>JAHDVE020011974.1:0-371733 GCA_022606495.2 Halesus radiatus
TTTGAAATATTTTAACTTTGAAAATTATTTTAACTGTGAAAACAAACTTTAGAAAAAAAACTAAACGTATAGTGGTATTTATGTTTGAAAGTCATTATGGATAACAAAAAAAATGGACTGGAGTTTCTTAATATTAGAAGCCGTCGCTATGAAAAGAGAACCTAGAAGAAGAAGTAAGATATAAGATAAAAGATAGGGTGGTATAAGAAGGTTGTAGACTTATGGTTGGAAAGGAATTCTGGAGGTAAGGAAGGGAATTCTTGATTCCAGGACATTAGCGCCGCCGTAGATTAAAGTGACATTAGGAGGGATGTTTCGCTTTTTGTTTTTTTTTATTCTCGAGGAAAAAGAAGTTAATGAATTTGTACATTAAAAGATGAGAGGGTATGACTCAGATTCCGCTTCACTAAATAACCCATAAAAATAGGTCACCGTTTTCCTCGATTATCAACAAATATTTAAATTAAAATTTTAAGAATGGTATTATATTATTTAACTTTTCGGGACGTTAAAAAATGCTTAGAAATTTAGATATAAAAAAATATTGTTATTTTATTTATTTTGTACGAAAATATTATCATTACCTGTCGGTATCTAAAAACGGCTTACTCGACCTGGGATTTCGAATAAAATGTAAGCAAGTACTGTAGGTAATTTTGAAGAATGCTGCTTCTCCTTTTCTTCGGACATAATAAGGATTCGATATGCTTGTGTAATTAATTTTACGAAGTACAACAATCTCGTTTTAACCGTCTTAAGGAGTGCCAACTCGCGGAGAGTATTTTCGTAATAGTTTAAAACATAATTACAAAAAGGACGGCCAAAAAATTACATCAACCTCAGGAGACTTCGAGACTTCCGAGATTTAGAACATTCCTGATTTTGTTTGTTTACTTTGTGGAAGAGCGTCGCCGCTTTCTACGCGGAGTTATTTTGGAAGACACTGGTCACATACATAAAAATAAAAGTTTCGTTTATACTCGTGTAGTTTTTAGATGGTGTTTTTGAGTATGCCCCTTTTGCGAGGTGTCTTGTAATTTGACAAAATCCTTGCCGGAATGAGGTATCACCGGAGGCGGCTCTCCCATTGGTCCAAGCAGACTAAGTACATCTGAGCTTACATCGAAGCGGCACTTCATTACGGCCCAAGTGAATAAATCACCCTGTCTAATATTAAACATGCCTTTGCACCCTGTAGTATGTATTAAAATACGGCCGGGCCAATGACATCGGCCTCTTCTCTCTCTCGAGGAGGAAACTCGGCAACCGGACTTTTCCGAAACTGTAGAATTTCTAGCTTTCAGTTGAGGTGGCGTGAAAACGAAAACATTTTAATTGCTTCGCCATAATGAAGTACATTTTATAAATAATTCTAAGATGGTTTACAATAGATGGATGACCTTGGAACAGGTCAGATGACATAAAAAAAAAAAAAAATGGATGTGTTTCTATGCTTCGCGTTATTTAATAAAAAAATCTCTGCAGAGGTGCTTTGTTCTTAATCTTTTTTCTTTTATATGAGTACCACACAAAAGTCCCAGCTTCTGCCAACCACTTGGAGCCAGTGACACTATGGCATCCCCAATTGGGGTATGATGTAAAGCTGAACGTAGTGAGGTGGGGAAGGAGATGGGTAGGAGACAGATGAAGGAGCATCTGGCTATTCAGATCTGGTCACTAAAAGAGGCTAAAGCCATTTCAAGCAACGTTTTGATTCTGAATTGTGGTCTTTCACTAGGGCGATTCTGAAAGTACCGGAGTGAACGTGCCGCAAATATTTGCGGTATATACTATATATAAATTGTGAAATAACACAAATTAATCACAATATTTACAATATTTTAAAAATAACATTGTATGGGTAACGAAAACTTTACTACTTAAGAAGGACGGCTGCGCAGCCCGTTTCATACAAAACTTAATTTTGGATTTGAGGCCAAAATACTCACCTAAAGCTTTTTTTCATCAAAAAGTATACGAGTATATCGTAAATATCTAATACGGATTAGAAATTATTTATTTATTTTTGTTTCACATTATGTAATATAGCCCATTAAAGGAATTGATTTTTCGCGATTTGGCGATAAATCGGCGGCTAATGGCGATATAAAAAAAAGTTTTACCCGTCTACTTAAAAAATATAATGAGATATAATTTATTTTTTTCAAATAAACATTATGGTTGACTTTATATTAAATTAAAAACGACCAATTTACCTTGGAACACAAATTTTCCGTACATAATTTAAAATATTAACCCGGAAAAGGTTTTTTAATATTTTTATTTACGTAATCATAATTAAATAAGAAATGTAAAAAAAAACTACAATAAACCGACTAATAATTTTCTATATTTTCATATGAAGCGGTAAATAAAACAATAACTTTGTTTTACATCACTTTTATTTATACTTTAGCCGACCGGGTTTCGCTACTACCGTAGCTTCTTCAGGTCAGTATACAACTAAACTATAAACTAAGATGCACATGTGTTATGGATTGATACAAACAGGCTAGTGAAGGGCTAAGGGTGGGAGATCAGTAGGTACCTGCTGGCCGGGAAGGGAATGTACTTTGTTTATTGGGAATAATTTAAGGATTGGACTTTTATTTAAATTTATTTGATTATTTATGAGTCTTATACTGCCCTGAAGAAGCTACGGTAGTAGCGAAACCCGGTCGGCTAAAGTATAAATAAAAGTGATGTAAAACAAAGTTATTGTTTTATTTTATAAATAATTTTCTAAGTTGCCTCTAAAATTATCATATTTTTTTCATGGCCTATTCTTCATAATTAAAAACAAAAATTAATAAAAATACTTCTCATACGTACCAGATATTTACTAAACCTTTAATTTTTTTAAATATGTCATTCACTTCGGATGGGTATTTTGGCCTCAAATCCAAAATAAATTATGGATGAAACAGGCAGCGCAGCCGTTCCTCTTAAGAAGGAACCATATTCAAACCTACGTCGCATGAGTAATAAATGTGCATTATAAGTATATAAAATATATGTGTGAAATATAAGTAAAACGAAAAATATTAACATTCATTTCGCCACATATCTACTAACTTCGAAAATAACTAACTAATAACTAACGAAATCCTTCATCAAATTTAACTCCACACAATTGAACTCAGTTTTTAAATCCTTAATAAATAAGTAGGTATTCTACGAAACCACAAGCTTCAAATACTTATAACTTTTTATGGTGTTAGCTATATGTTCTTGCGCTTACCAAAATAATGTTAATATACTGGGTAGAAAATTATCTCCTTCAATTGGATCACTATCTGACCTTCAAACGATATTTAGAAAACTAATATTTTTCTAGTCCTGGTATGTCTTATAAGGGGCGATTGGAGTAATTGGATTTTACCACATATAAATACATGAACGAAATTTAGATATCTACATAGGTAGGTACTATTATAAATCATGTTTATCTCCCTTAGCACCCGCTTGAAAAAATAAAGAAGAAAAACGCAATTGGCAAGGAGGAGATTAAAATTAAATGTGGGTACCTACTTAGCATTGGTGGTGTTTGTTTAATTTTTTTATGAGATAAGAAGTACGAATTTAGGGAGAGGGGGGCAAAAAAACTAGTTATGTAACTACATATTCAACTCAGTTAAAAATATAATACTATCCGTATCTCGTGAAGTGTTGTGTATTAACACCCCATTAATAACTAGCTGATGTGTAACCGGCCTTGCTCGGGTTTTTTTTGTTTTTTAATAAAGTTATGATGTTGTGAACTTTTGTCTATCGTTTGGGTGCCATAATTGATTTGACACCGAAAATAACTATATCTAAACAAATAAAGATTCTTTTTGTTTGGAAGTTTTATTTACTATGTACTTTTGCTATTTTTGATTTATTAAATTCGCTACCGGTTTCGACACAACCGTGCCATTCTCTAGCGTTCTTAAAACTTTAAGAAAAGTTTAAAATAGCAAAAGTACATAGTAAATAAAATTTACAAACAAAATATCTAGAAATTTCTATATAGTGAACGCCGAAAAAATACAAGAAAAAATAAAGATTCCAAACATTTATTTTTTCAAAATATATCTAAATAATAAAGTTTTTAAGTAGGTACCTACTTGTGTTTTCCATTTTGAAAATATTCTTCCCAAACAAACGTTCTTCTTTAGATTATATAATCTCTGTCTAACCAGAGTGGTATACGAGTATCTATGGGCTAACCCCAATACAACATGGCGGGTTCAATATTTTTAAACGTTATAGCAACAGTTTTATATATTGGATTTCTTTCAAACTACTTTCTTAACCTTCTTGGCACTAATAAGAACAAACTGTGCTATTTTCAGCGAAACCGGTCGAGTAATTTTCAATAAAATCGAGGACACACAGGCAAACATTCATTTTTATGTGTAGAGAAGAGATAACAACCGATATGGTAAAGGCGCATATGCGTTTAAAGCCAATTACCACTTAAATAAATAAATTTGTAATTATTATTAATTTGGTGGTTCGAAACATTTCGGTGTCGTTCATCAACATTTTCCGTGGTTATTTTAATTATGATTAAGTGTATTTGCAGGATACGTTTCAATTCAACCACAAACTCATTAATCATACTTAAAACAAACTATAAATCATTTCACCTTCAATTAATTAATATATTTATTGCTTAACATTTTAATCGCGTTTTTTTCAGCAGTGATTTACGTTACGTTTCAATCATTATAATGAGGTATTAATGATATACAATATCAATTAAAATAAATTTAAGTATTCATAAATTATGACTTTATAAATGAGTTCCGTATGCATTGAAATCAAAAGAAAAACAAACAAAAATATATGTATACTAAGGTCAAATACTAACAACCCTTCAAAACGTGTAATTTTAGAGATCTTAATAAATTGGTGATGGAGATCCATTGTAATATAATCGTATATCGGTAGCGTTTGATAATAAACTGATAAATCCATTTTTTGTTATTTTATTTTAAGTGTAAAAATACGTTTATTTGATTGGTAAACTCCTGATATCTGTATTTAATTCGAGAATACTCTAAACTCCATGATCATGTGATGATATGCGAAAAATCTTAACGGTTGGTTTCGTCAAAATATGTCAAAAGATCTTAACATTATTTTTCTTTCTCGGGTAGTATTAGTTTGTATTCTAGAAATTTGTGTAATATAAATATATTCTTTCGAATCTAACAGTTCACCATGCAGTCCTGATACCAACCCTCATGAATGGCAGTGAGGCATGGAAGGATGAAAGTAGACCGAATGCTGTAGAAATGAGATCTCTGACGCAAATATGTGATAAAACCATGAGTGATCGAGTGAAAGATGTTGAGATTCGCAAATAATGCAAGGCTAATGTAAGCGTAATAAGTAAGATTAAGAAAGGGATGCTTCGATGGTTTGGGTATGTAGAGCGAATGAACGAGGAAAGGGGTGTAAGGAAAATATTGAACGCGAATGTAAATGGAAGAAAAAGCCGGGGACACACGACTTGGCATGATCAAGTGAATCAAATACTTAAGTCGGGCTATATTAGAAGTTGAAATTAAAAAAAAACAAAAAAGAGAATGAATGAGACGATGTATGAAAGGGAATGAAGCAAGAAATGTATGTCTGTCCTCTCTGCCTGCCGTAATGGTTAGTTAGTAAGTTATATTCTTTCCTAATGTAAGCTGTGTACTCAGGAAAGGTGTACTCGTACATATAGAGAAACTCTTTAATGAAAGCAGACACATTTATAAAATAAAATATAAAATCTTTCAATTAAGGAACGTTTAGTATACAGAAACGTGAAAAACAATTTAAAAAATTACAATAATTTATAAATAACTAGTGTTTTAACATATTAACATACGAGTACAGTTGTGCACTTATCGGGTTATGCCCAAACACTAGCGATAATAATTAATGGTACATTTTATTACTTCGTTACACTTGTTAATTTTAGTCCTAACCGGTTTCCCAAGCTATGTACATTTCCACACTGATCTAAACAAATCCAGTTCGGTCTAAAATAAATTAGTGACACAAATTTTAAAGATTTAAACCAAAATATAACCACAAATTGATAATATATGTACTAAGTCTGAGAATTTTAATGATTAGTCTACCAACCTTTGAAGTATTTATCCTTTGTTGTTAATTTAACGAGTTTTTATTTGTTATGAAAGGCTTGTTACCTACTAAGACTGATTGTCATAATTTTCTAAGACCGTTTCCCCATTAGTGAGAAATTTATCTCACGTCGTAATGTGTCTCAGTTGCACAGCAGCATTGTGAAGTCAAGTGTAGGCGTTCTCTCCTATTCTTAAATACACAAAAAACCTTATTTAATAGCCGTACTTTAAATAACCTGCGACCAAATTACCACAACGATAGATGTTTGTAATTTGATTTATTTCCTCGTAATGTGCTTTTTAAAATACTGGTCCGTGGAGGGGCGCCGGGCGAACGAGACCATTATTCATAATTTTATCTTTTTCTGACGCTATCAGCTGCTGGGGCCTAAAGTCACCGAGCTTTTTCCTTTAGTCTAGAGGGGGCACTTCTTGGGGAGAGTCATCAAGGAGCGTGCAAAATATATCTGCCTCCCCCGGAGGAAAAACACACAAAACACAGACGGAGAATTTACATGGGAATATATTTTTTCGCGGTGTTCCGTCTTGCCCCTATCTCCCCAGACTGAAAAGCAATTAAGGAACGGAGGTTCCTTGTGCAAAGGGAGACTTTTTTTACTATCTAATACACCTAATTTCCGTCAGAGATCATTAGCTTTAGATGAATAATGTTTCTATGTCTGAGAACACTTTCATTGAAAACTGCTTTTATTCCAATGAGTAAGTACCTATCCTCGTGAATGGAAACTTGCAAATGTTGGAGTGGATTAGATTAAGCAACGTGATATAAAACTCGATTTGTTTGGCCAGAGTCTGCAAAAAAATGAATTATTTTTAGTTATTTATCAAGTACCAAAACAGTGTACCATCAGCACAGGTGACAATAAGGAGTTGTTTATACACCTACTTTTAATATGTTTTCGATCTTTCACTTGTTTGTCATTTGCTTTAGTATCATTTTTGCCGGATAATAACTGTTGTTTTTTGTACTTATAATTATCATTGTTTTTAAACATTCATATATGTAAGTTTTGGACATATTTCCTGTTTTATATACTAAAATAAAATAATAAAAAATAAAATTTAATAAGGATGGCTATCTTTTCTAATAATATTTTCCATAATTATCGTCGTTAAACTACAAATTGATGCAAGTTTAGATACAAGCTTGGTCTTGGACAAATTAATTACAAAATTGATGTAGTTTTTACATGAACTTTATACAAATTAACAGCTTACTTCATTACAGATAAAATTTAATTTGTTTCTTGTTTTAATTAATATGCACCTGCTTAGTTACTTTCAGTACTGGGTACTAGGTCAATATATATAACTTAAGACAAGTGGGTACATTCTTCACCTTTTTTAGAAAATTCATGTTCACACCTTAATCCATATTAATTATATAACACATATATGTTAAAATTAATAAGAAGTACTTTGTCTAGACCACTATTTTTAATATTTAAATATCAGTATGTTTCTAAATCTTCGCTTATATTTATATATAAAAAAATAGTGGCGTAAAAAAGTACTTCTTATTGATTTGTTATTACTGATGCCATAAAATAACTACACATCTATTGAAAAAAACATATATACTCGTATAAATAAGCTTGTAACTTATTTTGTAACTTATTCAAATAATAAGTTACAAAATGTTTAGAGAATACCGGCTTAAAACACAAACCGGTATATCCATTATTATATTTTAAAAACTAAATAGTTTTTGTGTTTTGTCTTCATCCTAACTAGGGGTCCTGTTCTGATGCGAACTAGGGATATTTATTTTTTATATAATCTAATTAGGTGCATTTTCTACGTCGTTTTTAGTTCTCTTTTTAATGTTACTTCAATGACCTATTTCAACCAGACTGATAATTTTTTACATGGTACTAACAGAAACTGAAAACAGTATGCAAGGTGTCCTGGGATACAGTACAAGGAAAATTCATAAATAACTTTTTTCGGTATTCAATTTTATTGCAGTTTTCATGTAAAAAGGTTGAATTGTTTGTATGTAATATTTTTCTACGGAAATATATTACGGATATCTACGAATACTTTTTTTTTAATAATCCTTTTTTATTTCTAAATGTTATTTAATACTTTCCTAATTGCGAAATTCTCCTTGTTTAGTGAGTTACTACATAATATTATCGTTATTCGATCATTTTTTTCTGTACAATAAAAATTCTCTAATATAATTTTTATAGTAATTCGAGAGTTATCTTAGCCCATACGAGTATATGAAAAGTATACAATCAACTTTTTATATTTTCTCTAAAAAATATAGAGCAGTTTTCCTTATTTGCAAAAATTTGGCGCGTTGAAGCGTCATCCTGTTTCGCCTTTTTGAATTGGTAATTTTACCGAGCCTTCTGTTTTGGAAGGAAAATGGAGAAAAATATGATAAACGGCCGAATTGATTTTGCGGCCCGCCTTAAACGGTAAGCTACCCCCTCGTTAATCATGGCGACGTCTGCTTTATACTTTTATTCTAAGTAGGTACTTAAACGATAAATAAGCCGGGAGGAAAGACGAACGATGATGTTAGTTTAAATTGCGCGTGTCTTTTAAAATCAATCGTTAATAAGTAATAAGTTCGTTTTATCTAAAAGATAAATATTTTCAAATATTTTTTTCAGGTTATCAATTTACGATTTAAATTGGAATACAAATAAAATCTCTGAAAAGGATTATAAAAGTGGATTTTTCTCATAAGTAGTAGGAAGCAGGCTATCTTTATTAAATCGATAGGTACCTTTGACAATCTGTGTGGTAGTATAACTTTGCACTCATTAAAAGTGGTCGCATGTCCATCTCAGCGCTGATGGCAATTAAAAGTAATTGTGTGAATAAATCTAGTGGTCTTTTAGGGAACATTCAAATAATAAATCTCCCAGTAAAACCCAATGACTTGAAACTGCCCCATCTTCATTTTCCAGCTAAGTGAAATTCGTACCACCGTTCAGTTTAATTAAATTGCAGATTTTTTGCAATTTAACTCGGAAACTACGAGACTGCTCACGTATAAAAAAGTTAATAAAAGCTTTTAATTTGGTGACATTTTACATGGTCATATTAATGATTTATATGTCATAGTGATCAAATAAAACTACTAAAAAACAAACATTTACGGGTTACGAATAACCTGACAATATTTAAAAATTTCATACTACAATCATTTATAGTCGAAGACATTGCTTGTACAATGATGGAGGACTTAATCACCCGAAGAATTTAACCCTCGATGTCCGACGCATTTGTCAACTCAGCTACTATAGCTGAGAAATCTCATCTCTATAGGGCAATTTTTTTACATTGTGTTATTCAGTATTCATGCCCAGGAAAACCTTTCCAATGAAAATCCGTTTTCTTGTATTTGTGAAGTTCTTTAATATGATATTTGTCCATAATATATTTCGAGGGTCCCAGCATAAGGTTTTGAATCTGAATTTTACGAGGTTTACAGGAGAGGAACAATAAAGTTAGTTTCAACTTTTTACGGTGTATATATTATTTTCATTTTAAAAAAGGAGAACTTAAACGAAAATTCTTTTTTGAGTATCATCTAAAAATACATAGATAATTGATTAATTTAAAGCAATAAAATGAAATACAAAATTTCGCAGATTTGACACCTTACGTTGGGACCGATCTATATATATTGTTGACGAATTACCCAATTACACAAAATACATAACACGAAATGAAAAAAATTGTATTTCTTGGGAATTAACTATGTAAAGATTTCTAGATATTTTGTTTTGAAGAGTTTTATCCACTATGTACATTTGTTTTAAGAACGCTAAATGAATCTCACGGATGTGTCGAAACCGGTGACAAATGAATAAAATTAAGTAACCAATGTACATAGTAAATATAACTTTTCAAAACAAAATGAAAAAGTAAGAGCTGCGGAAAAATAATAGCCCATACTTACTTAATACATGAATGAAGTATAGCGAAAATAAACATTTGAGAGAATATTCAAGTCAAGGTCTGAACAAGGTTTTAATAGAGTCCATGATTTTATACATTCAAAATGATAATCTTCGAGGTTTAATTTCGTAAAGCTTGAAAAAAATCATTTTGACTATTAACAAACATTTTCCTACTATATTCCCGTTATATCTGCATAGAACGGTAGATAATTATCATCATTTTATTATACAAATTTAGAATCATCGTTTTCCACGAAAATCAGGCCATACTAGTTGTATGACACAAAGTGACACCTGTAATGGACGATATAAAATATGTGTCTGCAAGGTTTCAAATATTTTCATTCACCGCTTGACGTTTTCTTACATTTTAAGTATTCCTAATAGGTAGTAAGTTTTACATACAAATACAACTGGTTTACAATTAGATAAATTTGAAATTTTAGAAATAAGAAAAAGTGTAATAGCGAATTAAATTTAATAAATAATCAAATATGTTTTAAAAATAGCTATCTCTTAAATTTATTTTCATATTAATATTAATAATAATAATTTTTATTTATATTTCTTATTTAAATGTATTATTCAATGTTTTATAATTATTTTGTCATTACAATTTTTGATCTGTTACTTACCTACTTTAATTCATTTTTTTTTATGCTCATATTTTGTATATTATTAAATTATTGTTTTAAATTTTTTATCATTTTTCTATACTTGAAATTATTTTTTAGTATTCATTTATTCCTGAAGATGATAGCATTGCTATCGAAACATGTAGAAATATTTATATATTTTAAGTAAAGTGGTATATACAAAGTGTATTTTCAATTATATAATTAATAATGATGCCACAAAGTTATCAATCATTTGAAGAAATTATACATTATAATTGCTTATATTATTAAAAACTGTATGTAAATAAAGTTAAATGAATAAAAAAATATATAAATAAAAATTACAATACGTATTTACGCATTAGACCAAAAAGGGGCCGTAAATAAAATCGTTATTTCAAGTTGTTGATTGAGGTCAATTAAAACAAAAAATGTTTTATTTCCACTTTGCAAAAGTGTATTCGTCTTCCAGAATGTACTAGTATGTGTTTAGCACTAGTCAACAAGTTAAGCAAGCCAATTTATCAGATAATTATAACGATATATTAAAAAAAAACCCCGGTTTAAAATGATATTTTCGTAAGACGTAATTTTGGCAGCTATTTTGAGAAGTGGGATGAATTCAACGTCTGAGAAGTGTCCTTCGAGAATGCTTTGACTGTAGATATTTGTATATGTTGACGGACATTGCCATTCGAAATTCTCTGAGCGTTTGGGCAATAAATTATAGGAAAATGTCAGAATAAAGTCCAAGGAGCTCAGAGGAAGGAAGGGGTGTCTAGAAAAAGTTTTTCTCGCGCCTCAAGTTACTGGTTGTACCAAGTCCAAGCGTGCACCGAGAATAAGTAAGTACTCTCCCACATAAATATACCTTGTCTGCATTTACATTAGAACTTTCTGATGAATCTTCGAATGGTAGGAATGTACTTAAGAGCTTGAAGAGTTTAATTACTGGGAAAATTGTTTTCATAAGATTAATAGGTTCAGGGCGTGAAAGAACGCGTGTGAATAAACCTTATGTATTCTAATAAAGAATGTTGGAAGTACATTAAATGTCAATAACTACCTGTAATTAACACTATTCTTCGACAATTATGCCCGTTTAAAGGCATTCGATGGGTACAGTTTTAATTTATTGGTTAAGTGGGCACTCGTATGTTGTCCACGACAATGGACTTAATTCCGTTTTGCTTATACGACATTGCATCAAAGTTCTTATAAAAATTTCAATTTTTCCAAGGTTCTTTTCTACCTGCTGTATTTTTGTTCACTTTTGTACCTACGTGATTCTATTGTTTGAGGAATTTTGTTAAATGAAAGAACGTACATAATATTCTTTCCTGCATACCTCCTTATTCTTAATAGGAATTCATGATTTTTACACCTCAGAAGCCTGTCGAGAAATATATTTGGTAATTTTTTTTTATTAGTTAATCTCTTTCCATATATAAATATATATTTTTTTGACCAGTAACTCCACACGTGAGGCTCTGAGGGAAATTATTTCCCTTAAGGCCTTTATCGTCTTTGAGGATTCTGTGTGGAGGGTCTTTTAGAGGATAGGAAGGAGTGAACTCGGGTCTTGAAGAGACCCATGTTGTAGTAGGGGGAAAATACACGGGCCGGGAGATCATTCCACAGCCGAGCTGTTGAACATAAGAACGAGTCGCAGAAGCGACCCGTTCTCATCTGTCAAATGTCAACAGTGTGCAAATTCTCGGTTTCCCGACTATGCAACGGTGCCGAATGGATCAATGACGCTACTTCTTCAGAGCATCCTCCATTAAAATATCGGTAGAACAACAGCATTACCACCTGACGTGTGTACTAAGATTGAAATCCGTTTGTTAAGATACGCGAATCTATCAAACGGACCGTCTGTTTCTGCACAGAGTCAATGGTTTTTTTTTAGATATTTTGGAGCTCCCGACCAGAGGTGGCTGTGCTTGTTGGGAAGATTGCTTCCATTAAAGGAGACTAGATTTTCATTTCAATCCGTTTTAGACATAATCAGATATGATTGGGCCTATGAAACATTAAATTCGAGGAAGTAATTCTTACCCCATGAGCAGACCCTCTCGAGGTAACCATCCATTCTCTGCTTCAAAGCCCTATGAGCCGTTGGAGTTTGTGTGCCTTTTTGGGGCTTGTCAAACTTTTTTTTGTGATTTTCGTAGTGAAAGTAGGATTGATTTCAGACCGATTCTTACCGATTGGTATAGGTTATAAATGGTTACCCATTCGTGTATGTTTAAGTAATATAACTAGTCAAAATAATAATAATAAGGTATGAGTAAGTATTATTTGAAAGCACGTGCAAAATAGAGTGGATTGTAAATTTGACAAACCGAATTAAAGCTTCCAGTGATCGATGACTGTTCCGTTGAATTCAGCGGTCGCCGCAGATATTTCTGTAACTTTGTTGGACATTAATTTCGTTACCACATAAATTCGGAGCGGGCGTCGATCCACCCCTGTGCCTCATAGCAACACACCGCGTCACATAAATTACCACCATTCTTGGGCGAATTTCACCACCGCTGTGTATTGATAAATTACATTGTTTATGGTCGAGGCAAGGGGTGGAGTCGCATTCTGCCGGATTGCTACGGTTATCTTGCTCAACGAAAACAAAAACAAAACTTTAGAAAAATCATTACAATGAGTTAATTATGTATTTTACATGAGTGGGGAGAACATTTTTTTATTAAAGAATCTCTCCTCATTGATGTGATAATTAATAAAAATGAATTTTGAACCACTGTACTGTATTCAATATATTCTGAAGAAGAAACAATTGGTTTTGATACATGACCCCTTGGAATAACAAATTTCCATCTGACACAACAGTGTCATGCGGTAATGTGCTCCATAGAAGGTAACTTTAAGTCAACACAGATATTAATTTATTTCGGTAGTGGATTTAACAAGATTGTTTTTATATTATTTCACGTAATTGAAGCCAAAAGTGAAATTGCGTTTTTGAAGGAGTAAGAATAATTATTAAATTTTTTCGTCAATGGATTTATAGTTATATTATGGGATCATTATTAATAAACATTACTTTGTTCACACTACTGTATTCAAAATATAAATATCAACATATTTCAAAAGCAAACTTTTCCTCAGTGGGATGTAAGTATACTAAAAAATATTTGTCGTAATTATTATTTAGTGTTTTTTTATATCCTGATGAAGAAAGCTTTGCAATCGAAACATGTTGAATATAATTATATATTAAAAACAGTGGTATAAACGAAGAAATTCTTATTAATTTATTAATTAATTTCATATTTTTGTGCTAATTAAATAATGTTTGTAATGTTCGTATATAAATATAGAAATACTAAAATTCTAAATAATATTCTATTATATTTTTTAATCCTGCTGGAAAATACATTCAGTTACGTTTTGGGTGTTTATTTTTAATTTTTTTTTGAAAAAATTGTTGATCGTGGCCTGGAAAATTGTAAAATCGTGAGAAAATTCATGACAAAACAGTATCTGAGTTAAGAGGAACGGCCGCGTGGCCTGTTTCACACTAAACTTAATTTTCTATTTGAAGCCAAAATACTGACCTAAACCTAATTATCTTTTTTTTTTTTTAATTATAGTAAATATCTAGTACAGATTAGAAGTAATTGATTTATTTTTGTTTTACATTATGAAATATGGGCAATTAAAAGAATTGATTTTTCAGGATTTTAGAGGCACCTTTAACAATTATTTGGGGGCTAACGGTGATTTAAAAAAAAAAAGTTTTACCCAGTTTACTATGAAAATAAAATGAATCATAAATATATAAATTTTAAAAAATAAATTAAAATAGGCATTATGGTGGACTTTAAATTAAATTAAAAGCGACCAATTTATTTGTATCACAAATTTGCCGTACATAATCTAAAATATTAATCCAAAAAAACGTCATTTTTTTAAATGCTTTGTTTTTTGTATTTTTATTTACGTAATCATACAAACATAACAAATATGGTAATTTTTTTTTTGAAATTGATAACCCGCAAAAATTTGCATCTAAAATTATGAAAAAAAATATTCATAGCCTATACTTCATAATTTAAAACAGAATAATTAAAATACAATAAAAAAACACATAAATTTGTTGTAGACCACTTTTATTTTATTAAAACTCTACCGGTTTCGGAAGCACCCTTCCTTCACCAGGAGAATATTATAACTAACTTATGATATAAAATATGGACAAGACATATACAGTTTAGGTGTTGGAGTGGGGGATAAGCAAATGGGTAGGGGTAATTGTAGGATTTCCGGGAAGAACAGAACGATTTATTCGAAAAATATTAAAAATGGGACTAAAAAATAAGTTAATTTGGTTATTTAAATTACTAGCATTATTATTTAGGGATTTTCTAATTTCGAGTGCTTCTAAGTTATCCAATTTTTTGCCTTTATTGTTACGGTGAAGAATTGTAACCGAATTGCTTCCGAAACCGGTAGAGTTTTAATAAAATAAACGTGGTCTACAACAAATTTATGTGTTTTTTATTGTAAATTATGGCGAGCCAAAAAGTTAATGATTTTTACAAATGTGTAATTAAAATACTTCTAAATTCATAGTAGATATTTACAAAATCGTTAATTTGAAAAAAAAACACATCACTCAGTATGTATGAGTATTTTGGCCTCAAATTCAAAATTAGATTATACATGAAACAGACGGCGCAGCCGTTCCTCTTAAGGCCTCTACAAAATGTGCTACTTTTCACAATAAAAATCTAGGCAATGTTAGCGTTGATCTAAAATGTTAATTTATTGCCAGCGTTTAAAATTACTTACGTAATTCTTTTACAACCTATTTGATACCATAAATCTAATTTACAATAAATATATGCCAAGATAAAATGTATGGTTTGTGGCTTTTTTTGAGTTCATTAAAGTAGAATTCATCTCAATTGTGTTTCTCTGTGGAGATACCTATTTATGATGTGGGCATAAAGAAATAAGTGGTTGGTTTATGTGTTTATGCACCCCAATCTATTTTTAGGGGAAGGGGATTCTCATGACTTCTCAAATCGCAAGTTTTCTTATTTAAAAATAAAACCTGATGGGTAACAATTAAATTAAATTGCAGTTAAAGCTTCAACAATTGAGAGATGGAGAAAGGTGACATGTATGGGCAAAAAGAGTGTTTTTTAAAGTTAAAAATATAACCATATAAAAAACAAGTTCAACCTTCAGATCCTTCACGCCAATTTTCTTTCTTTTAATAAAAAAAACCAGCTGATGTGTACCCGGCCTTTCACGGGATTTAAAAAAAAAAAAAAGTAATGAAGTTGTGAATTCTCGCTTATATGCCATAATTGATTTGACAGCTGAAGTAATGTCTTGTGATGATTATTATTATCTTGAAACAAGAAAACATTCTTTTGAAAATTTTATTTCAATCCAAACATTTATTTTTTCAAATAAATCTAAATTCTAAAGTTCTTAAGTAGGTACTTACTCGTGTTTTCCATTTTTTTTAATGTTCTTTTTTTTTGAATGTGTAATCAGTGGCTAACCAAAGTGGGCTATAGGCTAACATCAATTCAACATGGCGGGTTCAATGTTTTTCATACTAATTTTTAAACGTTATAGCAACAGATTGGATTTCTTTCAAACTACTCTCTAAACCAGGGGTTCACAACCTTTTTGTACTCAAAAGCACATTTTAAAATATCGATAGGGTGGCGGGCACCTCCTATTTTTAATCGACCATAATTCCATAACTTCTCATTTTCCCATAATTTATTTTCTTATATTCATAATTTATTAATTAATAATAAACAAACATGTTTCAAAATAATAAAACTCTAACAAATAAATAAAAATAATTAACATTTTTAATTAATGTTAATGGCACGGGTTGGGAACCACTGCTCTAAGCCTTCCCGGCACTAATTAGAATAAATTTTGCTACGTTCAGCGAAACCTATCGAATAATTTTCGAGAAAATCGAGGACAAACGGACAGAAAAATATTCATTTTTATACATAGAAATAAAATATTTATTTACAAACGTATGTAAATAGAAAAAAAGTAACAGTCATGTACCTACATGACTATATTAGATTGTATTATTTTTATTATTTTCCTCCGAATTCATAATTATAATAAAGTCATCAATATTGTAAAATGAGTAGGTGCTTTACCTGATCATTTCACTAGGGATAAATCCTCTAGTGACGATATTCAATAACCTTTTCAAAGTATGTTAAAAAAATGTCTGCAAAAAAAAAAAAAACATTTCCAACAAATAATATATACCCATATATTATATAATTCTTTTATTAAATGCATTTATCTCTTCTACCTTTAGTAGTCATCACATGGCTGAAAAATTACCGCCTCAATTATTAGGTAACAATACAAAAGAATGACACGTATTCTCCGTGGCAAATGAACCGTCATCAAAAGGTGTTACATTTTTTTGTATGAATGGCCAACACGTTTATATATTCCTTCATTACGTTTCATTTGGTACACTTCGATTGTCCCCTTGAGCAGTTGCCCTTTGGTTCTGTGACCCGGAGAATGAAGCATTTTGTCGGGTTTTGTGTTGAGCACCCGTCAAAAATTTATATTTATTTCCGTTCCACGGGATGAAGTCTGACGGAAAATTATACGTCCCCATCATCTCTAATCGTTTTAAATTTAAATTGTGTTAATACAGTGACACATACGGCTGGATATTTTACTGATCTAAAATTTGGAATTATCCAAAAAATTATTTTATCATGTAGGAGGTAAATACGAGTATATGTACAAATTACTCACTCAATTAAATTCACTTTATATCGTCATTATTAATAAATAAATTTAAAAAATTACATTGTATTAACCACTTTATTGATACACATAGATATCTTCATTTTTCGAAAGGATATATATTTTTATGATTTGTCTATACTTGACATTATTATTTTTAGTATTCTATATTGAAGAAATCATCGCTTTAAAAAAATGTAGATATTAATATAGTGGTGAATACAAAGTAAATTTTTTAATTTATTTATTTAACAAATGACATAATTATGCAGAATTACATTTTTTTTGCTTGATCAATGATATTTGTGCATTTACAGTTGTTCGAATTTCCATAGAAATTGAATGCGTTAAATATTATCGTGAATAAATACGAACCTTCCATACATATTCCGTTATTTGTCTCCTTATCTAACAAACCCAACTAAATCTAAGCAAAAACATTTGTGACAATTTTCTCGTTCAAAATAAAATGTTTAAAAATAGATCCACGTGGACACGGGAAATATTTAACGTCACATGCAATCATTTTACGTTCCTTGTAAGAGGCATAATTTTTTTTTGTGCATTTGATTTATCTTTGGGCGCCTTGGAAGCCTGGGCTCCGATGCCCAAGGAGTTCTGCTTTGCCACTGAATGCAATCGAAATGTCCGCTACTCCCCATTATATTCGCCTGATTTTTTTGCAGCTTCCCGCGACATTGATGTACATAAAGCTAGGGCAAACTTTTCGATTCACCCCCAAACCCCCTGCGCCCGAGCGCGGGCTGCCATACAGTATATATTATAGGGAGTTGGATATACTCGTATGTAGGGAGTGGGCTGTAGGGAGTAAGGGGTAGGTTTAGGGTGTAGGATTGCAACACCCGTTCGACTCGCGGTGGTTTTATGCATAATGCATCGTGCAATTTACATTTTAACCCTCCCCTCCACCACTTGTTTGTTTCATCCCTATAGGTAGACGGATACCTCTCCAGCTGATGATGCCATTCGCATTAGTGGTGTTTTTAAATAATTAATCTAGAATTACATCCCATTTCAGAAGGATTATTTTTGGATTCCATGCGTCGGTTACCAATTATAATTTAATTGGAATTTTTGCTGGTGTTTGTAATTACGCACTCACATTGTCATAATTTATTTATGTATTAGATTCACTAACGTGACTTCCAAAATAAAACTTAATGTGGCAATGAAAGATGCTTTAGAGTATCGTGTATTTTTCGTAAATGTATTATCGTTAAACTTTTTTTTAAATCTCCTATTTTCAAAGTTTAGCTAGTTCTCACTTCAACAGTATTTTAGCAGACAATAAATCGATTGAGCAATAATGTTAAACATTTGTATCCTTCACGCAATGAATTCATTAAAACATATCTTAATACTAGTATATTCGAATTCTTACAAAATTATCCGTCTGTTCCCACAAGGGTTGAAATTTTAGTATTCCGTATGACGAATTTCGCGGTGCATGTCATTTGCAATCTACTTCGTTTGTATAAAAACAACTAACGGTACATATTCCTAAGGTCAATAAGAGGCGGGTTATACCTCAACATTAAATAAATGATTCCACTAATACTTTTGTGTCTCCCGATCCAACAAACTTACCCTTTGCCAAAACTAAAACACCCCTTTAAATACTCCTCCCGACCAGTTTGTTCACACTCGTATTTTTTTTACGAAAAATCCTGCATACATTATATTGTTGTTCGTGGGGTAGGTACCGGTACCCGCTAGCTATTCAGTGGGTAGGTACTAGATAGCTACCCTTCATTCGCTTTGCATGGCGCTATTGAGCCGGCCTATCAGATGCGGTGTTCTGCCGTAGATAAATGCTCCCGAGATGATTTGTGAGCCGCGAACGCGCGCCATAATGACATGTTTTCCAAAATAGAATTTACCGTTTTATCAATACACAATGGGTTGCATTCAAATACCAGCCAGCCGCCGTGGCACTGCCGAGTGATGACGTGTATATTTTCAATTTGTGTTTTTGATCGTATGCACCACGCGTGATAGCGTAAATCTCCGAAATTTACGAGCGGACTAAACGAAAGCTCGCCGTGTCAAATATGAAGTGCGTCGTGCTAACACATTTTCAATTGCAACGTTTCATGACTTTAACGTTGCTATAAATATTAGGTTCTTCCTTTTATCATATATCTCACATAAAAAAATAGCCGTGTCCAGTTTCTTTCGCAATAATTAAGCTTTTCTGTTCTTTAGATCTCGAACAATATAGTACTAAACCCATTATAAAACATTTTCAGAAACTTCGTTGTTAAACAAAACGCCATTTTTTGGTAAATCGTTGGAAATAAAGGATATTTAGAAGCAAATAATTATAAAAAAATCAAAAATGTTATTTTCAAATCTATTCTCAATATCAGAGAAAATATGGGAGATTAGCCTTATTAAAAAGTATTCCGAATTGTTTTTCAAATATGAAATATTTTTATCGAAGGAAGCAATCACTTTGTGGCTTGACATTATAATTAAAATAAAAAATGTTTTTGTTTTAAGCCACTTTGTTTTTATAAATATTTATGCATTCAAAATTTCGAGATTTATGCATTCCAATATTTATGCATTTGAATGCATAAATATGTATAAAAATAAAGTGGCTTAAAACAAAAACATTTTTTTATTTAAATTATGAAATATTTGTTTATGAAAATAAATTATGAACCAAAAACATTATAAACTTTGACACCATCGCGAGTGGTGAAATGAATTTAGAAATTTGGAAAGAGTTTCTATAATTTTACAACAAAACAATTCTTAAGTCCGAAAATTGTGGGCAGAACCGAAGTCGTATTCGCGTAGTTCTAGAACGCTAAATCGGTTTTTAGCGCGCAAATTAGAATTTTTCGTAACGGCTTCTATTAAAAAAAATATGAATCTTGTGTAACGATTTTTGAGGTTTTCAAACCGTTCAGCATATTTTGCATATCACATGTGTCCAGAAATTCTTGAAACTTCTGAACACTTCATCGCGGCAAGCTGACACAATATTATGAATACGTCGAAACCCGCAAAAAGCCATTCTTCCAGTAATATGTCAAAATATTCAATCGAATTTTTTTTGCCAAATATTATCTCCACCAGAGGTACCAGGCATCCGGGATAGATTCTTCTTCCCTGTAAAATTGGTTTCATTTTTTATATTAATATACTGACGTACCTACGAATTTGGTCACATATTTTCATTTGGAGTAGTGTTACCAAACATAGTTCAACTAGCAGGAATAGGATTGGATATAGACTTTGATTAAATTATTTCGTAGTGGCTTATTTTACTTTAGGTTTTTTGGTGGTTTAATCTTTAGGATTTTAAACCTCCAGACCCCTTTTAGAGTTCTTCAAAGGTTAATTCACATCCTTCCCCTCCGCAACCTGAGCTTACTTGCCCAATGCCTCTATCGAATCTCCATAATCCGTATAAATCCGGACAAATGAAATGGAAATATTAGATAATATATTGCTATCCTTATTTTCCGGTCTGCACTTTTTTTTCTTCTTTATATACTTCCAACGTTCTTCTCCTTTAGATTTATTCTATATTCTTAACATCACTAGGTAAATGATTGGTTCAAAATGTTTGGTTCAAAGTACCTACTATTAAATGCATACAGGCATGGTTCATTTATTTAGTTATTAATTTACCGATTTTTTATCAGTTGATACAGTACAGATATGTAACACAATAATGCGGCAATATAAATATAAATGCAAAATATAACTCAGAAATTATTAAAACAAATAAATAAAAAGTGTAAAATAATCAGATAAGAATTCATTGTTTAAATTACTAAAATAAAAGTTTGTACGTTTGTACGTCTCAAATTTTTTTTAGTTTTTACTTTCTTTTATTTATTTATTAATTCATTTTTTTGAAACATACATTCACACAAATAAGGTACAATGATTATAAACAAGTTGTTATTGTGTTTTTTTTTAACATAAATTATAAATACATCTGAACAACCTGTCAGTAATGCATATAAAACAAAAAATTCCACATAGGCAAGGCCAGTGCGTGGGTATACCTGGTATCAGTTAGTTGCAGTATATTGGTTTATTTGTATTAATACATGGATTTTAAAGGTAAGTTAAATAAAATATTTTAAGTTAGATATGAAAACAAATCGAAAAACAAAGAAAGAAAAGTGGGGAAAATATACAGTTATAGCAGGAAAAGGTTGATATCTTTGGTTTTAATCCAATTTTTTATTTCATTTTTGTATTTGTTTAATGATGATATTTTTGGACACTTACATTCTGTAGATAGAAAATTAAAAATTTTAGGAGCAATAAAATAAGCATGTCTCTGCGTAAGCCTAGTTTTACACAAAGGTACTTCAAGTACGATCAGTTAGATCTATAATTTCTATGGTGCAAAATTATATTTCAGCACGTTAATAAAACCCTATATATTATACAAATATGTTAGACTAGAGCACCCTCACAATACTTGTTTCAATTTTAATGAAGGATTAATGGTTCCTAAGCATACAAACAAATATGGACAAAGAACCTTAGATTACATGATTCCTACCTGTTTAAATATGTTACCTACTGAAATAAAAAAAATAAAAAAATTATTTAAACTAAACAGTTATTGAAAACTTGGCTAGCTGAAAGAAAATATTTGTATTAGATAATTAAAATTTTCGATTTTTATAAATATTTTTTAGTAAGAATCTTACGAAATATTTATGTTTTTACATATGTTTTTATTTCATAAAGATATATTACTATATATCTACATATATTACTTCAACTGTAAATTTAGTATAAGGTTTTGAATAACAAACTCTCGTTAGTCAAATTAATAAAAATGCTTAATCGGAGCATTTTGCTTTATATTTTGTAAAAATAAATGAAATAAAAATGACAGACTTTGAATAATATATCTAATGCTCATTATCAATCCACGAAATGTAAAAATAAATCTGGGAATAAACTGACATACGATCTAAAGGCGATTAAAGACTCGGCAGAATTGAGAGCAAAACTCAAAACGCATCTCTTCGGAAAGTCATATCCATGAATGGTTGAGTTCCATCCCTAATTTAGATAGTGAAGCCAGCCGTTAGTACCTACCTAAAGAAATTAAGAGAAAAATTTGAAAATTTTCGTAGTCCGCGACATTCTAAATAATTATGAATATTTGTAACTGTAAATAATTATTATCAAAAATATCAAATAAAATAATGTTTCAAATGAATACCTACTCCCCTATTGCCAATAACCTTCTAATACGTATCAATGACAAATGGGATTTAAACAGTAACTGAAATATCGTGCAATGTCCTGAGTTTTCTAATATATGTGTAATGTATATATAACGTTTTAATCTGGAGTGACCTACCATGTAAGTATGTTTCTATATCTGTACACAATAAGATAAACCCTAGCAAGTAATATTTGTACAGTGAACTTGAGGTGATTTTTCACTAAAACGGCGCTATATAAGTCATCCAAATATTATTAATATTATTTTTTTAATAATTAATCTTTGTATTTTGAAAATGCTGTTTTAAATACAATAACAGTATCCTAATAATTACTTCCCATATTCTGAATAAGGCGAACGGGAGTATAATATTAAGAGAGGTAGGTGCATTTAAACCAAATGAGCCAGAGCATTATGTTCCTGCTCGCCTGCTATAAACGCCTATAGAACAATATCCACAAAACAAAATAGCGTTTAGACCAACCGAACGAATGCTCATTGTTTTTGTTCGTTCACGATCATTTATTTATTCATTAATTGATAAACTAAAGTTTTCAAGACAAGATTTTTGTGCATAGCGCAAAGGGTAACAATTATTTTTATAAACAAAAATTATTAGCCTGAAACGCTCATCAAAATTGAAAAAACCTTCCGAGCAAAGATAAATATCGCCGGCAGGACTCGAACCCACACCCTTCTAATGTCTTAAAAACTTTAGTTTATCAATTAATCAAAAAAACATTTTTCACTAATAAAATGAAGACATAATTTGTCTCGACGCCACCTAGTGAGGGATTTAGCCGTTACAAGCCTTCCTCATACCAATAAAGTTGGTTGTTTACAGGTGAAATATAATAAAAAACCGTAATTATTGAATGAAACACTAGTATATTTTGATTAACTTGGCGGGTTTGCGATAAGCCGACGTAGCTCAATGGTAGAGCATCTGACCGGATATTAGAAGGATGTGGGTTCGAGTCCTGCCGGCGACATTTATCTTTGCTCGGAAGGTTTTTTCAATTTGGATGAGTGTTTCAGGCTAATAATTATTGTTTATAAAAATTATTTATTTATTCATTGCTCGCCGAGTAGCGTTTTTAGATGTTCAATTTTTATTCTCGTTCAACATATCTGACGAAGAAGACCTGCTAATTAAAAATGTAGCTTTTGTTATTTTACACTAAATAAACAATAAGAAGAAAAAAAGTGTTTGCATGTTTGCATGTTTGAGAGCAACACGTAGAAATTATTATTATTGGCAAATAAAGGAAAGTGGAATATTGTTTTTAAATCCACAAACGCCTTTGCTCTTGATAGATCTCGAGCCATTGTTAAAATTTTACTTGGTTCAATCCATTTAAGTGTAATAATAGTTTTGAGTAAATTAATATACATGGGTATTGGATATGCTCGGTAGCAAGCAAAGGACATTTTGAATAATTCGCTAAGCCAGTGAGCGCGTACAAACGCGAAATAATGTTCTACGTAGCTGGGCTCTTGCTCTACCGTGGTTTAGACCAATGAATGAGAATTCTTAGAAAATTCTAGGAAAAAATGAAGCAAATAACCGTAGAATCCAAAAGGTTGCTCGCTCGGGTGACACAAAGCGTTTACACCTTTGAATATTGAACAGTAATATTGTTATTATAAGGTTACACCAAGAGAATTTCGTCAGTTTCGAGCATTCGCTCGGTTGGTCTAAATGCGCCTTTAAATTTGTCACAATAATAAAATAGATGATACCTCGATATTGATTTGCGAGGAACGAGGTACCTACGTGAAAAGAAATCAAATGAATGTTTTTTTTCTTCTTTAATTTAATATAAATCAAATTAAATAATGTTATTATAAAGTTCTGCAACTTTTTAAATTTTTCATATCGTTACAGCGGTTTCAGCGTTCAAGGTCCTTTTCAAACTAGCTTTGTTGAGACGACTTATTTATATGATTCTATTTACCTCCCACAATTTTATTTTTATTTTTTATTGTGCTTAAAATGATTCATTACCGGTGAAACCGATTTACTGAGAAAATAATTGTGACAATATATTACCTATTCTGTGAGGTACTTTGAAACCTGTTTACCACCCCTTTAAATGACAATGTTTTCTCAATTGTTTTAACATGACGTGACTGCTATTGTCTTATTTAAATGTGTTATATTTTCAGGTTTTGTGAACATGGGAAGTGGGGAATAAACAATTTTCATTGTTTTGTTAATTCGTTTTATATTAAAATCATTCCTAAATCATTAAAAAAAATTCAAGAACATAAAATAAAAAATAAAAGCAAGTTAGGTCAGTATATTCTCTTTGGTCAGATAATTTCATTAAATTAAGACTACATAGCAGGTAATCAAAATTTTCAGGCTGGCGCCGTTGAAGTAATACTTGCGTTTGTTTCATAGTGCTTTCATACAAACGAGGTATTGAATTCTGTATGCCTAAATTTAACGTGTAATTGATATATTACCTTCGAATACCCCTTCTAATGTTAATAAATCTTAAGAATTTATTTTTAATTCTTTCTATTATGAATCTATCATGATTTAAATGAATAGGTAGTAATAGAAGTTCTGTTATTATTCAAGCAATGCGATACAACTGACCAAAAATATAATAATAACATACTTCGATAGATCTTTCATAGAACTTGAAAACTAATTTGGAAATGTTGATGAATCCTTCAAATTCTGTGAAACAACCCTCCCGTAGTGCTTCACACTGTTGAGTTGAAATCAATTTTTTCATGATAAGAATATTTTATTATTGGCTTCATGTTCAAAACAATATAAAACAATTTTGAATCATTATTTGGATTAATTTCCGAATTAATTTTTGTTAATAATTTTGATGGAACTTTCATTCAATGCAGTATTAGATATTGATGTAGATGAGGTATTTATGTTGTAAGTATTATAAATCCACAGTATCATCCCATATAATTCTTCAAGGGAAACAATAATAAACGAATTGTAACAGATTTTTATAATGCCAGACTCTTTTCTATAGGGTGTTTATTATACATCAACACCTTTGTAGGTCCACTACCAAACATCTGTTCTCCTGTATTTTCTCAAATATCTCGTCGGGTAGGTCTGAAGTACTCATGGGATAGGACAAAAGGGGAGGGGAGAAGAAGTAGGTCCTATTGATCAGGACGTTTCCCTAAGCGAGTAATCATGTAGCTTCCGGCCACTTTCACAATTATTATTAATTGGCTAAATGATTTATTAAGTGCTAATTGCAAGCCTCGATATAATTTTTTTTAAATGGCATAACAAAGATAGAAAACCGGAATAAAAATATAAAAGTTAGGTTAGGGGAGTTTTTGTTTTGAAGATATTTTTATTTCATTTTTTATAAATAAATTGGTGTCTACATAGTTAATCATTTATAAAATATATGTAATACGTTTTATGTTTTATGTTCTATCACACTGCTAATATATTCAAATTGTTAAACCTTATTCGATTTTCCTTGAAAAGTGCATCAATGAAAATTTGCGTAATATCCAGAGATTTGTTCTAACGATTATTTTTATTAAAAATTATATGAAACATGCTTCCATATATACGGCTTAAGGTTGCCGATCATTTAAATGCGTTCAATTGTTCAAACAAATTAAACTGTTTTCAGTAAAAAATAATTCTTCAAAGTAAATATTTTTATTACATTCATTTTGAATCCTGTTTTCTTGATAGGGGGTATAATGAGATAAATAACAATTAAATCCTGCATGCCATAGCTTTTATAAATAATTTTCCGATTATGAAAAACAAATTAAAAAGCGATATATTTAAAAAACGGCCACAGCCGGACACGAGCCCGAACCCCCAAATCCCCCGCCGCTGTTCAATGTGCCCACATGCTGCACTAGATACTTCTACTAACAAATACAGTCCCGCTTTATATAAGGCGATACAATACAATGAAATATCTAATAAAGGGCCATCATTTACAGGGGATGAAGTCCGATATTAATACTACCAACCCCTCTGTCCGAAACACCCTTCTGTATTATTGACATCCCTTTTTCTCCCATCTCTCTCTTTCTCTTATTTCGGCCCTGACTTTGGTGTCTTATGTCTAAAAACAAATAACATACGGTGTAACAGACGTGTATTAATTACCCATTCTTTGGCCATTGTGATATTCGCACTAATTTATTCGAGTCTTTTGTGTTATAATTCTGTTTTCATATTTTTATGGGATCCTACCCATTCGGTTCCCACACATTCCTAAGATACCTTTATCTTTTATGAAGTCCTTATCACTGCACGTGTTGGATTTCAATTAGTTTTAGTTGTTTTAAAGGAACGTTTTAAAGATGCCCGGGTATTCCCGAAAAAATGGTTGCCCCTATTAAGAATAATTACCCCTAATCATGTAATAGATGAAAAAAAAAACAAAGAAAGAAAGAAACAACTGGAATAGAGAGTTGGTTGTCTATCAATAGCTGAACAAGTGATTTAAGCCTCTGGACTCTGCCTGAGGATTCCTGGGACCTACTCAGTCAGAGATAACCGGTACCAGGAGCAGGATCAATCAGAGAACAACCACATCCAATGCTCATACTTTTAGGGTGCGAAAGACGAGAAGAGTGGCACCCCCATACAGCATGCATCCTCAGAAGAGATTGAGCGTATTTGGAGTCGCACCCTATACCTCGCATTGAACTTAAAATTTAACAATAATGCTGTTGAAAAGATGTTTCAAATGTTTACAGAAAAACAAGCTTTTGCTTAAGTATGTTTTAACGAATAAGCTCAAAGAATAAAAGCTCCATATTTTATTGCCATCATAAAACTATTCCGTCGAGAGAGAGAGCGTAATCGTCATCGCATTATACTGATGCGTGGATAAAATCATTTAGCATACATTACTCAAATGATCAAATAATACAGTTCCCTTTTTGATCTGTTATCCACTCAGAGCGAGACGGGGAGAATAAGCCCGTCCCTCTCCGGAACGCGCAGCCGCGAATGACAAATGTGTCCAAACAAAAAATATGGCTGCCCTGGCCGGCATGTGCGCCCAAAAAAACTATTATACTGTTTAAAAAACTGAAATGATATATGGCCCGCCTCCGTCTATTTATATTTCATATTGAACACTCACTTGTGTTTTCTGAGCCAGTTATTGTTTTTGTTTGGTAAGATCTGTAGGAGTGAGAAATATTTTTAATACCACGGGCAGTGTATTGAGATGTTATGCAAGTCGATTGGGAGGCTGTAAATTATCCGAAAACAAAACCCGTAGAAGGAGAATGAGATGCTTTTTAGTGCAATTCAGTTGTAAAGTAATTATTATTTTGGTTATGAAAGTAAAGAAACAAGTTAAGAGTTTTTAAAAATACCAAATTATTTACTATTCTCAGAAAGTGTGCAATGTTCTAAATATTTTTTACATATGATGTCATTACAAAAAGTTTACTTATTAAACTTCATTTTTCAACATTGCTTTGTGAGAACATCTGTCAGATACTTCTTAGAATGGGGTACCCTAGTAAAGTCACATCTTTTTCTAATACATATTATAAAAATAAATTAAAATTCAAACGGTATGTCGTTTAAATGTTAAATTTATAGAATGGTTCCTGAAATAGAAGAAACTAGAGTTTTCAAAATAAAGTTTATTTGTTTAATATGCCTATAAGTCAAAGCATAAAAATAAAGACAAAGTATGTTGATAAATACCTACTTACCTCGCCTATTAACTTTTTAAACAGTCGTACAAAGATAAACATATTGTACCCTTTTTAATAATTTAAATCTTTTTACCGCCTCTCAAAAATGAGGAAAATTTTGTACCAGTATTCATAGAATTTTTTTTTAAATTTCTGCATGGAAATTTTACGGAAATTTCAAAAACAAATGTTTTTATTATAATTCTGTTCCTTTTCACATATTGAAGATTGTATCATGTATTTTTATTGTTCAACTTTTATTCAATTAATTTCTGATAAAACAGCCTTTGTTTCCAAGATCGGCGTTCTTCACTTCATTCTTGTGGAATTTCTAACAGCAATGTTTGTCAAATAATGATGTTCGCACTTTAATATTCTCCTCACGGGCAACGAGCGACGTTCCCTACTATGCCTTCTGCTACCTTCGGCAGCCTTCCGTTTGCCTGGTATTGTATTTAATACAGACAAACCGACAATCGGACATTGCTGCACAAATTTATATAAATACGAGCAAAACTGACATGTGACGATGTTGCGCACTCGTGGCCATTTTTAAATGTTGATGTGTTACCCTGTTACATCTTACTAAAAACGTCACAGTTAGTTTTAAGCTATCATTTCTAGCCAATTTTGAATGATCTGTGTTAGTGAAATATCACCCCAAAGGGTATATAATTAAAAAAAAAAAACTGGAAATGTTTGTTATAAAAACCGTTAATTTTCTGATCCATTTAAATTTCTTTTAGGTTTTAAGAATAAAACAATAACCAACATTGATATGTATGTACTTTCGTTATATCCTCCATAAGACAGGTGAATTCTTACGGCCGTTTTTCCCAACTTTACGAATGATGAATCTGATGCACCGACCAGCCAAGTCTTTTGTCGAGCAACACTATGTTTGCCTATTTCCAAGCATCTTTAATCGTTGAACATCCTAAATTGTTTAGGAAGGTGTCCGCCCACTTTCATAGACATTAAAATAGTGCCCGCCCATTTTTATACACAGTAAAATGACACAGATTGCCCTGAAAGTACATTTCGTATCCTACATTTGACATATGACGTTTCTCCTTCGTGAAAAACTAGAAAAACGTAGCTTATAATAAGTAAAATGAGTTAGGCTCTCTTCAGTTTTATTTAAAACATATAAATGGCATATTTTGACATTCGAAAACGGAAATAAATTTTTGTCATTCAATATTTGAATCGCGTAAAGTAGATCGCGAACCAAGAATGACATTTGACATTTCAGTGGTATTTTTTTAACCTGTTGACACATTTTTTATAACTAGTCCTCTGTTGAGCGGAACTTAATCCACACAAATCGCTATCTTAGATTGATCGTAAATTTGATCGAGGATTTTGTTGGGAAGAGCGTATTTGTGTATGTATTTGGACAGTGTTGAGGCAAAATATCGGCTCAACAGTGCCTCAATAGGGTTGGAAAGACTGGCCGTTAGGGTGAAGGATATTACACCGCATTCGTTAAAAAATATGTATACTAAGTAAATAAATTAAACATTTTTGCAAATGTCGTGGGCCATGAAATAGTTCAAAATCGTGAGATGAAAAATCAAAATGATAAACAATTTCCAAGCTATGGAAGATTCAAACCCTAATACAAAACGAAACTATTATACCCACGTTTTGCAACAAAACTCCACAACGTCCTTCCCTCAGATACAAAACGAACAGAAAAGTTTAATAAGTACAAGTCAAGAATGGAAAGTTTGACTGAAAGAGGTCAATGAAACAACCTTAAAAAGAGTACCAAAAACGACATAGAAGATTGATCTAATTAGATGACATCAAAATAAATAACTCTAGTCCGCCTCAGAACAGGATCCCTAGTGAGGAGGATTAAGAAAAAAAACAGTAAATAACAAAATATAAAAAAATACTAGGTATACCATTTTGTAATTTAAACTGTTATTCTGTAAACATTTTCATAATTATACCATATTTTTAAAATATGTAAATCATTGAATTATGAATATGCATATTGAAAAAAAGCTCGCTAAGTACATTTAGTAGTAATAATAATAATCGGATTATTTTTATAGCGCCGTTTTTGTGAAAAATCGCCTCAAGGGCGCTGTACAAACATTACTTCCTATTCTTATATTAGTAGTTGAATTTTATACCCTTTTGAGTGTCTGATGATCTATAAGTAATAAGTTGAACAAAACAAAATAAATTTATTCAAAAACCGTCAACTTTTAAAAGCTCTTTACCACGATTGCTATAGATCCAAATCTTTCCCCTTCAACATTGTTGCGCCTCTCCGAGAATATTAAGCCATTACATCATCACTCAGCGCATAAGATCACAGCATCCATTCCCATGGCGGAGATTTTAAAGTAAACGGAATCATAAGAGTTCCTATGGAACCCAATTATTCATTCTTTCTCTCAAAGCTTAGAAAGCTCCAGGTAAGATGGCACTCCGTAGAAATGATCTATCTAAATAAAGGAAAACAGCCAAAATGACAATCTATACAGTTGACCCTTTTCATGGAGTGTATTAAATTTTATTATACATATTTTAGAACATTGCGCGAGTTCAATACTATTATTTCAGATTTTATGAAATAATAAAAAGGGGTTAACCAGATTTGAATGGATTCATATTTCTATATGGGATAAGTTGATTTTTTTATTACGTGTCCTTATATTGCCGGCATAACATTGATAATACTGTTCGTAACGTCCAAGTTGATTATGCAGCTCACGACTTCAGCCGAACACTGCCGACCTTTACCGAAGGTGGGTCGGCCCGCCAATTTGAGGGAGATAACAATTTTCTCGTGCCGTGCGGTGCTGCACTGCCCAGCGCGCCCGGCCGGGCCTGCCCAGATTCTCATGTCTTTATTATTAGTGACTTCGAATTGTAAGGGTGAGGTCAAACTCCCATTTCAAATAACAAAGATCGCTATAAAAACAAAATTATAACAGTACCTACCTACTTATTTTTATATAATACAGATCGATAAAGAAAAACTAAACAAAGAACATTGCTATACATGCGTTTTACAATGTTATGTCCTCTGAGTATTTAAAATTCGACAATAAACCGTGTTTATCTCAAGTAACCCGCCAGGTCAGTATGGTCCTGTATAATATTATGTACCTCTACATGTATATTTTAACACGCCATCAAGTTCATTGGTCAAATTCATATGGTTTGGTATTAGAAATCGATGAACTTGTGTTTGTTAGCCATAATAATAATAATAATTGGATGATTTGTATAGCGCCGTTTTTGTGAAAAATCACCTCAAGGGCGCTCATAAGTTATAATAATAGATTATCTATAGTTAGTGAAAAGATAGAGCATGGGAAAAAATATATGCAAAGTCATTGAGGTGATTTTTTACAAAAACGACGCCATACAAATAATCCAAATATTATTATTACTATTATTAATTGTTTCAGATTTTTTTCAAACTTTCGTCACATTTGATAACCACCAAATCAACGATCAGCGCCATTTCTTTGTTGTTGAAATTTGAACTGTCCGCTATATAATAAACTTAGATTCGCGGCCCGTTTTAACTTTTAAAATCAAATTATGATCAGCGGTCAAGAATAGCGGTCATACTCGTATCCTTATCAGCTGATCACGATTTGATTAAACGGTGAAACGGGCCGACAAATTTATAGGACCCATTCTAAATTCAAAAATTTTAAATTTTAAATTGCGCTAATTATTTGATTTGGTAGTCATCAAATATGATTCCAAGCCAAGTAATTTTGTTATTGTAATTTACAAAATTAACTAGATCTCGTGTACATATCATTGCTCTGGGCTAGGTATTGTTTGGATTGGAGTAAAGTTAATGTAGCAGTTTTCTTTTTTTACCGCCTGTCGTAAGGGCAGCGCTAGTGCACTCTGGCGGTAGAAAAATATTGGTGTTATTTTCAATGAAATGATTAGCAAATATTTGGTTTAAACCACTATTAAATAAATAAATATCAGATTACTATATATCTTGATGAGAAAAGCTTTGTTTCCGAAACATGTTGATATATATATATATATTTTAAATAGTGGTTTAAACAAAAATATTTCCTGTTCATTTCATTGTAATTCAATTTTTAAACAAAGGTTTATTTATTAATTGATAAACTAAAGTTTTTTTTTAACAAGATTTTTGTGCATAGCGGAAAGGGTAACAATTATTTTTTATAAACAATAATTATTAGCCTGAAACACTCATCCAAAATGAAAAAACCTTCCGAAAAAAGATAAATGTCGCCGACAGGACTCGAACCTGCACCCTTCTAATTGCCGGTCAGATGCTCTACCGTTGAGCTACGTCGGCTTATCGCAAACCCGCCAAGTTAATCAATATATACTAGTGTTTCATTCAATAATTACTGTTTTTTTTATTATATTTCACCTGTAAAGGTTTATTTATTTTAAGAAAAAACAAAAGAGTTCTAATTGGTAATTATTATTATTATGCGTGACAGCTGTTTCGCCTTCCAAATGCAATATCAAACTGTGCTGAAGCCACTTACAAGTGGTATATTAATATTATTTTTATATACGTAGGTAATTGTAATGAAGCTCAAAAAATGTTTGAATTTTTATTACCAATGCGCTTATTAATGTCTGAAGTTTTTACCCTTCTGAGTCTCTGATGATCTATAAGTAATAAGTTGAACAAAACCAAATAAATTTATTCAAAAACCGACAACTTTTAAAAGCTCTTTACCACGATTGCTATAGATCCGAATCTTTCCCCTTCAACATTGTTGCGCCTCTCCGAGAATATTAAGCCATTACATCATCACTCAGCGCACAAGATCACAGCATCCATTCCCATGGCAGAGATTTTAAAGTAAACGGAATCATAAGCATTCCTATGGAAGTTACCAATTAGAACTCTTTTGTTTTTTTCTTAAAATAAATAAACCTTTTTTAAAAAATTGAATTAAAATGAAATGAACAGGTAATATTTTTGTTTAAACCACTATTTAATATATATATATCAACATGTTTGAATTTTTGTTACCAATGCTCTTATTAATGTCTGAGTAAATAGACGGTTATTTTCATGATGTTTTTATTAAACTTTCAGCTTGCGTGCTACATCCAAATTCATATTTAAGGAGATTGTTTGGACTTTTAATCATTGTAATAATTAATAATATTCGAAGCATGCATCAAATCCTTACAATAAATACATGCCAGGGTAGTATGACTAGTAAAGCTGAGACGGTGCCTGTGCCGGTGGTTGCAGGTTACTTGCTCGCTGCTCGTGTATGCGTTACGGAGACGTGCTCCCATACCGTCCCATATCTGGTTTGGTTCGCTCACCGCCCGTTCATGTTAAATTATATTCCTTTTGTTGAACAACACCTCGGACGCGCATGTGCACATAGAGATCTTGTCAGAGATATAAATTATTATGTATCCAAATTGTAGGATGTTCCTTGGGGGAAGGTGCAACCTTCCAACTTCCCAGCAATTGACCTTTTTTAAATAATTCTATATTTATGCATTCATCAGGTGTTAATTCACGTATATTTAATTTTACTAATTAACATTTTTAAACCTGATAAACTGCTTTTGTAATTTGTCAGCAGGTACATCTTGACAATATGTATGTAATATGGTACATTTAATTTTTTTAAATTAAAAGTTAGAGAATTAAATTCTTCATAATTCATAATTATTATTATTATAACACATATTTTTTAAATAATACTTCACTTCTCTTTAAAGCAATACTTGTGCAGAAAAGCGGAGTGTACCTACATATTGCGTTTACATGGTTATATGTTCACATGGTACTGATAAAACACAAAAGTTCCAACTGCCCCCAACCGTCTGGGTTGGGAGCAGTTGGAATCCCCAATTGGGGTATGTTGAGAGGCTGAAGGTATTGAGGAGGGGAAGGAGATGGGGAAAACGGAAGGTGAGGATATCATATTATGGTGACCAATGACGGCTAAGGCCATTTCAAGCCACGTTTCGATTCTGAATGGTAGTCTTTCACCAGGATGACACTGAAGTATTTACCACTCTGGAACGTGCGGCAAATAAACTACATATTGTTTTACATTAATAACTTGTCAAATAACACAATTTAATCAAATAAAATTTTGTTGCGCGCGCCGGGATTTGAACCCGCGACCTCCGGATTCGTAGGATCGTCACCACGGAGACCGTCGAATGTTTCCTAAAGTGTTAAGAGAGAATGCTTCAAATAAGTATGATTTTATAAGAAACCAAATTGAAAATATGTTATTATGTAAACGCAATATGTATACTTCGCTTCACTACACAAGCATAGCTTAAAAGAGAAGTGTAGTATTGTAATTTGAATTAAATGTATCAAATTCTGGACTGAAGCTTCACAATTCCTAATAAACCCGCTTAATTCTGTGCAAATGAGGGCGGTCCGTCTGATTGACAACCTGCTGTTAACATATCGGTTGCTATATTTAATGCACAGGCGCAATGTAGGTATGCTGAGTCTCTTCTACAGGTATTTCAATGGAACTTGCTCGGAGGAACTAGCAGCATTAATTCACAGTAAATTCTACGGACACGAGCGGAACACCCGTTCAAAGTTGATGTAGGCTTCCTGAGAACGAGTCTTTTCTCTGACTCAATTTTCAGTATAATCTGGGTCTCTTCAAGTCCCACAGTAATAAATCCCACAGCACCGTACATGATCCTCCTTATAACTTTGTCCAACCGGGTGGTGATATAGTTCCTTATCTTTACAATAGGGGCGCTCTTGTGAGGAGCCACATAGTTTCAAATTTTTTTAAACGCATAAAGTTCGTTTAGGTGTTGTTGAGGTCCAAAGCGTCGGCTTTCCAATCACATTTCGTGGGTTCAATTACCTACTAGCTAAGTCATTCATCATTGCACAACCAACATTGTAATGATGTTAGTAGAAAGAAATCATATATTTTTCAGGTTATTCATGATCAGGAAATTAATCCCTCGAAAGAAACATGTGGTTTCCCAAACAGGTTAACATATATAATATTATATTAAGTCAAGCGATAAACCGATAGAATTATGTTATAGGCGTATAAGAGAACCTTAATTGAGGTCAATTTTATCTTACTTTAAGTGAAATCAATCAAACAGTTTTAGATTTTGGGAGGCGGGTATGGAAACCACCGCCCCGGGAACCATTCATTGGATAACCAACACGTCTGCCATAGGTCACCCAAGTGTTTCGCTACGGAAGATGACTTAGCACCGGTGCCGGATTTCATGGAGTGAAGTTTGTCCAGGTCTTGGCGGTGGATGCGTCTTCCCACCAGCTGCGTGACACCTGATTTTTTTTAATATCTTAGTTGTCCCATGTCTTCCAGGAACGTCCCATCTTCTATTGACTTTGATATCACTTTTATTTTAGGCATTTTGTGCACCAAAACTGAAGACAAAAATACGTTTAAATAAATTTTTTATACTTCTGATTTATCAAACATTAGCAAATCTTTTTAAAGAAGTTTACAAGGGATGCAAGAAAAGAGTACGTGATGGAGTGAAAGAACGAAAGAAACGCCTGGAAGAGGAAGAGGGGATCAAAATGACAAACCACTTCCAAGAAAATATTAAACTATTTTGGAAGGAGGTCAAAAGGTCACGGAATGGTCCAGAAAGTGGATGTGTGAAAGTGATAAAATCGAAAGATGGAAAAATGTTGACGAATGAGAAAGAAATAAAAGAGATGGATGAAATACTTTGAAGAGGTCTTCGAAAGCAATCCGAGTGATAGAGATTCCAGTGGCGAGTCAGGTATGAATGACGATGGAGTGAATGTTCCCAAAATTAGCATGGATGAAATTAAAAGATCAATAAGATGTATGAAGAATGGTAAGGCTGTTGGTTTCGATAATATTGCTGCTGAATACTTTAAAGGAAATAGCCGTATAATTATCACATGGTTATGCAAACTTTTTAACCAGTGTCTAGAGGAGGGTTACACCCCATTAGATTGGAGAAGGGCTGTGATCATGCCTCTATACAAAGGTAAAGGGTCACGCATGGAATGTGGAAATCACAGGGCTATTAGCCCGCTAAGTTCAGTTGAGTAGCTGTATGGTAGGATATTGATTGAAAGGGAATTTTGAAATGAAAACAAAGGATAAAATATGGGATGTGCAAAACATTTATGGTGGAAGGGGTTACATGGATCAGATTTTCTCGTTGCGTATGCTCACAGAGAAGTTTCTGGCAAAAAAAGCAGAAACTTTCTGTGCTTTTAACAGATCTACAAAAAGCATACGACAGAGTTGACAGAAAAAAGTTATGGAAGGTGTTGTCAAGTATGGTGTGAATACAAATCTAATACAGGCAATCGCATCGCTGTACGAGGGGAGCGTTGCATGTGTTAGGGCAAACGGTGATTTTACGGGGTGGTTTGACATCACAAAAGGTGTTAAGCAAGGCTGCGTAATGTCACCGTGGTTATTCAATCTATTCATGGATAATTGTATGCAAGAATTGAAAGAGGTGGGCCTGGGCGCGAGAATGAGTAGTCTGCAAGTATGTTGTCTGTTGTATGCTGATGATGCGGTGCTGATTGCTAACAGTATGGAAGATCTACAGTCCCTCGTATCTATGAACGAAGTATGTATGGAGAATGAGCTAATGATGAATGTAAATAAGTCCAAAGTCATGGTGTTTGAAAGAGAGTACGAAAACAGTGTGCAATATAGTTGTGAATGATGAATACTTGGAGCAGGTCGATGAGTTTGTATATTTGGGAAGTATGTTTACGAGAGATGGAAAGACTGATAGGGATATTGAAAGAAGGGTGAATGCAGGAAACTCAATTAACGGAGGACTGAACGCGGTTGGCGCAAACAAAAAGTTGTCCATGGAAGCGAAGCTAGCAGTCCACAATGGAGTGCTGATACCAACCCTGATGTATGGCAGTGAGGCATGGAACTGGCAGAGGAAGAATGAAAGTAGACTGAATGCTGTAGAAATGAGATCTCTGAGACGAACGTGTGGTAAAACCATGTATGATCGTGTGAAAAATGTTGAGATTCGTAAAGAATGAAAGGCTGAGGTAAGTGTAGTGAGCAAGATTAAAAAAGAACGCTTAAATGGTTTGGGCATGTAGAGCGAATGAACGAAGAAAGGAGTGTAAGGAGAATATATGACGCGAATGTGAATGGAAAAAGAGCCCGGGGACGCCCGAGGAAGACATGGCACGATCAAGTGAATCAAATACTCGAGTCAGGCCATGTCAGAAGTCGGAATAACAGAAGAGAATGTATGAGGCGTTGTATGAATCTGAATGAAGCAAGAAGTGTATGCCAAGATCGAGTTGTTTGGCGGTCCGTCCTCTCTGCCTACCCCTGCGGGGAAACGGCGTGATGGTTAGTTAGTTAGTTAGTTAGCAAATCTTTTACCAGGAATGTGGACTTGGTGTTCTTTGAGATCTCATTCCAATTTTGTATATCGTGTTCGATATTTGAAGGTGGATATTATTTTTGTGGATCGATGTTCCAATAATGAACTGATAAAGCTGTTTTAATAAAGTGGATCGGCGGCCATTGTCTGGTGTTAAGCAGGTTGGTTCCTACATACATATTGAGATTATATAACCGAAAAGATCTCAGAAAAATGATGAAATGTATTCTAAATTTGTGGTACCTTATAATAAAAGAACAACATGTGTAAATGTTCCTGATGATCTCATATATAAATCTTTATTAAATTATAGCACTACTTAGTAACGTAGGTATCCATATGAATGCAATGCGTAAAATATCACACACTAACGCTTAATAATACAAGATGACTATCCGACGTGGGACTTTCCCGAAAAAATTCAAAATTAATTTTTAATTAAATGATTAAGAATTTGTTTTTCAAACATCTATTTGAAAATCAATATGTTTCTAAACTAATGGTTCACTCATCAGTATACAAATTACATTGGAGAGAGAGAGAGAAAGAGAAAAAAAAATCACGTAAGCATTGACAAATTATATACGCAGTCAAAGATTAACACAAAGTGATGAAAGAAGATAAGTAAGACATTTCAAAAAAATATTTTGATATTGATAATATTTTATTGATTATTGTGAGTAAAAAATGTAATTCTTTATTTATATCAAAAAGATTGTTCCGTTTCCAAAACATGGTTGGCGAATTCAAAATAATTATTAATACTGAAACACCTCAGGTGCTCTGTGACATTAGTAAATTATAAAAAAAATAGTTTGTTTTATATTTTATAACTATTTTCACATTAATATTCAATTATTTTCATCCTCTCATCACTCAGTGTTGATTTTTTTCACTGTTCATCATTTTTCATTGTAATTTGTACCCTTAGTGGTTTCGAAACATGTTGAAATTTATTTATCAAATAGTGGTTTAAACACGTTTAATTGAAGATGATGTCACAAAGTGATTAAGCATTAATTGAAGAAATTAATTATTAATAATTTCTTCAAAAGATTGTTATTCGCTCTTTGGCGTCATTATTCATAAATAAATTAAAAATTAGTTTATTAACACCACTTTCTTTAATATGTGCATATCAACATATTTCGAAAGTGAAGCTTTCCTCATCAGGACATACGAATAAAGTATTATTATTATAGTTATCTGTATGTTATAATGTTAATATTACATTTATTAATTCGATTATATTATTATTTTTATAGTATTCTCTATGTCCTGATGAGGAATGTTTCGCTTTCGAAACATCTTGATTTGCATATACTTAAAAAGTGGTATTAACAAAGTAATTGTAATGACTGCAATGAGTTACAAAACAAATGTTTATTTAGAGATTTCAGTACATGATTTCTACATAGAAAACATTACGATTATTGAAGTCGTGGAAAAAAACTTAAGTATCATCGAGGAAAGAGAAGACAATCCAGTTTTTTTTTACAGGAGACCTTGAGGGAAATAATTTCCCTCAAGGCCTATATCATCTTTGGAGATGCTCTGTGGAGGGTAAATTTAAAGATGTTTGGAGTAGGTACGTAACAGTACAACAGGCAAATCAAAAAAATGTTTGATCACGCGTTATATCAATATTTTGCTCTTTATCAATTTTTGGAACCTTCGACATGCTTACTTTTGTGTACTTCATATCTAGTCTCCAGTTCCAAAGTATTGTGTTTGTTGATTTATTCACCAAGTAAGAAACAAGAGTAACAGTATTTTTTACTTCGTTTTTCTGTTGATCAACTGATTTAAAATATTCTCCGTAGTTTTTTAATCATTGTGCACCTATAACAACTAAATTTACATGGTTATAACTTGGGAGATTTATTATATGGGGCCAGAAGGCTCAGTAAATCAATTACTTATTTTAGCAATCTGATGATACATGAAAACCATTTTAATAATCAGAAAACACGCCTAAGACAGTGTTTACGACTTAATCCGTTATTTGAGAAAACAGCTCGTAAATTAAATTAATTTACAATCGCTGACTCGAAATCTAGATACGAAAGAGTTCATTAATGATTACATATTTAGTATCCTTAGCCTTAGGGAATATATCGATGAGAAAGAAAAAAACTTAGTGATGAAAATTATTTTATAATTTTATTTTTAATTGAAAAATTAATTTCATCAACTATTAATTCAACGATCCAGGCTGGAAACAACGGACTTGTAAATAAATTGATGGGTGTATTATCAGAGTGATGGGAATCCTGTAAGAAATATGTTTTTGACAAAAATTTCATGGCCACAACTCTTAAAATCTAAATGATTTTCAAGCTTATCGAATAGAATAAAGAATGTAGACTGATACCTGTACGAACTAAACATATCATATAATAATATTTTGAAATGTAATAATAGTATTTATTCCGGTATATGGAATGTTAGTGTAGACCCACACTTTTCATATAATGTATGCACACATTGGATTTATAAAAATGAATAAAATAGGGCGTGAATAACTGAATTAGTTACATGAACACAGATACACAATACATGGGTTATAAACATACGAAAAAAATCTTTAGGGGGCTGTGGTATTTAAATTTAAATATCTTAAAAAATAACATTATTTTATTAAAATATTAAATAGTGGTGTAAACAAAGAATTTCTTATTAATTTTACTAATAATGACGCCACAAATTAATTATACATTTATAAATTAATTGAAAAAATACTTTATGGTCACCAATTAATTAATTAATTGATAATTATACATTTATTGAAGAAATTAAATATTTTATTCTAGTATGCATCGATGCTGAAGGCTAGACTGTGGCGGGCTTCCACGATGAGGATATTCTGGGAACTGTTTATCCTTTCCCTTATTCCTGCCACCTTGCATCTTATAAGGGCTTCTAAACCGGGAACTCGCACCTCCGTGAACATACTGGAAGCGCTGCAGTATCTGAGGAGGCCGAACATTATGCGGAAAGCGTTATTGTAAAATATATGAAAAAAATATGTTATATTAGACACGAAATCTTTCCATCCTGCTATTTTTGTAGTTTGTCTAAACTTAGCACGTATACAACGTTACATTGTTTATCATAGCCTTATCAAAATATCGTATTAGAATCAAATGAATATGTATGTTTGTACCTACTAAAAAGACATTATTCCAAAGGCTCTTATTAATTTTCTTATGTAAATTCAATGCGTATAACACTGAGATAATTACTTCATCGAAATATTTGAATATTAATTCATACTCATTTCAATAATAAGTCGTATATTTATTCCACACAAAAACAAAAAAAAACACAACATACCCAAACACACACAGTACAGACCATATGCGGAAAAATGATTAAATTCCTCCCCTTTATGGGTTATTTTGAATATTTCTTCATTTTTCTCAAGTCTTCATCTTTTGCGAGAAGAAAATACTCAGCATATTTTACTCCGTAAAGAATGCATCAAATTATTCAGGCGAGAAGCAATAAGACCATCGCATAAAAGGAGTAAAACCATTTGCTTGAATATAAAACACATTTGTAAGAATGCATAATATCTTCCTGCGAAGTGGTAAAAAGTAATATAGCTCCCACTTAAAAAGAGATGAAACATTTGTTAGAAAATCTGATTGTAGATGGGAATATTTATTCATTTTTTACGAAGTTCCTCAAATTTGAAGCTTAACGCCCGGAGCTGTTCTATTCTGCATACAGAATTCTGAGGCGTATTTTATATGCAGATGAGTTATGATCAAATGGAAATATCAAGATCTCGCATTATTTCATACTTTTGTAGTGTTTGTTTTGCAGTCTGGCTTGGCAAACGAAAAGTATAAATCTTGTTACGAGTGAGCGGCGTCGTTGCCAAAAAGTATCAACTCTTTATAATTTGCAGAAATGTATTCGAAATAAGGTCGGGGAATAAAAGCCTTGGTATATTATATGTTACTTTGTAATTGTATCATTATTTAATAATGTTCATTAAATTTAATATATCAGAAAATCGATAAACGCTTACCTTACCAATGTTATCAGATACCTTAGTCTTATTGCTCTCGATTCACTTTATTAAATGTTAGTAAAAGTTATCATATTTATCATATTTTGTTTGAGTAGTGGTGTACACCGATGGTGGTTCAAATTAGCCACAAAAATCATGGGATACATTACACCATAATAATAATAATAATCGGATGATTTTTAAAGCGCCGTTTTTGTGAAAAATCACCTCAAGGGCGCTGTACAAATATTACTTCCTATTCTTATATTATTCTTATATTACATCTATTTTAAGATTTTTTTTTTTACATTTATTTTCTCTTTTTGGACAGGCTATCATTACGCATTATTTATAGACCATATAAAGAGATGCAGTTAAATTATCAAAACTAAATACGGCTTGGTCTAAGTTTTCATACATGTTAAATTGAAGAAAAAAAAAGAAGCTAACTGTCCTCCTTACGAAATATTGCAAGACGCTAACACAAATGATGTACAAAGAATGTATTTAAGCTAAGACAATGAATTATTATCCATTTATTTTTAGGATAAATAACACAGAATACTCTTAAAAGGGGTGAGCGGCGGAGGAGGATGGTGGTGACGGTTGGTGATGGTCTGCATGTACGCCAGGTAGCGCTTGTCGGCCGGCTTCAGGATCTTCAGGATCTCGTCCACTGACATCATTGCACCTGCAACGAATTTAATAAATTGGAACTAGAATTTTTCGTTTCATGGTTCCACCAAGCTACTTTATTCTGTTTTTTTTTTAAATTTGTTCTTCACATTAAATTTTTTAACATTCGAGTTCAACGGTTATTTTTAAAGAAACAAGGTAAAGCAAAATAATTCGACTTTTTCACATTTAAAAAATTGTAGTTTTGATCTGTGATCTTCATTTTGTTTTTTTTTTTTTTAATGAGGAACACGAGTCTAATTTTTTTTTATCAATAATGACGTTCAAACTTAAATGCCAGTATATTTCGTTTTTTTTCTAAAGTTCTAAATAATTTTCAAAGTTTCAATTTTTCAAAGGTCGGTCGGTTTAGAATAGTTTTTAGGTTAGAATGTTAAACGACAAAACAAGGATGAGCTTTACCGTCCATAATTTTACATTATATTGTTAGTAAACTATAACTACATATAATTAAGATAATTATGTACATTTTTAAATACTTTAACTCAAAGAATAATAAAAGTATTGAGCATCAGCGCCCTTGAGGTGATTTTTTTACAAAAACGGCGGTGTACACGTCATCAAAGTATTATTACTATTATCAATTAATTAAGGAACCTTTCAAATTACATTAGGAAAATGTTTTAAATTTTCTCATTGTGTATGCTAATATTATTATTCTATGGTCTCCTTACAAAAAATACTTTATTACCTACCTTTTTTATAAAAATATCTTAGAATGTATTTAATCATTTTACTGGGTATTTCTTAAAACACACAACAATTAATTTTTTGTCCAAGCTATAAAAATATATGAGATTTGTAAAAATAATTTCATATAATTAGATATGTACTGTTAAATTATATGTTTATTGATTGAAAATTAACAGAACAAATATAATAAATAAATATAAAAAGCGATTATTTTATGAAAATGTTATGTTTTTGTCTGCCCCTCTCTTCATGGTCGATATAATTGCTATAATGCATGTTATTTTCGATTTTCTTCTTGCATTCATATAATATCGTCCAGTTATGAAATATTTCCATGTACCGCTGGTATTTCATTATTACGTTGAATGGCCCTTTTTCGAATTTTCCACCTCGGTCCGGCGCGGCCGGGTTGCTTTCTACAATTTTCCATTCCCTCGGAAGACGCGCAAGAAGCGAGAAAATAAAAGAAAGAATGGGAAAAAGCGAGATGAAAGAACGCGGCCGAAGTGAGCGGGAGCGAGAGACGAGACGAGGACTGTGGAGCAAAGATCCGAACCAATATATCACGCGGAATTTATGGGGCTAGATACGACAGGGAAATTGCAAGAATGGTGGCGCAATCTATCTTAGTTGGGCGCAGTGTGTGTCAGGCTTAAAGGAGGGGAGATCGGGGGGCTCGGGGGCTCGGGAGGGCCCAGGGGGGGAGCGCTAGGGAGGCCCGGAGATACCCGGGCGCTGGGGGAGGCCAGGCGCGCCCGCCCCCACCGGGGGTGGAGGAAACTTCGAGAGGTTATTAGTCCGAACATCTGTTGTTTTGGGAACGATACGCCCACTGTTCTGCACAGCTCAGCAAAACCGCAAAAAATGCTTTATGAAACAAATGATTTATTATCCCCGGGCGTGATAGCGTTTTATATATACAGTCTACATCCAACAACCACATACACAGAACCTAACCCGTCCTACAAAGACACCGATATACAAATATTTTGTTAATATGTTCAGCGCCATTACTCAGAAGAGTCAAAAGCAAAATAAGAGAGAAATGTGTGAAGTCCATAGTCTCCAATCTCCACAGACTTAGACACTACCCAAAGAAAATGCATAAACACGAACAGTAATTCCAACCCATTTATCATAACCATATTATTATTTTGCAGATATGAAGTGGTAATGTATTTATGTTTTAGAAACGATCTAACGTTGGTGGTCTCTTGTGCGAATTGTATCAAAGTTAATAATATATGATACACATACTTCACAAATATACTGAACATCCGAAACACATTTTCTCATTATTGTCTTACAGTAGTATTTGGAGTCATTGGAAAAACAACTCCGAGATATTTGAAACTGAGCAGTAATATTAAATTTAATCATTGAAGAAGATAATATTAACACATCTTAAATGAACCACGAAACCGAAAAAACAACAGAAAAATAAAAATATTTCAGTAATGTTAAAGATCAGAAGATAGAAAACCGCATCTTAGTTGCAACATACCAACCCTGATGTATGGCAGTGAGGCATGGAATTGGCAGAGGAAGGATGAAAGTAAACTGAATGCCGTAGAAATGAGATCTCTGAGGCGAATGTGTAGTAAAACCAGGTGTGATCGTGTGAAAAATAATGAGATTCGTAAAGAATGCAAGGCTGATGTAATCATAATGAGTAAGATTAAGAAAGGGACGGAATAAAATAATACATTATGCGAATGTAAATGGGAGAAGAAGCCGGGGATGCCCGAGGAAGACATGACACCATCAAGTGAATCAAATACTTGAGTCGGGCCATGTCGGAAGCCGGAATAATAGAAGAGAATGTATGAATGTGAATGAAGCAAGAAGTGTATGCCAAGATCGAGTTGTTTGGCGGACCGTCTTTTCTGTCTACCCCTGAAGCGAAACGGCGTGATGGTTGGTCAGTTAGTTAGTTGTAACAAAGATTTCTAAAGAAAAGAATGCCTGAAAAGATAGAACCTTGCTCAAAAGTTTAGAGGGATGCCTATAAATATTCAGCATTGAGTAAAATCATGCACAAATGAAATTAAATAAAATAAAACAGTCATTAGAACTCTACAAGGGTGACCTTATGTATCTGCAAAATGCCTTGTATTTAGTGCAAAGAGAAACCTATTTCCCCATCCAATTTGATCGACAAAGTGTCATAAATATTTTTTTACCAATGTTTACAGTGCTAGGCATACGAATGGGCTTTTTATTCGTATAGTTAATTGCTTCTATACAAATCAAGCACCAAGTAAAAACAAACACAAATGAAAGAAAAAATAATAATTTAAAACTCATATATGGGTAGGTAGACACCTACCAAATGCCTCATATTTCCTCTGTGTAGTTCCTCAATCAAAAATCTACCAACAAAGTTTTATAAACATATTTTTTGGGCATTAACCATCTTACAATTTCTAGACATTTTGTTTTTAATAATTTCCCTCTTCCCTTCAAATCACCACCCCTACTGCCCCCAATCTAATGGTATCTATTTACTTGCATAATTTATTAGTTTTAAAAACTTTCGGGATTGACGCGGAAATTTTAAAACCGGTAACAAATTATTTATATTATGTAACAAATGTACAATGTAAATTAAAACTCTTCAAAAACAAAATATTACAGTACCAATCAATAGATCTCTACAAAATTGTGTATGTAGGTACCTACCAAAGGTCACAAATTTGTAACAAAGAGAACCCCATTTTCTCATCCAATTTTGTATCAACAAAAGCGTTATAAACATTTTTCTCCCAAATTTCTACAGTACCGGGCGCACGAATTGGCTTTCTCATTCTTAGAGTGAGTGCTTTCCAGTACTCCGGAGCTACAGTGCGGGCAATTTGTTTCCAAAGTGACACATCGCGCTGAATATTTAAAAGATCGGGTGAATTTATGAACGCTCCATGCTCAGATGGGGTACAGCTACAGTCTACAGTTCATTATTTTATTCCGGGCAGTTTCGCCTCGTTGACTATTAAATAGACTATCTGTATTATTCACACTAATTAAAAACCTTTTTCGAGCTTACACATTGGAGGCATGACTAAATTTCATTACGTAACTGGGGACTTTAGCTTTGCCCTCTGGTCGCACTGAGCTCAACACGCATTTTGCGAAGCTCTACAAATATTCAAAAGTCTTTTTCTAAAAGCAATATTTGATATTTGAGTCACTTGGTTAAAAACTATGAATAAAATAGGTGTCCTGTTTCGACAGCTCTGAAATAATCCCAATTCTGGATTGGCAAAGTTAATCTGGAGAACCAGATGATAGGAAAAGGTGATAGGGAGGACTGAAGAGAACCAGGAGGATGCCACAGAAATTGAATAAGCCTCCCTTGGTTCGTGGATATCCTTTAGCACTTAATTCATCTCACTGAAACTTCACGGTAATCCAGAATTGGCCAGATGCTCCGGTCGCGGTGGTGAACACCTTCTGTTATTGTCCGACGAGCGGTTGAGATCGAACTGTCTTCGGCCCTTCCTTCTTCCAGTGACAATGGGAATCGGATCGGATGGGGCGGGATGGGTAGTCGATAATTATGCATTTAAGATACCAAAACATTAATTAATTTTATCGTCTTCCTTATGACAGTCCTGCCACCTCTATAAGAAGCATTTATGCGGAAAAGAATGCCTTTACCGACACATAAACACTTGTCAATAAGAATCTCTAAACGGAAATGTTTTTTCGACCATTTTATGATACCCTGGATTAATTTTCTGTCATGTAACATAATTTATTAAACCAAAAAATAATCCGGCCTAGCCATCACTCTATTAATAAAAATAGCTCAATTATTTATTTATATTGCATGAACAGTTATATACCCAATGATGTATTTTTACATTAATCTATATACCAATACATTGAAAATGCAATAAAAATCACAAAAAATATGGTTAATATAATTGTATAAGATGTGGGTAAATACAGCCGTAAAAATAGTTTTAAAAAATGGGTTACAATTTAGTTTCAAAATACAGTTAAAGCTTTTTAGCTAGTTAGTGCTTAAACTTTTTGGTCATGTGGAAAATATCGATATATAATATACATTTCCTGCGAGGCAGTTAATTAACATAGTGGGTCTTTCTAGTGACATCACCATTGGTAATAGTTCTGCACCTGGGAAGAAACACAAGCCTGTGTTGACGGTCTCGCGTGAAATTATTGGGGAAATGGAATCCTATTTCAGCGAGGATGGCAAGCATTAATAATACGACGTTCAAGTTATTTGTCTACATTTCTCGTGAAACTTATTAAACATTTTCAAATACCGAAACATTATCTTTTTTTTTTAATATAATATAAATCAAATTTAATAATGTCATTACTAAGTTCTGCGAGTATTTTAGTTATTTTATTATTTTGACAGCTCTTTCTAACTAGTCATGTTAAGACGACTTAATTAGATGATTCTATTTACCCCACCCAATTTCTGTTTTTATAGTGCCTAAAATGATTTATTACAGGTGAAACCGATTTTCTTAGAAAATAATTGTGATAATAGATTCTCCATGTGAGGTACTTAGATTAATCTGTTTAACAAGCATTATGTGGAAATGTTTTCTAAATTATTTTATAGTGACGTGAATGCTATTGACTTACATAAATGTATAATATTGTTTAGGTCTTGTGAACACACTGAGTAGGAGGGAAAAACAATTACTTTATTGATTAATGTTGTATTATGATCGTTTACTAATTTCCAATTATTCAAGTCGAAACATCTAAAAATCACATATTCGAGTGTAAAATGTAGATTAAGTAGACTCTGAAATACTTTACTTACATAAATATGCTTATATTGTCACTTGGTATGTTGGTCCATAACCAAAATGAAGACCCTAAATTTAATCGCGTTGCGCCCCCTCGGCTAAACGGACAGTCAGAAGCAGAGTGGCCGCAATTATGATAAGCCCCAAATAACAACACAAGATGTCGCTCGAGCCAAAAGTTGGCATTAATTATATATGCCTTCCCTTATCTATGCTCTGCGGCCCACAAACAAATGCCTGCCAGAGAAATCCCGCCATTACTTAAGCGGGTAGGCACCTACTTCATTCCATAGATAAACTGATACAACATCGTTTTTCCCTCCAATTTTTTTCTCGTGATGCAATTTTTCAAATGCGTTTTATAATTGGAACAATTCTTGATGATAACTCACTTAATTCCACAAAATATGATTCTAAATACGTAATTTTTATTGTGTACCTGTGTTTTTATATTGTGATCGTGTGCGCGAAGTAAACTAAATTTGTATTTACTCATGGTAAAGTTGATGATATAATTTCAAATGGCCACATTTTTTTCTCGAGGAGAAAAATAATTTCAATTTCATTGGCTTCACAAAGACATCTCTTTTATTTGAAATCGGCATATTTCAAATTTGTACGGAATATCCATTCAGTGATAAGTCATTCGAATAATTAACAAAAAGGATTTTAAAATTTATTTTTGATGATTCCGCGAGGCGCTGACGTTATCCAAATACGATCGAGACGTAATCGCGATAAAGTTAACAACTATGGTGACGTCATAATTTGCAAAATCATATGGCCTCACTCAACACTTCCAATCGGGTACATTTTTATGAGTAAAAAATATCACACTATTAACATTATTTATTTATGAACACTAATGAAAGTATTGCCATTTCAGTGAATACAGATTGAAAAAAAAAAATTTGGAAATCCACCATTCCAAATATTAGATTTTTTTGGATAATTTTAATAATACAGGACAATAAATTAAAACGGTCGTTTTCCTTCGTGTTTTGTGTATAATTTGTTTCGTATACGCTGCGGTAGTTCAATTCGTCTATTTATAATGTACCTAATGCAACAATAGAGCGGCCCGAAGATTGAAATATTTTCCACACAAAAGACTCGTTCGACACTGCAAATCAAGGGAATAATTGCCAGAGCCGCGTCTGGTCATGTCCGTGCTGTATAACGAAATAAGAAAAAAAAACATTTTTGAAATGTCATGATAAATTAATACGAAAATGAAATACCTACCCATAAATACCCATAAAAGTATACAGAAATTTTTTTAAAAAGACGCCGAATTCAGTGCTTTTGCTTGAAAACCTGAACGATCGGTACAATTATTCGGTACGATGAACAAGTGATTTAAATAAAACAGTATTCGTATCTTTAAGAACCTTTTTCCACTACCTGTATTTAGTTACCAGGAAAAGATTCTGGTTCTTTTAAGGATAAGGCATTCTCATTATCCTTAGGGTTAAAGACATTTTCCTAAACTGCCATTCCAATTGCTTGTGAATGGCAATACATTTTTTTAAATGTTTAAGATTTTATTATCACATTATTATTTAAAATAATATGTACATCGCGTATACTTAATATTTGTAGTTTACGCTTGTAGTTTGTAATTATTTTTAGATATTATATCACACTTGTCTGATATTTCTAGCTTGTGGCTTGATGTGTATTTTATTCGTAATCTCTTTAATTCGGTTAATTTAATTGCATTATTTTGCCACAAATGACTCGCAAATACTATTTAAAGTCAAAACTTACGATAATATAGAGGTTTTTCTTTGTTAAAACTACACAATTATCGATATTTTTAAAGAATGTCTGTCATTCGCCGAATGACAGCTGTCTTCCGAGAGAATCGGAACCGCAGTAAACTAAAACGTTTTCAAGTCTTAGGATAAAAAAGAACAGGAATCAGGCTCCACGTCCGATCAACTGTACACTTCCTACATTTCCTGTCCAATATTCCCTACGAGCGCTCATTTTATGTCGTTGTCGGCACCATAGGAAAGAAACATTTTTCTGTCTCGTTCTTGTGGTTGTAAACTGGTACAAATTTAAAACAAACTCCCAACATTCTTCTTCCTCCGTCATTGCATTCGGCTGCCATCAAGATCCGCAAAAAAGATACCTTAATAATAATATTAATAATAATAATTGGATGATTCGTGTAGCGCCGTTTTTGTGAAAAATCACCTCAAGAGCGCTGTACAAATATTACTTCCTATACAAGCCACACAAACAGATTGCGACATAATTTCCCCTGTTTTCTACAGAACAGAAGACCTCTTAGGAAAAGTTCTACATAAGATATTTATAATCATTTGTTCTAGGTTATATTCTACACAGACACATAAAAACATATTTATTTTTATATCCGAGATTTCAATGAATTATTAAAAAAATCTGTTCAAATAAATAAATTCCCTTCTTTCCATAATATTGGGTGGTATTTTTCTGTATTTATTCTATACTCATTTTGTGAGTCATCGCGTGTGAAGTCATTGAATTCCCATAATTATTCCGAAACAATTAAAATTCTTCAATTGTTACCAGTTGATTGATGCGTTTTTTTTTCTTTACTGCGTGAACTTTCAACGAATTAATTATTTCCTTATAAGGTCGGCTGGCGCAATGTAAATGTATTCCAAGAGAACACGCTCGTATTGTCGGGAACAGAATTCAAAGAAATTAGTTCGAGAACGGAACTATGAAATTGTTAAAAAATTGTTACGAGTTTAAAAAAGATACGAATTATTTATTAACTGTTGAAGTAAATGCGCTTTGTGTACCTTTAAAGGTGAGACAAAAAATATATTATCAAGTTATCTGGAATTTTGTGTACTCCAAGTAAAGTAGACATATAATTTATTAAGTGTAAAATATGATCAGCTGTTTTGCATTCCTTAAATTCCTTTCAGAGAATATTTTCACAATAAGGAACATTAGTCCATTTTTTATTTTTTTTTATCAATAATGACGTTCAAACTTAACAACCAGTATATTTAGTTTTTTTCTAAAGTTAGTTTTCATAGATAAAATAGTTTTTTCACACATTCAACTTCGTCCTTCAACAAAGTCCGCCAGAACGCTCCAAATCTATGGCCAGTTGGTTTTGATCAGTTTTGAGGTTAGAATGTCTAATGTCATAACAAGAATGAGTTTCACCGTACATAATTTTATTTTCTATTTATTGTAAACCATCACAAAATATAAGTAATAAAATTATGTGCCTTTTTAGAAACTTTAACTCGAAGAATAATAATAGAATTGAGCATTAATATTATTATAATATTCGTATTGATAATTGCTTTGCTCCTAAATACTCTAATCTATTTCACTAATAACAGTTTTTTGTTATATGTTGAACAACACTTATAGAGCTTAAAATCAAAAAAAATTGCCTCAACTAAAAAAAATACAAGGTCCACATTCCACACTCTTGGAATAACCTTGTTTTTTTTTTATGTAGATTAATAATAAAAATAATTTCTCTTTTAAAATTTAATTATAAATTTATTATTTGATATTTAATTTTATTCCGATTATTTTTACATTTTTAATTAATTACTTAGGTAATTTCATCATTTATTGTTATTTTTTTATTATGTTTGTAATTTATTTATTCTTAACCTAATCTGGGAAGCTTTGCTAGTGAAACATGTTGATATTTATATATTAAAAACAGTAGTGTAAACAAATTTCATCTTATTAATTATATTATTATTAATACTCACCTGCAAATATATCAACACTAGACTTATGTGTATGTAAAATAATAATCAGGAAGTTAGTGAAAATGATTCATCGCTTTCCGCTGAAAATTTTAATGAAAATACATATTTTAATGCGTGAGTAAGAAGTGTGTCAGAATTCACCAATGTTTATTACCGAAATTTATAAACGTGAACCTTACAATACGGTACAATTTCTTTCATATTTGTTCCTGCAGAGATAGATGCATAGAGTAATAATAATAATTAGACTATTTACATAGAGCACCTTTTGTGAAAAATCACGTCAAAGGCGCTGTACAAATATTACTTCCTATTCTTTATATAATTATGTACAAACAGATACAGAAAAATATACTTACCTGGCAGGTCGCTTTAGATGAACACAGTTTTATTAGAAAATTTTGAAAATTTAAGCACAGAGGTGATATTTTTACAGTTGCTATTTTATCCCACTTTTCTATTGATGTTAAATTTATGAGAAGGTTGGTGGCACAAGGAGACTTGGCATTTATTTGATGAATGAATTTTTATAAAATGACCTTAGAAAGCGTAAGAAGTTTTTAATAGACATTAACATTTTTTTAAATTATTTTTTACATTTTCAGTTATTTGCAGTTTATCGAGTTGTGAACGCATTTGAGCACCGATGCGTGAATTTTGTTTTTACCTTTTCCAAAAGTGACTTTAGGTAAGTACTAACCGGTTAGTGTACATGGATTACAATTATGGATATGACTGTCTGAAAAGGTGAGTTTTAAGTTTAGTTCTGAATTCTATCGAGTATTTGATAATTCTTCTTACAGAGTAAGTTTACGATAATAACGATCTCTTCCGTCAGACCGTTATTCTGTAAACGAGAATGAGAAACCAATTAATGATAAGTATATATCGCGAGCCACAAATATGCCAAAGGCATTATTATCCCGGATGAAAAAACTTTTCGAAAAATTTACTTTGACAATAAAATTTCCAGTTGTCAAACTCGTACAAAGAGAACCGGACTAAACAACCCGATGCAAATATTACAAGATAAGATGTAATATTTAAAAGTTAAATAAGTCTTTTCTGTCAAATTAAGCTGGTGCTTTAATGCTTTTAACACATTTGAAAAGAAATAATACTAATTTTAAAGGATTATCGGCTTTCTGATTGGTATTCCTTATCGCAATGCGTCCCACTGTAGAATTTGGTAGCCACCTCTGCTCGGAAGTCCCAAAATGTCGGAAAAAACCGTTGACGGTGGAGAAATGAGGCGATGGTTTGATAGATTCGCCTATCTTAACAAACAGATTGCAATCATTGGAGCACATACATCAGTCAGGTGGGAATGCTGTCCTTGTTCTACCGGTATTTTAATGAAATATGCTCCAAGGAACTAGAATCATTCATCCCTTTGGCACCGGTCCACAGTCGGGAAATACGCCAAGCGCTCTACCAACATTTGCATACTGTTGACATTTGTCACATGAGAACGGGACACTTCTACGACTCATTATTTTGTTAAGCATCTCGGCTGTGGAATGATCTGCCGGGATCTGTGTTTCCTCCCTCCTCCTACACCGTCTTCACTTCTTCCAATCCTCTAAAAGACCCTCCACACAGCATTCTCAAAGGAGATTTAGTCTTTCAGGGAAATTATTTACCTCAGGATCTCCCGTGGAGACTTATTTAAAAAAAAAAAAAAATCGAAATTTTTTTGAATTCGAGATTTCGAATGCTATCCTGACCTTACAACATCTCTAAAGATACTCAATACCTCATCACTTCGATATTTCTCCAGGAAAGCAACATTGAAAACACTCATTATAAATGCATTGCGTGCAACTATACGGCATAAGTACTCACTTTCTAAAAATAATACCAACAACGGCCAGTGGAGCGATTCACAATATTTACATACCGGCATCTGAAAAATCATATGTAAAGCATATATAATGAAGCTGTCTAGCACGGTGTAATGGCCTCTCTGATCAACTACTAGAATTAAGCGTTCTCTTTACTCGATCTCCTAACATATAATTAAAAACTGGTTTCATCTCAGACTACCTCTGAATAATTATTGACTCCATTTTGTATAACACATACATAACGTAATTATTATTTTGTTGAACGTCACGAAGATGAGATATTGATAAATTATTCCGGACGGAGCGTGTGTTCGCTTTGCACCAATCCGCTTTTGGATGTCTTTATAATGGTCTTTAGATTGAGGATCGTTATACTGTGTTTGTCTTTGAGTTGGGAGATTGAAGGTTCGGTGCTCATCGTGACAAAAACTTTATTCGTATTTAATAAATGAATTAAAAATTACTTCGTAATCACCACTTTATTAATACATGCATACAAACATGTTTCGAAAGCGAAGCTTTCCTTTTTATGAGGTATTATGAAGCTTTCCTCTTTTTGAAGCTTTATGAGGAAAGCTTAGCTTTCCAAACATGTTGTATATTATTAATTTGGTGGTTACAAAGTATTTTTTTAATTAATTTATTAATAATACGCCACAAAGTGAATGCCAATATTTTGAAGAAATTACATTTTTATTTGATTTGAATATATTATTTTCCCTGTAAAGAACTTAGCTTAAAAAATCGGCACACCCATGTACCAGTGTCCATATTGCTGTCCATGCCCAGTCAGTGGCTTATTTTAATCGTATCTTGGTTCCTCCCAGCCGTCCTAAGTCCAATTCCTCCGCTGGCTAAGTTCTCCATCATGATACAAGCAACACCTTTCGTTTGCTTACTCTCATGCTGACTTATGTAAAATGACAAACAAAAAATTTAAAAGAAAAATAGACATCCATCCATTCTTTCTCCAATTTTTAATGTTCATCCTCTTTTTTTATCCGCTTCACAATATCGCCCGACTGGGTGGCGATATAGTATACATATATGTTAATTTTTAATTATTAATTATTTTTATTGAGATTTAAAAACATCGTAATATTTAATCATTGAAGAAAATAATATTCACATAACCTAAATGAAAGATGAAACCGGACCAAGGGACAGAAACTTAAAATATTTCAGTCGCATCTGGGACTCGAACCCAGGTCCTCTGCCTATCCGGGGCAATGCTCAACCGACTTAGCTAATGAGACAAGTTCAATTTGTGTCATCTTCATCGATATCATATCTCAAATTCAAGATTTGTGAATATTATCTTCCATTTTTAATCTCATATTATTGGCAGCTATTTTTATGATGTTTACAAAGTTCTACCCGAACTCAATTGCAAACTTAAACAGTGTCTCGGATTTACATTTATTTATATGAGACATCTATTGACTTTTTATAAAAGTCTAAAGAATTCAATTTTTAATTATTAATTATTTTTATTGAGATTTAAAAACCTCATCGTAATATTTAATCATTGAAGAAAATAATATTCACATAACCTAAATGAAAGATGAAACCGGACCAAAGGACAGAAACTAAAAATATTTCAGTCGCATCTGGGACTCGAACCCAGGTCCTCTGCCTATCCGGGGCAACGCTCAACCGACTTAGCTAATGAGACAAGTTCAATTAGTGTCATCTTCCTATCCTATCTTCTTCTTCCTCTCCTCCTTTAATTCTTATTTTGTTTTTTGTAATAAAACATACTTTCTTAACCACATTTAGCATAAGAAACTTTGTTGGCTTACCTTTTGTAAAACTTTATTTTTATATAAATCTGTACTAAAAGCTGTTTGTTTCTTACAAATAAATAAATAAATTATCCACCTATTCGATGTGATATTTTGTTGTTTCTGCATTGGATATTAATAAAATATCCAAATTTTATTTATTTTGTGTTCTATTCTTAACAGTAATCTTAATTTTGACCCATGTCTCTACAAACGACTGAAACTAGCAAATACATTATAAATTATAAAATTCATTTAACGACGTAGTTATAAACTGGACACTGCATGTAGACAATCAATTTGTCAATTCAAAGAACCAGACAGATTGGCAGCAAATTATCACAGAACGAAGGGAAATGTTTGACATTTGAAAGTCACTCAATGGGTGCATTTAATCTGAAAAGTAATATAATAACAACACATACTAATTGGTATCGTACACGCTATAAACTTTTCGACCGAATTTATTATTTTACTTTTTATTAACACTTTTACGTGGGTATTGTCGAAAAAGCCAACCATCTGCCAGCTTATATTGTGTACAACCATTTTGTTGTCATTTTTTAAGACGTGATTCAATTTAAATAGGTACTGCTTTTAAAAAACTGAAACAGCGGTCCAATTTATTGTTTTATACCAACAATGAATCAATAGTATTTTTTTTTTCAAAAGTTATTTTTCATAGTTAAAATATTTCTCAAAATTTTTCAAAGCCCACCAAAAACGCTCCAAATCTATGGCCGGTCGGTTTTTATCAGTTTTGAGGTTAGAATGTCAAATGTCAAAACAAGGATGAGCTTTACCATACATCCTTATTTATTATATTCATAGTAAACCATAACTAAACATAAGTAATATAATTATGTACCTTTTTAGAAACTTTAACTCAAAGAATAATAACAGTATTTAGCAATAATATTATCATAATATCCGTATTGATAATTAGTTTGCTCATGAATTCTCTAATCTATTTCGGTAATAAAAGTTTTTTTTTATATTGAACAATAATTATAGAGCCTTAAGTCATCCAAATTAAACTAAAAAAATACAAAACCAAAGTGAAAAATATCTTTTTTCATAGTAATCGAAAAATAGAACGCCCACGTTAACAGATACAGATACTACTGTGCATAACGTAAATAATAATAATTGGATGATTTATGTGTAGCCGTTTTTGTGAAAAATCACCCAAAAGGGCGCAGTACAAATATTACTTGCTGGGGTTTATCTTATTATGAACAAACAGATACAAAGCCATACTTACCTAGTAGGTCACTATAGATATATAGATTTTTTAGTTATGATTTTGCGCGCACAGAACGCAATTTGAGAAAACACTGCGTTTTGAATGATAATGTAGTTATTATTTAAGTATTATATATATTAGAAGGTTATTGACAAAAGAAGAGTTGGCATTTAGTTGAAATACTAATGTTTTTTTTGTTCAAATTTAGGACTGGATAACAGATTGTTAAAATAACCGAAATAGATTAAAAAAAAAAAATCTTCCCTGGTTTAACTGAAATTGTTGATATTAATTATTTACATTTACAAATATTTAGTAGTATAGGTACTTAGTATTAAACGTACATTGGTAAATTTCAGGACAATTCACATATCATATGTGAATAAATGTCGACGCTTAAGGGATAGAAGTTTGTAAGATCTTTCAACTACGGAAATGCTTTACTTCCTGGCGCTAATGCACGGGACTCTAGTAGCAGAGAATTCCATTTTCATGAGAAGAATAAGATTTCTAATCAATGAATGTACTGGACAGATGTCCGCACAAGACTGTGAAATGTAGGTTGCTGGCTCCAAACACGCTCTCGTTCTACTTTTGGGGATGCTGAGTGGGGGGGTGCTGGCTTCACGCACCCAGTGCTAAAAGTGGGGCACTAGATGAGCTGATTTTCTGCCTTATCCTGGTACTTGCGGTCCTAACAGGGCCGGCTAGTTTTGAAGATGTAGGTACCAAGATATCCCCAGGCAGAGTTCAGGCTTGGCGAGGCAGCAGATGTGGAAGGTTTCAGGGAAGGCGAAGGCAAGATAAGTAAAAGACTTGTTCGGCTCTTGAATGACAACTGACTCTGCACACTGGTTGTTTCTCTATTTATTTAAAAAATATTCAACATCTGTTCCACGTTTAGGGGTAATTATTATTAATGGGGGCAATTATTTCCAGGAAAGAAATGCCCGCAAATATGATCAACAAAACTATAACACAGATGAATCCATTAAAACAAATTGTAAATTTTGCATTTGTACAGTAATAAAATCCTTTATCAAGGATATATCATCTCACGAATATTAAGAAACTCATAAAAAAATGGAAAATAAATGACTTGATTAAATTAATGCGTATTTGTACTTGCACAGTAATATGATCCTTTATCAAGGATGAATCATCTTATGAATATTTAGAAACCCATCAAAAAATGGAAAATAAATGACTCGATTAAATTAATGCGAACCTCTCATGTGAACAGTGATATTATTTTAGGAATGCACAGAAACCTATAAAAATATGAAAACAAAACCATAAAGCAAATGAATTGGTTAAACTAATGCGAATTCCGCATTTGCACATTGATAAGACTTCTTATCACGGCTGGGTAATCGTTTCATCTCATCTTATTAACATCTTCAAATTTGGAATGAATATGCGTCTGATATAATGAATGTGCATGTCTTGACGCCACCCTTCTGTAATGACCATCACTTGTGAAGATAGCCGATCGGATCCAGAAGATTTCAACCCTTTCAAGGGGTGACGATTCTGACCACGATTAGGGAAGCGTCACCTACCCAGCAAAATTACACTTCTCTTCAATGGTCGAATGCACTACTAAACATTTTCTTTTGCGAGATCTCGTATGTGGCTCAAAATGCTAACAACGAAAATCAACTGATATACTTAAAATAACGTACTTTAAGCAATCTAATCTGCCAATCACTATTAGAATATGGTATTATCGGAAAGGGCAGTGCTAATGATAATATTCTTAATTTACTCATCATAAAAAGCCATCATGAAAATTATACTTAAAGTCCATGTAAGAACTAGCACTAACGAAATCTTCGACATCATTTCAATAAAATAAATTCGTAAATTCAAAAAACAACAAATTACAACAATCACACATATTAGAAACACTAGATCTCAGAGTCAAAAACATATACAACAAGGAACTACAAACACAACATTTGAACAAAAAAACTTTTTATTCTACGGTACTAAACTCTACAACAAAATCCCAGTATCCTTTAACAATCACAACAGCGATAATAAATTTAAAAAAATAATAAAACACTGGATACGTTACATAGGAAGATCTGAAATAGAAAATATATTAACACCAAATACAGACTAATACCGAAGTATAAGTGACTTCACTAACCGGCTAGCCTAGTGAAGCAATTTACGTGTGCATTTCTTCAATTTATGGATATGAATGTCTGAAACGATGAGTTTTAAGTTTACTTCTGCAAGCTTTTGGTCCTGATACTCTGAAAGCACGATCAACGAACTTAGTGTGTATGAAGAATGAGTTAATTATGATTGTCAGTCAGTCTAAAGTCATGGTGTTTGAATGAGAGAGTACGAAAACAGTGTGTATTTGGGAAGCATGTTTACGAGAGATGGAATTGCTGATACCACTGACATTCCCTTCTCCGTGTCTGATAGGGATATTGAAAGAAGGGTAAATACAGGAAACTCCATAAATGGAGGTCTGAACGCAGCTGGCAATAACAAAAAAAATGTCCATAGAAGCGAAGCTAACAGTTAACAATGCAGTGCTGATACCAACCCCGATGTATGGCAGTGAGGCATGGAACTGGCAGAGGAAGGATGAAAGTCCACTGAATGCTGTAGAAATGAGATCTCTGAGGCGTATATGTGGTTAAACCGTATGTGACCATGTATAAAAATTTAAGCTTCGCAAAGAATGCAAGGCTGATATGAGCGTAATGAGTAAGATGAAGAAGTGGATACTTAGAAGGTTTAGGCGTGAAAGGAGTTTAAGGAGAATAGATGACGCGAATGTGAATGGAAGATGAAGCCGGGGGACGCCCGAGGAAAACATGGCATGATCCAGTTAACCAAATACACGAGTATGTCATGTCAAGAAAGAGTATGAATAAGATAATATATGAATGTGAATGAAGCAATAAGTGTCTGCCTAGACCAAGTTATTTGGTAGTCCGTCTTCTCTGCCTATCCTGCGGAGAAACGGCGTGGTGGTTGGTGAGTTAATGAGTTAGTTGTTTTTTTTATAATTAATAAGCAAATAAATAACAAAATTTGAAAGGTAGCATACAATTTAAATATCTCCACTCCAATTAAATACATCATTTACTTTTACAAGTATAGCCACATCGCTCATCGAATATATAAAACATTAAGATACAGTCAAAGCCTTGGACCCCTTTGAGAAGTTTTTAAAGTTAGACAGCATTTTTTAATGTCACTCATGTTTATGACGATTGCCGAAATAAGGCGTTAAACGTTTCTTTGCAGGCTGGTAATTCAGGCAATATAACATATAATTTATCGTTCTACATAGGTAAAACAACTAGAAATATAAATATTAGAGTCACAGAACATTTAAGATGCTTAAATAATAATAACTTCTCAGAATTTTCCAATCATCTAATTTCCAAAGATCACACTTTTAACAAGGACACAGGGGTTACAATTCTTCACCGTAACAATAAAAACAAAAAATTGGATAACTTAGAAGTACTCGAAATTAGAAAATCCCTGAATAATAATGCTAGTATTTTAAATAACCAAATTAACTTATCTTTTAGTCCCATTCTTAATATTTTTCCAATAAATCGCTCTGTTCTTCCCGAAAATCCTACAATTACCACTACCCATTTGCTTACCCCCACTCCAACACCTAAAATTTATATGTCTTGTCAATATTCTATATCATAAGTTAGTTTTAATATTCTCCTGATGAAGGGAGGGTGCTTCCGAAACCGGTAGATTTTAATAAAATAAAAGTGGTCTACAACAAATTTATGTGTTTTTTATTGTATAATTTATGTGCTAATTCTATACAGGTAGTTAGGAAAATATTCAAGATTTCTGGGAACGAAAATCCTCATGTTGGAAAATATATATACACCTTGAAAAACAGTGAAGGTATTTTTGAGCATATTACCTAAAATTCTAGTACGTATTTCATATAGAACATAAAAACTCAGAGTATAAGAACTTTCATCATTGGTAACCTTATGCATTTTCTTAACTATTCATATATAAATCATTCACGTTAGCAGACACTGTTAAGAGTCACTGCTTTCATATCTACATACAAATAATATTCTTAACGTTTTACTTTGCTCGTAACTTATGTTAAATTTCACTGTCACACAATCTATTGTCAGTAATCCAGCATGATATGGTGTAGGTTTTTGCCAGCTAGACAGGAGGCATTAGTGGTATAGTTCCAGCAACTATCCGCCAACTAACAAGCCAACAGTATCGCGATAATCATGTCAACTAGCGTGACTCACTACTTCTGTATTCCGTCTGACTGCGGGAGGTATTTCACTCAATAGCTCTCAACTTTTTCTTAAATAAATCCTTTAAAGATTTGACAGTTGATAAGTATTACATTATAACTAACTAATAACAGTGATAAACCTGATAACATGTTAATCGCACTTTATTATAACGTACATAAAAGTTATGATTTTTTATTTAACGCAGCCTCCAGATACCTTACCTTATATTTCAGATGGACAGAAAAAATAAATAAAACGGCGGGTAAAGTCAGAAAACTAATATATTTATTTAAGAACATGCGTAATATAATGCCAAAGAAAATTAAAAAAAAAACGACATATTAATAAAAATATGAGTAAACTCATATAGTGCAGTTTTGTGAAGGTTCACCTCACGTGCGCTTTACACTAACAAACCTAACCTAATATAATTGTAAAATAACAGATATATGCAACTTAAAACTATTACATAAAATATTCATGAGCCGCAGAATCACTTATACGCACAATTTAGAATACTACATATAACAATTTAGAATAAACTAAGGGTATAAATAATCAAATGTATTGTACAAATATCAAAAGAGCAAGATAATCTACACAAAATAACCTAACCTAATATAATCAGAAAATAACATATATATTACATGCATGCAAATTGAAAACATAATTTAAAATATTTACGAGTAGCAGACTCACTTAGATGAACATTTTAGATATAATAATATAACAATTTCGAGGCTAAGGCTGTAAATAATCAAATACAAAGTAAGTACAAATAACAACAGAGAAAGAGAATATTATATGACATTATATACATGGTTTTTCACTGAATACTAAGGGCATTGAATGAGAAGGAGGAGAACACCGTAATTAAATAAGCTATGGAGGATCAAAAGAAAAAAATGGCCTGAAATTCTGATCCTACGTACATGAATTTACGTTTTATAATAGATTGGAAATTTTGAACAAATTTGTTTTTAAGACCCGCTTGAACTCTGGATGTTAGCAATATTAGGGGGAAGCTTATTCCAGATGACAAATAGCCAATCAATTATCACTCATTGTTTGATTGGTTGGGGTGGTGCTGCTAAAACTAATATGAACCCTCTTAACAAAACACAAAAAGCTTTAATTAAAGTTATCCAAAAAAAACCTTTTAGATTCTCGATAATTAAATTATTTAAGGACTTCGATGTACTGAATATATTAGCAACGACATGACAAAATTTTCTCTATACACTTTTTAAAAAAACTGCACAACGCTATTATGATACAAGACATAGACATCAACACATTACTCCGAAGATAAATACCACGTACGGACAAAGAGATTATCATCGTTTGGTACCAACATTTTAAAATTTAATTGAGAAAGACATCAGAGACTTCACTTGGATAAAAATGAAAATCTCAAACGCAAAATTCACACATGTAACAAAGGCTTTATCTAGTGTGGCCAGATACTAAGAACATCTGCAATATAACAACAAACTGTCCGCCTTTTTCGAGCCAGTGCCTATTTCAAAGGTCGCCAGCCTTGTAGAGATACATGCAGTACGCAAATTATACTCTTCATACCTACTGCTGTCACGGCACCGTTCTACCTGCCCAGTGCAATGCCGGCTCACTCAGTGCAGACGCAGTAACCGCACTTTACTTTAATAGTTTGTGGCGTACGTGCATTTTCTGAATTTCCCACATGTAATAAGATGTGATCCATTAATTTATGATTTTTCTTTGGTTCACTGGTTGGAAAAAATATTAAAAATAACAATAATATTACACGTTGCCAATAGCTTGATATGCATCTCTCCAATTTTACACATATCATCAAAGTGACGGGTTTTAGAATTAGACGTTGGCTTGTGAATCAGTTGATAAAATCGAAAAACCGTAGATTTGTTGAATTGATTAGATTATTTTTTTAAATGGCAAATGGCAAAACCTTGTCAAAATAGCAAGAATTCTCTTCCACTTTATTACAAAAATATTGCCTCCTGAACTTGTGAAGGTACTTAGAAAGTTAACCTCCAGGCCTAAAAGCATTATTTGATGTATCAAAACCAGTCTATGCCACGATTTTCTACATAAAAACAAAATAAAAACGTTGCTTGATGTGCCTTAGTTATGTTTAGTGGTCTAATCAGCCAGCTGTCTACTTTCCAACCTCAATTTAGTCTTCCCCACCTTTTTTCAGCTTCACAGCATAACCCAAAATGGTAGTTTTTTTCTTCAACGAATACAAAATCACTTTGTGTCATTATTTTAATTAAACTGATTAATTGCAATCAAACTTTGACATACTAACCCCTACAGTAACACCTAATATGTATATTCTGCAATCATTTTGTAATATTGTTTAGTATGTATTTTGCCCTGATGATGGAATGGTTGTTCGGAAACGGGTCTGCGTTAAAAATAAAAAGCAGTTAAAACAAAGTTTAAATGTTTCACTTAATTATAATGGATAACCACAAAATGATTCCATAAATAATTTTTTTTTTAAATCACTATGTAATAAATAAATATCAACATGTTTCGAAATCGATGATACCCTAATCGTGATTAAAAGTAGGTTAACTTTGTATATTTGCATTTAAATTTTATTGGTAGTTTTTGTTCTTGCTTTTTACTCGGAGCCTGCAACAAAACAATTCCAAAGAGTAATCTATCTTCTATAAACGCGCAAAATGATGTTCACAAATGCACCCCTGATAAGGTATTCTGAATATGCAACGCTGCCTTCCACATTCATGCACTATGGACTATTTGTATTAAGTTGCCGTATGCACAGTCTACAGTGCACACTGCACGGCCATACGCCCCAGTATGTGGAATTCCTAATTCAAGTGTATTACGTATTCAACTGTCTTTGGGAGGGCGACGGGACTTGTCTATTCAATCGCCATTCTGCATGTAACGGCAACTATGCGCAATGTACCTACTCGTATATGCGTGCATTTCAATAATTGCACATTAAAAGCCCTATTAATTAATTCGATACTGTTTTTTTAAATAATAGCTTAAATTTGTAACCAGGTAAAAATAAGCTAATCGAAAAAATATAAATTTTTCGATAAAAATATAACTTATTAAACTCTTTTCAATACTTATATTCCAAACTTCGGCTCATAAATCTGAGTGATACGTAACTCAATCTATCAATATTACTCAATAATACATTAATTTTTTTTTAGTTTTCAATTTTAAACGGTTTTTTCTCATAGCACTAACCAGTAGCAATTAAACACATATTCATAATTGTTTAACTAACTAACTAACTAACTAACCATCACGCCGTTTCCCCGCAAGGGTAGGCAGAGAGGACGGACCGCCAAACAACTCGATCTTGGCATACACTTCTTGCTTCATTCACTTTCATACAACGTCTCATACATTCTCTTCTGTTATTCCGACTTCTGACATGGCCCGACTCAAGTATTTGATTCACTTGATCGTGCCACGTCTTCCTTGGACGTCCCCGGCTTCTTCTTCCATTCACACACTCCTTTCTTCATTCATTCGCTCTACATGCCCAAACCATCTAAGCGTCCCTTTCTTAATCTTGCTCACTACGCTTACATCAGCCTTGCATTCTTTACGAATCTCAACATTTTCACACGATCATACATGGTTTTACCACACATTCGTCTCAGAGATCTCATTTCTACAGCATTCAGTCTACTTTCATCCTTCCTCTGCCAGTTCCATGCCTCACTGCCATACATCAAGGTTGGTATCAGCACTCCATTGTGCACTGCTAGCTTCGCTTCCTTGGACAACTTTTTTGTTTGCGCCAACCGCATTCAGTCCTCCGTTAATGGAGTTTCCTGCATTCACCCTTCTTTCAATATCCCTATCAGTCTTTCCATCTCTCGTAAACATACTTCCTAAATACACAAACTCGTCTACCTGCTCCAAGTATTCATCATTCACAACTATATTGCATACTGTGTTAATTACACTGTACATAATTGTTTACTCAATAATATTTGTTTTTCGCTTCTCTTCATAAGTACTTAACTATTATACTCTCCTCAAATTTTCTGGTATACTCGTACGTAAACGATTACTCTATACTTTTTTTCTTATATCTTTGAGCTTAAATATTATTCTGTAATAATATATAATATAAATAGATATCTTTTAAATTGATAGGATCAATTAGGTGTTCAATGTTTTGTGGTAGGTAGGGGGGAAGTGACATACCTTAGCCGGATTTTTGAAGAAGCCGATAGCTCCCATTTACAAATGTATACAATATCATTTTGGTTCGCCCATGGTGTTCAAGATTTGGGATTTTTACGTTTTTTTGCGAAACTTATGAAAGAGCCGACTGAATCAGCAGTAAAGGAGCCGACAAAGTCTGTTAAGAAAACTGTGAAATTTGAACGATGAACTAATTGAAATTTAAAATATGTAATCTGTGATCCTTTTTGTGACAACTTTCTTTGGATATATTATTATTAGGTAATCAAACATCTTATAGAGAAAAAAAGGGATTACTGAAATTAAAAAATATTTATATTTAAAATTACTGAATAATCAAACAAATTTGTCCTATAGTCCGATTTTTTAAATGTTTTCTTTGAATCTTCCCCGGCTTATTATTAACTTCCACCTCATATGTCATTATGGATACCGTTACGATATTGACAAGATCATTATAATACGTACTGTTTTACTAATAGGAACAATGATTTTATGTACCATTTACAATTACCCTCTACCTGGCTCCTTAATACTTCCTATGGCTTGTTCATTACATACTGGTTATGAGAGAGGCAAATTTGTATGTTTTTTGATCCACATGTCTTGTATGAAATATATTTGTATGTTTTTTGATCCACATGTCCTGTATGAAATATATTTGTATGTTTTTTGATCCACATGTCTTGTATGAAATATATTTGTATGTTTTTTGATCCACATGTCTTGTATGAAATATATTGCAATTAAAAAATAAGCGGCTCCTCTATGATACTTTTCCCCTAATTAAATACTTAAGTTAATGATTTTACAAAGACGATTTTTGGTAATAGGACATTTTGTGTAAATTTTAACGCTGACGTGGTGTTTGCTTTAACTTATACGAGTATTCGGTAATTGGGCTAATTGTAGGAAACAATCAAATACCTTACTTAATATTCCTATCATTAGGTCAGAATTACATTCCACTTAAACTAATCTTAATTCCTTAAGTAATCAGGAAGTAAGAAAAAATGCTTTTGAATTTCTTCTCATAAAATATTTACAATAAGTCACAATATTATTGGTCCCATCACGCCATGATTTTAATGCGTTTGGCTATAATTAGATATATTTACATCATTATTCATAATAAGCATGGCAGAGGGGGTAAGGTGGGGGTGGGGGGGGTGGAATAATCTGGATCAATCGAGGGCGTAGGGTGCATAAAAATAAAACAACAACACGCCAAAGGAATAAGTTAGTTCTCGGGTCATTCCTCATACTCTAATTAAACGCACGCACGCGAATCGCGGGAAACCCGGACTGGGCATATAAAAACTCCGACAATTCGTTGACCCTCTTTTGAAAAGCTTTTAAACAGTGGTGACATTCGGGCGGTTCGCGCCGGTTTACGTAAACCGGTTGTTATAAGTTTTCTAACGAACCGGTTGTTAGAAATATTGTAGCTAATACCTGCGTAAATTCGTTAAAAAGTTTTTATGTTAATAGTTCTTTACAGTTAATTAAAAAATTTCCTAAGTTGTTATTCGTATAATATGCAAGTTTTATTTCAGAAGGAAATTTAGTAGTACTGAGCGATGTAAAATTATTACTATGTATACGATTCGGCAGAATCGAAACTAGTCGACAAATAAAAAAATAAAAGTGGATTAAAAACAAAGTGACTTGTTATTTATATTTAATACACCATGTCAATCCACACTGTGTTTGCTTATTCTGAAAATCTATTAAGTATTGAAGAAAAAGTAATTAAAGCTTTAGCCTCATTGAAATATTTAATCATTGAAGAAAATAATATTAATAAAACCCAATGAAATATGAAAAAGAAAAAGACACGGATAATAAAAAAGTAACAGTCACACACGGGACTCGAACCCAGTTTCACTGCCTTACCGGGACAAATTTTCTGTTTCATCTCATTGAGATTTGTAAATTTTATCTTCTTCAATATGAATGCACAATAAATACATGTTTTTTTTTACCAATACATGTCTTCATTGTGAGTATAATTCCTACTAATTCACTATGTTTAATTCTAAAATATTAAAAAAAACACACACACAAAAAGTAGCTGCACTCCGATTAGCAGTTGAGATTTTTATTTTTCTCTTCGTGATTAATATTTTCTCTTATTATTTTATCCGACTATTTTTGTAAGCAGAATAGTTCAATGCTTTTAGAAAAAAAAAATGCTTTTTTTCTGTTTAATTAGGTTATTTATATTTACAAAACAATTTCGTACGAGAAATGAAACTCTCACGCACCTTATTTTTCACAGCATTCTCCATAACTTTCCCAATGTGTTATCGTATTTGGAAAACAAATAATAAGAAAACCTTTCATAAGTTTCTCCGATATATTTTTATGTGTTTTGTTTCTGGTCTCAATAAAGTTGATATGAAAACATGCAAATAAAATATTATTTGTTGTGGTATGGATAATTTAGGTTTCAAACTTACAAAAATATACTTGTCGGTTTTTTCTAAATGTCTAAATACATTTTCACATTGATGTTTTGGGTCACGGTAACGTAAGTTTTGATTACTTTGTCACAAAAATGGCTTCACTATCGTTACTAAATACTTTTGATTATTATGTAGTTATGTAGATTGAGACTCCCTGTTGATTCTTTTTCACTTCGCCAAATTTACTGCCTTTAGTCCAAGCAATCCTTCTCTCCCAGCCTCTCCAAATTGGTCAATATTTTGTCATCGCAGTGCTGTCTTAGTACCTTAGTACCTTAGACCTAGTACTGGTAGGATGACTTAGCTTTCAAACGACGTCTAATTTTTCTACATTTACTGCTCGGGTAAACCGTAGACCGAATCTCAAGCTACTCTTTTATTAGGGTTTGATAACAGATGAATAATTATTTTTTGATTGCTCTTGTGTACCATATTTCTACTATCTCGGGTACAGAATCATCCCTTAGGATTTTCATACCACAAGATAGATTGTTGCCGTTTTATAAATCGTGGTTCTGCAATATATGCGGCTTATGGCTTGATAATGGTATTTTATGATATGAAATCGTGTTTATTGATACGAGCTCGGATTTCAAGAACTTTTCATGAAGTCAACGGATCGTTTGCGGAGCCTTTTTTAAATTGGCTTTTTAATATCTTTTGTAATAATATTATTTTCACTCCAAGAAAAGTATAGTTAAAAAAAACCTGCTTTTTCAATGGGAGCATACAATTTTCTTTTTTATTTTAACACGCTTTAAAGTGTGCGCCATTTATAGTGTTGCAGGAAGGGCTGTCATGTAAAGAATAGCTGGCGAAGCCAATATTCCCCTCATTTCTAATTTAATAAATACCTTTTATCGAGATACTATTTCTTGCATACACGCCCTTTAAAAGTAACAGTATCCATAAATGGAAAAAATTATACAAAGTATTGTGATAGAAGGTATGAATTTTACCGATAAATGTATTTTTTCTGGCTCTGAACAAGACGGATGGAGCCGTTACTGACTTCACTCGTATGGGAAGAAAATGTGCCCGTTTCTTTAATTTGCTTACAAATGTGTGCACTCTTTTAATGACATTTAAATTCTTGATCTTACATTGGTTATATGTAATTACTTGGTCATGAATAAAGTATTTAATTTTAAAAACAACTTAAAAATATAACAGTTGTAGTAGAATCGCGGTATTATAGAAAAACGAATAGTGCAAAAAGTGCATTTCACCGTATTTTTATTTATTTAACGCATGTACATTGGTTATGTGTGTTCTAATATGAACATATCTAGATACAATTAAGAATTACAAATTAAACTTTAAATATTGTGACATCAAAAATTGTACTTTATGTATTTCGTCACCTCCTTCTTAAATTGCAAAACATTTTCCTCTTCTTTTATATTAGCCGGTATTTCTTGGAAGATCTTTACGGTTCTATATAATAATGAGTTTTGCGGTTTTGTCTCATTTATTATACATATATATTATTCTATATATATCGCTATCAATGTCGCCAATTTATATAACACCTTTTTCGATTTCTAGACCCCTGGTAGGCTAATCTAATGTGCAATAAATATTTGAAAAAATAATCCAGGAATTTAGGTAAGATTTACATTAATTTGGACAAGTCTTCGACACATATCTATTGGGTTTTCTTTTCAGTGATTAGTAGAGATTTTTTATACACGCCGAGTTACCTTTATTGTGATTTTTTAGTGTAGTAAAATTCATAAATTAGATTCGATGAATAGTGTTTCAATTAAAACAATACAAAGCGCGGTGCACTATACCTAAATATTCTTCTATTTAGGTATAGTTGCCGTTATGAGATCTGAATCTACTCGTATACAGATTCAGATCTCATCACGAAGATGGAATGACGGATCGTCATTCACTTTAGGGCACAATCGTCCCTCTATCGAAGCACATCACACCTGCCACCTGCGATTCGCACCCCGATGAAAAATTTACGATTCAATTAACATTAATTTTACAGCTTATGGTTCGCAAAATTGAGAGGCACTTTTTTTTAATCTCCCGCTTAGTTCAATGGTTGTCTGTCACGCCATATTTGCAATTAATTTGTATTCCGAAGGGAGGTTTTTTTATTAGTTGTCGTTAATGTGTAAATAGTAAACATCGGACATGGAAAATTATTGAAATTTACCGATTTAAAAAAATATATATTGTATTGTAAAATATAACAAAGTTACAGTGGCGTACATTGCTCATCGACATAGGATAATTGTTGACTCTTGGTGTGCTTACTTATAAAATACATACGTATTTAAACTTATCTTCTGTAATAACGCATCTTTAATGAGCAAATATGTAGAGTAAGGTACATTTCAAAATATTCACAGAATTTCAGCCTATATGGAATACACGCCACTGCTAAGCTTCATAATATTATGTCTGATCTGTTAAAATATTTCAATTCCGTTTAAAATTATTCAACATTATATATTACAAGGAAGCTAAACATTCTTTCCTGTGTTGTTTCTTTGTGTTTTCAACGGCATTTCATTTTCTCCTCCTTCTTGAGCAAGCACCTCAGAAGACCTTAAAGTGTCCTAATGATGGACTCTGTAAGTCAGCCGAAACAATCAACTTGAGAATATCGAATAACTAATTGAATCATATAAATCTCACTTTAATATATACTTATTTAAGTAGACAATATTAACAAATCTCAAATGAAATATGAAACAGAAAAAGACACAGAAAATAAAAGGGTATTATTCGCATCTGAGAGTCGAACCCGGGGCCTCTGTATTTTTTTTTTATATTTAGACATACAAAGTACATTTTATTACAAAGGGTAAGGTTGGTATATAAAAATTTTCACTTTTATTAGTCCATACAATATCATATTATTTATTTTAATTATTTAGATGTGACTGATACTGCCATGGTAAGTAAAAATACAGTATCTTCCTTGAAACTTTCATGAAAAATACTGTGTTATTACTTATGACGGCAGAATAAACATAAAATGAAAGAAAGTGTGTGGAGAGGTGATGTGGAGAAGTTACGAAATCAATAATTATAACTGACTATGAATAAATCTTACAATAAAAAAATAATTGTACGCTTAAAGTAATTTATATCAGGCTAAGAAAATTTTATAATTTTTTTTTTGAATATTAGTAAAGAATCGTGAAGAATCATGTCTGAGTCTACTCATTTTTCGTAGTGGGTATATCTTGTGATTGCGCTAGTAATTGGTGAGTTCTTTGCTGCATTAGTGTTGTTCCCTTCTAGAGTGATCGGTACGCCTCGTTGGAACGTTTAAACCGACGAGAGATAGCAATTAGGGACTATCATTTTTATTATTTAACAGGTTATGTAGAAACAATAGATCTGACAAAGTACATCTTATTTTGTAAACTTAACATATTATTTGTAGTTTTATTGTATTTATGGCATAAACATTAAAAAATTTAATTTGTATACTTTCTTCTCAGTTTGTGTCTACCTTACATTGAGGATTGTATGTAGCGGAAGCATACTCCTGTGGACTTCTTACTAATGAACAAAACAATATTTGTAGAGTCTTACTTGGACAACTTTCTTACCACTGAACTAATGACACCAATTTATTTTACGTTATTTTTACCGATATCATGCTTCAAATTAAAGATTTACTAAAATTTTCCTCAATTAATTCCCATATTGTTGACTGCTATCTTTTTGTCTGACTGCAAAGTTCTACCCAGTCATATAAAATCATACCATCTATCAGTCATGCAAAAAACTGTCGGCAAAGTTCTTGCAGTCATACTACAATAAGATAGTCAATAATGTGAGAAATAATTGAAGATAATTTTGGTAAGTCTTAAATATGAAGTATGATATTGATAAAAAGTATGTAAAATAAACTGTTCTTATTAGTTCAGTGGTAGAACGTTGTTCCGGTAAGACAGAGGTTCTGGGTCCGGTTCCCAAATTCGACTAACACCTTTTTTTCTGTGTCTTTTTCTGTTTCATGTTTCATTTGAGATTTGTTAATATTATTTTCTTCAATTCTTAAAATTACTTAAAAAGCTAAAACTTTGTATTTTTTTTGTTTTAGGTTGGTGGAAAAATTACACAATCATCCACATTAGCGGATCATGAGTAACTAAAGCAAATTTCACCTTTACAGGTAAGTCCATACAATTATCACAGTGCGTAAAAACTTCAACAATTCTTTTCTTATGTTAATTGAAGTTTCGCACATAATTATTTAAAGAGTACTTATAACAACTGTGCTTAATAATTTTCTAAATAAGGAACTATGTCACCCAGAAGACATCTAAATATAGGTTATTTCCCAGCTCTGCGAGCTTTCAGTCAAGCTTTTAGAGCCCATTGTCGCCCTGAAGGCCTCACTCCGACTCGTGTGTCTGAAAGCTTTGTTTACAACAATAAAGCTCTTTTAGGAACTTGCGCCTGAAAGTCCCTGATGCGCTTTTCGTGTTTGCGGAGGCATATTAGGATGAGTTAGTCTAAGTAGGTACCTTCCTCTTCCGGGTGCTTACTGGAAAGTGAAACAATTTTAAGGAAATTTTTTGTGATTTACATGCCGAGTATGCACATTATGAAAATGGTCCAGTATGATTTATAAAAACCGCCACGTGAACGAATGTAAAACTGAGAAATTCTGAGAAAATCTCTAAACGATTAACATCGATAAAATTTAACAAGTGACAGGTACGTTAAAATCCATATGACATAGATAATCAGCTTTAAGAAATTACTTTCAGCCTTATACCGTTGCGATCTTTTAGAAATCCTTTGGTTTTTTTTAACACGTGTGTAGTAAAACCATGTATGACTTTTATATTGAATCACGTAAGGAAAAAGATGTCGAGAGTCTGTGAGTTAAATACTTATATACGCGTATATTAGATCACTTCAAAAGTCGGAATAGTCGATAAATATGTACGGAAGATATGTGAATGTGGATGAAGCAAGTTGTGTGTACTAAAATAGACTGCATTGTGTTTCATCATTTTCATCTACTCGTGGGCGAAAATAGCGTAAGCTGGTAAATAATAATTGGATAATTTAAATGTGGCCGTTTTGTGAAAAATGACCTCAAGGGCGATGTACAAAAATTACTTCCTAGTCTCTATCTAATTATGTACACAAAGATACAGAAAACATACTGACTTGGAAGGTCACTTCATATGAACACAGTTGTTTTTTTAGAATAATTAATTTCTGAAAATATACGATTTTCACAGATGCTATCTTATCATTAATTAGTATTAATATTAAATTTATAAGAAGATTAGTGATAAAATAAGACATGATATTTATTATCAATAGTTATTTTAGAACTGGAGAATTTTTACAAAATTGCCTTTAAAAGGTTAAGTATTTAGTGCCTCGGTAAATCGATTGTCACCCATACAAACCAAATCCACCGTGGCAAAGGAGGTAGAATTACCTTAGGCAGCCTTCATCCGGCTTCGCATGGGGTAAGGCTGACATTCAATTGAATTAATCCACGCATTGATACCTGATATTGAATCTTCAATGCAAGTATATAGGCAGGTTCGGCTCAAAGGAATAATACGATAACTTCTCTCATTTATAAAGGTAGTAGTACCTAACTTGTTTACAAAATCTAGATAGGTAAACGTACACCGTGTTTCAGGGTGGTACGGCAAAATCTAAGAAATGCATTATGTTTTTTTTTTGCATTAGGGCCCTCATGAAATATTTTTTTTGGGTAAATTAAGTGTTCGTTTAATCTATCCTTTATAGTACCTAAACATTATAATAATAATAGGAGTAAATTTTTATAACGCAGTTTTGTGAAGGTTCACCTCAAGTGCGCAGTCATAAATTTTATACCACGAATCACACGTCATCATTGGCTCGCTAAATGCGAATCCGTTTGACAGACCGTGGCCTATACTACCATCGTAAGTAGAAACATAATAATTACAAAAATTAGTCAAAATTATTTAATAAAGGAATTTACTAAATATGGAATTTCTTATGTTTCGCATAAGACATAATTTAATATTACTCATTTTTCGCAATAAGAAGAGATGATATTGTTTGTTTATTGTTTTAATGTTATTACAAATTGCTTAGCTAGGCTATTCAGTTAGTGCTTATCTAAAGTCACTTATAGAATAAGTCATTTTTTTCACGCACCAGTGCGCAAATGAGTCCAGTGATAATCATATGTGTTAAATTTTTTAATATCTTTTAAAAACTTTTTAAGCTTTTTAGGGTCATTATATAAATACTCTCCACTCAAAAATATTATAAATATTTCAAATAAATACCTCTTCTTGTGTCACCAATCTTTTAATAAATGTAACATCAATAGAAAAGGAGGATAAAATAGCAACTGTAAAAATCATGTCTTCCCTAAGCTTAAATTTTCTGATAAAACTGTGTTCATTTGAAGCGACCTGCCAGGTAAGTATCTTTTTTCTGTATCTGTTTGTATATAAGTACATAGAGAATACCATATAATGTAATATTTGTACAACGCTCTTGAGGTGATTTTTCACAAATCGTCCAATTATTACTATTATTATCGTTGTGAGTAAATAAAAACGCAGTATTTCTGTTGCTGTGACTAAAAACACAATTCCTGCAATGAAGTTACTGCGTTTATACTTGCATTTACGAACATACGAGCACTGTATTTTTAAATCTTTGCATGTAGCAAACACTCTGTGGGAATACATAATTATAAAAAATAAAATAACTTTGTTAATAAGTTATTTTATTTTTTACTGTATTTTTATCTACCATGTTGAAATATATTCTCCCGCCGCACTGTTTTTTACTCCATGACGGCGTCCTTTAACCTAGATTTTTGACGTTTGAAGTTTTCGAGTTTGTTCGTTCATTTTTCGTGATTATATTGTTCTAAAACCTGTTTTACACATAAAATATAGTTGAAAAGAAAAGAGAGAAATATCTTATTATACATATAAACGCAACAAAATATTATACTGCTTTTTTACTTAACTCTTATTAAACATTCACCATTGGTGAATGTTTGCCTCACAGTTAGTGAAAACACACTAAAATAGAAAACCCATATTTTCAACAAATGTTTTATATTTTTTTATAAACTTCATTGTAATTATAACATAGAATAAATGAAAACAAGAGTTTTAAAAAAATCAGTACATCAGGCAATTTATAAATATGGTAAAAGGTTCAACGAATCTCGAAACTGTGTTATTACTTACTACGGCAGTATGTGTGAATAGCTACAAGCAGAATTCAACTTTGGAACCATTTTTTTAAAGTAAGTGCATAGAATTCCCCTGTTTATATAACGTCATTACATTATTTTCTGGGATAACGAGAATAAACCCCCCTAAAGTTTCGCGGTACCACCCTGAAACACGGTGCATTTAGAGTTATAGGGCCCCAGCCTCCCGACAAAGATATCTTTGCGGTACACAGAGACGCTGCGCTTTTAATTGAAGCAAAATGTTCACTTAACGTCTTCATCAATAATGTATAATTTATATATTCGATAGTGCGAAATTACCGCGGCGGATCGCTGTACAAGTTTCTCCGTCGTGTTCTACGCCGCCCGCGAGCAGATTGCGGGGCGAAACTTTTGTGCTGGTCCGAACAAAATGACTTAATCTGGAAGGTACGGTACACCTACATTTTATGGAGAAATAATAATATACAAGTCTTAAATTACTAAGCGCTTAAACAGGCGCTCAAATCCTGGTTCCTTTTTGGTTTATAGCAGCATATTTTAGCATTCTTGCCAAAGAAAACTTTTCATTTTCTTTTTTTATCATACTGGATAGTTACTAGGTAAGTACCAGATTTCACTCGAGTATCAACACACCTTTTACCAATAAAAAGTATACTGCCGTCGTGAGTAAAAACTCAGTATCTTCCTCGAGACTCCTAAGGAAGATACTGTGTTTTTATTTACCACGTCAGTATATAGCATTTATTAATTTACCTTAAAAATTATAATAATATATCTTCATTTATTTTTTCAATTCTATTTATATACAGAAAATTTTTATAATGCAAGGAAATTATTATACAAATGATGTGTATGTACTGGAAATTATTAATATATAATAGCGTGTCGTGAAGGCCTCACTAGGAGAACCTGTACTGAGATGTTCACGTATTTATGATATAGTTTTATTGTGAAATTGTTGTAAAATTAATTATGTTTAAGAATAATATAAATAAAATAGAAAAATGTACAAAAATACAAAATATACATGAACAAGAAGAAAGGGTAATGTATGTAATGTATAATAAAATGGAAAAGAGGGGATTGATGTGAAAACCCAACAGAGGAGAAATTTGTAACACACGTCAAAAGATCATAATAATAATGTTTAATTATTTTATATTTTACAACAAATTTATTAAAAAATTATATCCTCACTGGTATTTCCCGTGCTGAGGATTTCGAGATAGTCGAAAAGCTGTCTGTAAGTGACGTAAAAATGAAATTTGAGAATGCAGCATCATTAAACATGTTTATTAGCCTGTTCTGAAATGCAGAAGTTCTCGCTTTTGAAGCATAAAATATTGCATAAGATCTCCCTGGAGTATATTGGTTAGGGACATCAAATTAACAGTTAACCTCTTTCAACATAGGTGGATTACATAGAGTTCAAGAGATTAATTTGAAAATAAATTTACCTGAGGTGTAAAAATCCAGAATGTATATATAAATGGATAAAAATATGTATATTTCCTAATACAAAGGAAACGCATAAACCTTTTTTGCATTCTTTCCAAGTAATGAAACTATTCTCCAGGATGCTGCGAATAAGCGCTTCATATGCTCTTCTTATCGACTACTTGGAATAACAAGGTAACATCTGACCCAGTAATGTCATGTAATGTGCTCTAAGGAGAGCAACTTTATGGCTCATTATCGCATAATATTGCCGTGTCTGATGGAGCTTTGTTATTCCAAGGGGTCGGTATCGCGATTTTATTAGTTTGGATGGATAGTTGAATGAATATTTTAAAGCTCCACAGTTCATGATAAAAATGATGTTACGAGTTGAGATTAGCTGCGTTAACCTACAAATTTCAGACAGAAACAGTTGTGCGAATTACAAGACGCTATAGCTTACCGTTAGATTGTTTCCATTGGGACATTCATACAGAAACAGAGTTTTTGTCTTAAAGTCAAGAGAAATGAGTGTTAATTCATGATATACTCGTACATACATATATTATATACCTATAGCCAATGCTGTTAATTTTTTTTTTAATTAATTAATTTGTGTGGAGCCTTTATTTGTGAAAAATCACCTCACGGATGGTGTACTAATATTACTTGCTAGGGTTTATCTTATTATGTGCAAACAGATCCAGAAACACACTTATGTATACATTCCGAATGTATTTATCCAATGCATTCCATTCAATAGTTGAATTTATAACTGGAATTTAATCTATTATTAACATTTTTTCCGCCGTTATCTCCAGCGTCATAAAATCTGAGTTTATCAATAATTTATAATCGATTTCATAAAGTGCAATTATATTAAAAAAATGTATTAAAAGACAGGTAAAATCGGTGCATTTATCTGCCAACACAATAAAGTAGAGCCAAGTCATTTAATAATAATTGCATCAGTCGTTTAACAAGTTTTTAAACATGATCCCTTTCAAGCCAGCAAATCATAATTGGTTCAGTATTCGACCTACCCTCGATCGATGCACAGTTAAATGTATGTGTGTGTGATTGTACCTGCGGGCGAGTAATATTATTGTTGTATCTCTCGTTATGAAAATCACGACACGACTGCAATAAATTACCAATGACATGTTTCCAGCTGCATATGCGACGTCATAACCAGCCTTTGGGTCGAGGCGGGCGCGGAGCATTTTACGTTATTATTTAGAGAGCTTCCCAAAATGTAAAAATAATATCACATTGCAAAAAAAAGCTTTCATTCATTTTATTCCAGGATTAGATGTTTTTGAACGCTTCTTTGTTAATATCAATTTAATCAGATTTATTTACAATTTTTTCGCATATTGTACTGTTTTAATTTCTAATAATGTTGGCTGTGTTGTTCTGTATATTTAATTACTTTTAACCATATTTTTATTTTGTTATTTATTTATTTATATATGAACATTTGTTATCGACTGATGTATTGCCGATCTCACTAAGTGTGAAACCCCTGTGTTGAGATGGCAATTTACGGGGGTGGTTGTTCATCTAGGATATTTAGATGACAAATAGATTACAAATTAATAAAAAAAAATGTTCCAATTTAAAGGTGCAAAATAATTTAGAAGCTGACAGGTTTATTGTAGATGATCAATGATCTTACTTTTAAAGGAACTTTTGTTTTGCGTATTTTTGATGTCACTAGGTGGGGAATTGAATAGCTTAGTAATATTACATTTAAAACATATTTGTCAAGTTGTTTTGTAATCAATATGCTTTCAGGTGGCCAAGTCTGTATCTTTTGTGTTAGCTAACGCAAGGTTAATAGGCCATAAACAGTACACTTTGACAGTTTTTATAAACACTGCGTCGTCTATTGGGTTTGCGTTACGGATTTGCCTCTTAACGTAAACGCAACCTTTAGCTTGTTAGCGTGATACGAACTACCAAATTGTGAAAAAATGTTGTTTATAACCGATTTAACTTGCGTTAGGACAACGCAAAAGATATGGACTTGGCCCTCTGGTACCTTAATGAATTAAATCAAAGCTTTCAAAAAGTACGATGTAAAACATTTATAGGTATAAAAATACACAAGAGTTTAAAAATATCGTCACAATCATTAGTGAACAAATAAAAACATGTATATAATTTCTTCAAAAGCTTGGTATTCACTTTGTAGCGTCATTATTAATAAAAGAATAAAAAAAATATTTATATTAACCACTTTATTAATATGTACATATCAACATATTTCGAAAGCGAAGCTTTCCTCATCAGGAATATACAGAATACCACAAAATAATAATGTCAAGTATAGACAAATAATAAACTTAGAACACAATATGTAAGAATAGACAAATTATATACTTGACAGAATTATTTTTATAGTATTTCGGTTTGCTTTTGAAACATGTTGATATGTATATAATAATGAAGTGGTGATTATGAAGTATTTTTAATTTATTTAAAAACATATATCTTTATTGATATTGGTCTTTTACTCTACGACTTAAAAACCGAGAGTAATTTTTATGAATATCCTATGTTGTAAAGGAAAAAAGTAAAAAAAAACACCCACATTTTAAGAACGTTCATTACACAGTTCATAAACAATTTTATACAAGCCGGGAAAGAAATTTTTGTTATTATTTCTGATGTAATTAAAACGTTTCTGGTTTTAAAATTCATTAAAGCAGACACTAGCCAAGCACAAGCATAGATACGAGGTACGTATTTTTATTATCAACTCTCAAATAGAAACTTACTGTTAACGTACTATTGCTAGGTACTTACACAACTTCAGTATTCTTTGTTACCTACAATGATTTTACTTGTCTACGAGTATATTAAGCAAATATTCTAAACAAATTTTTGTTACAAATCATGCACAGAGGGTTAAGCAAACATGATTCCTTATTAGCGAAAATTAGTATATACATAATTATTCGAAGAATGCAATCAAGTGATTTGTGATCAGTCTATCGTCCTGTTTCTCTCAACATCAATAAATATGCACCTTGTTCAACAATCTCTACTACTTTCTGCACTGCCTTTTTACCAAAATAGTGCTAAATGAAAACACATTCCGCGATTCATCTCACGAAGGACTGAGATTGTATTTTATGATCATCACATCATCCCGTGTCCATATCATCTTTAACAGTAATCTCCACAGTAAGCGGCATACCTGCCCTATCTGGACGTCTGTCATCACGGCGTTGCGTGTTACTTTTCTCTCATCGCGCGGCAAAGGGATAATCCATTGCTCCAGCCAAGGATGTTGCAGTAATTAGCCTAATCGTATGTAGGGATCGAAGCTTTGGTCCAGAGTGCGTTAGGCCAGTTACAAGATAAAGCGACGCTTTGCGGCCGCATGCTGATGTGCGCAAATTGGGGTGAATGAGAATAGAAAATTCATTACATTTAATTCAATTTTTTTTTTATTAATTGTTTTTGTTTTTAATTCGTAGAACTCGATTTTTTTTAATTCAATGTAAATCAAATTTATTAATGTCATTATTAATATCTGCATTTTTTTCAATTATTGATCACCTTTAAGTCTTTTGGAAAAATCCTCATCGACACCTAAATTGGTATGCAATTGAAAAATTACTTTTTTTCCTGTAATACCTGTCAGATAACCTAGAGCATAAATGAAGTTAAGTGAAGATCTTCCCTTTTTTACTGGAGGTGAATTTAAACCAAAAATTATCTCGGGTCAATGTTCAAATTGATAATAAAACAAGGTTCAAAAAATCCATGTTCTGCCTGATATTTTTTGGTATAAAAATTTTATGGGAGACTTATGTATTACATTCAACTGTGGTATTAATTATTTACTTTGATTAAATAAATAAAATGATATGTAACCAAGTGTTCTCGTCAACGTCATGGTGTTTTTAAAACCTACTTAGCCATAGTTTTCTCTTTTTTTATATTCGCTTCAATATAGAATAAATTAAAATAGTAATTCTGTTGTCTCTGATAATCCTATCAAATATACATGGGCGGGAAATCGGTGTGTTATTATATAATATTATTTTCAAATTAACCTCAACATACCATCGAAATGTACTGGCCACACCAAACTATTTTACACATTAAACAAGAAAACAAACGCTGCAGCAAATTCACCAATTTACCTAGTTCTTCAAACATTTAATAATCTTACTCCCAACCTAAATCTCGACATATTTTTTGACTCCCTACCGTCATTTAAGAAAAATATTACTCTTAACATCAATGCGCAATCACAACTTTCCAGTACATTGCGCTATCCAGATACATATGTACGCATACACACACACACACACACACACAGACACACACATACACACACTTATACACAATACACTTTTTTCATATACCTTTTTATCCTTACTACGTATCATTCTGTAGCATTGTACTAACTAGGTCGGTAAAATGTATATAACCATTTACTAGATATTACATAGAAACATGTCATCGGTACCGATTTTTGTAATAATTTTCTAAAACCTTTTAATTTGTACACCACTCATTTTACACACGTACCGTTTGTTTCCAAAATAAATAAAAATAAAATAAAGGTTAACGCAATTGTATGTAAGTATATACATGACTAATTTTAGATAGTAATAAATGGAGATATTTTTTGGTACATGTTCACATTCATACGAATCTGCACATTTATGTCCGTAATAAAATATTTAATTCTGATCATTGTTATTCTTATTCACCCTATATTCCGGAGGTAAGACTGAGATAAAATTAGTTAGGTAGTTCTGCGTTTTCATCCTTGGCGAGGCAGGTTTCCCCAGTTCCATCCCACTATGAATGTTCGTGCTTCTCTAAAACTTTACCATGATGGTAGTCTTTGAAACCTTTCAACATAATGTATTTGTGATTTCTATAATATTAAGCCTTTTTTATGATCGTGTTATTCCATGGTTTTGATTTAACACCGCTTTCTTAGAGGGCATTTATAAAAAATAACTATAAAAAAAGCAAATAAAAATAAAAAAAAGCACACAAAAACAAACAAAATCAATTAAAAACAAACAAAAGCAGACATTAACAAACAAAAACAAACATAAACAAACAAAAACTAACATAAAAACAAATAAAAACTGAAACAAAACAAAATAATTGTTAAATGCTTCTGACCATCTAATGAATCTGATATAATGATCAAATCTCCTGGGTCGTTCACAAATTGCTCAGAATCGTGACCTCCGTGACAATTTGTATTGAAACCAGATAATCGCATTTTCTTCAAACCTTTTCTTACTATCAAAAAAATCTGGGTGTTCAAAATTAGATCATGAAAATAAATAACTGATTCCCTAAAGAGTTCTCCAAAGATGACGAATAAAAACGACGTACTACTCTGTCTAGAATACACTAGATTCTTGAAATTAAAGAAAAACAAGAATACGGCAATATATTGTAAATCTTTGCGATGGATCGTTTAAATGGTAATTATTATCAAAACATCTTATTGACTATGTAGGTAAGTCTAACACGAGCTATTGAGCTGTATCTAATTCTTAAATATTTCATACTTTGGCGAGATTTTTTTTTATTTTAATTTAAAGTGTATAATAATCCAGGCAGGCAATTTAAAATATCCCCGAAACCGATATGTAAATAATATATGATCGTGTGTGTGAAAATTTTATTCAGTAATCGGCTTCACACGGGGAATTATAAAGCAGGTAGCCGGTAGCTTACAGGCAGAGGCAGGTAGCTGGTACGTCCACGAGGTCTGGCATTACGATTTAATTGCTTAATTTTGAGACCAGCCAGTCCTGCCTGCCGTTGAACGAAATTCAACATGGAAATTTGCGTGCTGAATAATTGTGTGTGTTTAAAGGCTGGATTTAGACTTTAATTTTATTATTAAAATGAATAAAAAAATATTACAAAAAAAGTGGTTAAATACAAACTTTTTATAATATCGTGGACGGATAAACAACAAGCGAATTAAAAGAAATTTTACTAAAATATGTAAATGTATCAAAAGCATAATTTTATACATAATAAATGGTGGAATTGCAAACCCAATTTACATAATAATAAAAATAATAATGTCTTTATTTCAGCAGAACAAAGCGGTGAGTGCAATACTCTGTCTGCCATGTAAAAAGAATACATTTAAAAATTAATAAAAAATTACAAGATGTGGAAAAAGAATAAAAAAATAAAATAAAGTAAAATAGATTTAAAATAACATATTTAGCACTTATGCTACGGTGGCATGAGGGAAATTCTCCATTTACGATGTGGGGGCGCGCCCTGCCACTGGGCGCTGACTCGTCCCGGGCGCCGGTAGCGCTGACGCTGCATCTCCAAGGGAGGCCGAACAGCGCCATGTATGCGTGGTTATATTGCACTCGGAGTGTGTCCATGACGCCTTGTGTATATTTTGTCCATAGTTCTCTAGTGTAAAAGCTGATGGAATAGTTGCTTTTTTACCTGAAGACTGCACCTATTAAATCTCTTGGCGAGCATGTTGCCACGTACACTCAGTGCTCTTCTTTGGCGTTCTATGTCATTTTTATCGTTTAGGTCATCAGTGATGACATCTATCTAGGCTAACCGGTTAGTATCTACCTAGAGTCAGTTATAAAATACAATATGTATTATTTTATGCACTAACTCACAAAAGCGTTAATCTGCTATTATACAAACTGTCAAAAACTTTTCTTCACAGTCGGCAACATAAAAAAAAGTAATCTGTAAAAGCGAAGAAAGAATTTTTTTTTTTCAACCTGAAACAATTTTTTGAGCTTTTTAAGAAGCTTTCGTACGATAAAATTCTCCACTCCAAACAACAACATTCAACAACTAAAATATAAATACAAAAATTAACAAAACTAACTCTTCTTTGCCACTAATCTTCTGATAAATTGAATATCGATAGTAAAGAAGGATAAGATAGCAATAACTGCAAAATCATGTAATGTGGAGTGTTTTTAATATGGCGGTTCTTCTCCAAGCTTAAACATTCTAAGAAACTGAACTAACTAACTAACCATCACGCCGTTTCTCCGCAGGGGTAGGCAGAGAGGACGGACCGCCAAACAACTCGATCTTGGCATTCACTTCTTACTTCATTCACATTCATACAACGCCTCATACATTCTCTTTTGGTATTCCGACTTCTGACGGCCCGTCTCAAGTATTTGATTCACTTGATCGTGCCATGTCTTCTTCGGGCGTCCCCGTCTTCTTCTTCCATTCACATTCGCGTCATACATTCTTCCTACACTCCTTTCTTCGTTCATTCGCTCTACATGCCCATACCATCGTTTTATAAAATCCCCTGCCAGGCAAGAATGTTTCTGTATTTATTTGTAAATAATTAAATAGAACCTAGGAAGTAATATTTGTCCAGTCCTCTTCACAAAACGATGATGTACATTTTCTTTTCCTAGCTGCTCCAAAAACAAAATATTTCTTTACGAGTCGCTGCTCAACTCCATCATTTGAATAAAGACGTTGTTTTATGATAACGATAAGTGGATAATTTGTATTGCGCCATTCTAGTTAAAAATCACCTAAGGAGTACTGTGTGAGTTATTACCTATTCAACAACTACAAATATCGGAGTTTGATATAAATATTGCAAAGAATCTTCTTTAAAAACCTGTTATTCTTTTTGTTATCTAATACTAAAAAACACGTTTTGGGCGGTATTATTTGTCGTTTAGTTAAATGGTTTTATTTTTACTACTTGATTTTTTTTGTTAATATTTTGATAGCATTATGGAAGGGCATACGTTATAATTGGTTTCCGTTCTTTGTGCTGACGCCACATTTAGCGGAAGATACAACGCCGGTTATCGTGACTCCCTAAATTATGTTCTGTTCGACGAATTTTTCAAAAGTCTACACAATATGGCTTGCAAATGAAATTCGCCTTCAACCGTTTATTAGGTAGGTGTGTACAGGTAAATCATTTTAAAGGGCGCACGTTTGAATGTATTTGTGCACATCGATAGTATCACGTACAAGCATCAAACTAGTTCGAACTAGTTTGAAACGATAATATTTGAATACTGGATGCGTAGAGACGTTTGTCATAATCTTCGAACATTGTCATTGTAATATGATTAAGTCGTAAGTCGGGGTAGTTAATTTTCTCTTGATAAAATTAAATTAAATATAATCTGATTGTGATAAACCATTGATCAGCCAAAAACGGGAAGTTTTATTGAATTTGTATAGATACTTTTGAATCACAGCTAGTTGCCAAATCAACTGGCATTTTTTACGATTTCTTTAGAGAATTATGTCAATAAATAAATGTTTTATGGAATCATTAAAAATCAAAACATTTTGAATAAACATACTACAGTAAGTTAGTTTATAGTTATAGTTAGAAGAGTTAGTAATAAAATAGATAGTTATCGAAACGCCAAGCATTAAAAAGTTAAATAATAAATATTTTTTTATCCATCCAGTACACCACTACGGAAGCAAGAATCTCTTTATTTTGATTTACCTGCGCTCAATTCCCGTCAAAATCTTGATGTTATAAAAAAAACCGTTTATGTTATAACATCAATAATTTTTTTTTACTGGAATTCCTTATTGAAGAAAAAAAAATCTCCATACAAATTGTCCTTCTGACGGGTGACGTCACGCGGAATTTCGCTTGCTACCTCTCGGATTCTGACCGGTTGGGGGCGTTTAAAAAATTCAATCTTTGAGAAATAATTTTATTGTGAAAACGAACTAAAAAAAGTGCGTTTAAGTTTGAAGGCGAAAATTTAGCAAATGGTCTCAAATTCCCTTTTTTTACATTTCATACATGTTTAATTGAAAAAAAAGAAGCTAACTGTATTTATTCCTTACCAAAAGACGCTAATACAAATGATAGGAGTTATGTGAAGTTGGGCGGCGGGTGAGGACGGGGGCCGGGGGTACTGATCCTTTCTTCCAATCTTCTTTGTCTTTGTTGGTGACGCCCCTGGGCGGCGTGACGGGACGCTCGGTGTTGGTCTGCCCGTACGCCAGGTGGCGCTCGTCGGCCGGCTTCAGGATCTGGAAAGAGTACATCAGCGTGTCGTCTATTTCTCGCCCCAGCCGGTGGTATCCTTGTCGGGGTCGGACCACAGCAGGTCGCAGAGCAGCCTTGTCGGGCACGTCCGTGGGCCGCATGATGCACCGGATCTGCTCTGTGAACTGGAGGTCAGAACTCAGGTCACCGTGTGTTATATTTACCAAAATATTATTTGTTTTGTTAAAATTTCCTGTACATCGGAGATTTTCTAGTTCGGCCCTGAGAAGTCCAACATAATAATAATTATCTAGGTAGGTAAACGACCGTTAGGTACTTTGCAACATACTTTTATTTAGATTACTGGTTACGGAAAATTATAAACGATTTAGTTGGGTTCCTTACAACAAAGGAAACAAGTTGGTTATAATAAAATTATTCTTTCAGTTTACAAAATATGGAGGCCGGATGAATAATTTACCAGAACGAAAGGAAGATTGAAGGTGTATGGAGCAAAAATAATCACTCAATCAGATTCTAGATACTAAGAAATATATACCAACCATGAATTAAATGTTTTCAGTCAATTTATAAACGCGTACCGCAACTACCCACTACACAATGTAATTATTCAATTACCTTACTTCATTTTTATTTATGGCTAAGTAAGAAATATTGAGACTAGTAAAGAAGTATTTTTGGGTGTTTTATTAAAACTTTTGTTTCGGAAAAATTATAGGCCCTCGATTTTTAATGTGCGTTCCGTTCATTCGCGGTCGGAAGTATTCGGACTACATCGACATCCGCTTCACCCCCCGTTCGTATTATAACAACTTTTTATACTTATTTTGATAGGAACGTTGACTCTATATACCTCTATGCCAATTAGTATTTTTTTTATTTATTGATTTGGATAACCAAAAAAAAAAATTAAAATCATCTGAATTTCAAACAGTAAAATCAAAGGAATTCAGTACCTAACCTATAATGACGAACCTATAAAAGTGAGCTGATACCTAGTGATTTATTTGTAAACAGAGACTAAAACCATTACATTTGTAAGTACCTAGGTACGAGATTAGCGATTTTATTAAATTTTTAGATAACCAAATATCTTATTTTTTTATGAAATAACTCGCAGATAACCAATCGCAGACAAACAAAACTTTAAAATATCTTGTTTTTAAATCGACGAAAATCTACAAAAATCCTGTTTACATACGAGTAGGTATGAAATTAATCATATTTGTTAACATACCATACTTACAACGTACCAGCCATTTCAATACTTCGTTTGTAAACATCTTCTAAGTTGGACACTATCTTCCTTGCTCGAAATTCTGCTAAACAGTGCTAAAATACAAGTGATTTATTAATTTTAAATCAATTTAACTTCTTAATAAATCACAAAAGTAGAAATACTGGTCGGTGATAATACTTTATGCGGATTACTTTATTTGGTGTTGCCATAGTAATGACATTTTGTAGTTCCAAAATAATGTATGTCTACAATTAAATTCTGAGCTCTAAATTAATAATAATAATAATTGGATTACTTCTATAGCGCCGTTTTCGTGGGAAAATCACCTCAAGGGCGCAAAATTTGGTAGGTAGGTAGTATTTATAAAATTTTAACGTTACGAAAATCATTTTTAACTTTTTTTCAGCATGGGTGAGACACTCCATGTACAAATTCAAACGAAACAAATCTCCTTTTTGACAATCATTTAAAAATGAAATGAGGTGTATCACAGTCCGATATAAGAAATAAGAAAACGCACGTAGAATATTTCACAGCGGAGCACTTTTAATAAATCACTCGTAATTTTAAATTTATTATCGTGGAATGATGAACGGCCCTTTATAAAAATGATATGCCCTTAATTTAGAAGTTAGAAACATGAGGGGATCGAAATTATAATACCTACTTTGAATATTTTAGTATGGCATCATTTTTATGGTATTTAGAAATTTAAATAAAAATCAACTTGTCGATTAGTACCTACCAAGATTACGTGAACATATTTAAAATTCTTAGAATCTAATGATCAAACCTATTTAATAATAATATTGTGATGATTTTAATAGCACTGTTTTTGTGAAAAATCGCATTAAAGGTTCAATTGATATACTGCTTGAATTTTTAATTATTACTAGCTGAAGTACCCGATGTTGCCCGGGATTATGAATAGTTTGGAGGAAAGTTTTTGGGTTGTGTTGCGTTACCCCTATCCCAACCCCCAACCTAGTAGTTTTCATCTTATTTTGAAAGTCAAGTATCTAAAATTTCATAAAAACTACTAAAATTCTGCTTTAAGAGGTGAGAAAGGGGGATGTTGGTTGATTGAAAAAATGTGAAGCATTTTATTTTACCGCTTAGAGGTAGGTATAATATGAATCTACTAATATATTTTTGTGGTCTTTAACTAAATCGGTGTTAATTAACTATCCACCCTTATGGGCGGGAAAGAGAGCGGATTCAATTTGTCTAAATATTCTCTAATCCTTAACTATAGAAACAAAATTACGGTTTTTTCATGGGCGGGTTGCATCATTGGTAGATTAGGTATCTTCTGGTCTACTACTAGATTTTTTACAATTTTTCCTTCTTTTCAACTGGACATAAACACTAAAATGGTGCCAAATAAGTACCTACTTATTGAAGAATAAGGAACTCCAGTTCAATTATTATTTTTATTTTTTTAATCAATAATAAGAGTATATTTAGTTTTTTTCTAAAGTTAGTTAGGTATGTCTCAATTTTGTATAGCCCCGAAATGCTTCAAATCCATGGCCTGTTAGTTTTGATCAGTTTTGAGGTTAGAATGTCAGATGTCAAAACAAGGATAAGCTTCACCGTCCATAACTTTATATTCTGTTCATAGTAAACCTTCACTAAACATAAGTATTAAAATTATGTACCTTTTTAGAAACTTTAACTCGAAGAATAATAATAGTATTGAGCATTAACATTATCATAACATCCGAAATTGATAATTGGTTTGCTCATGAATACTCTAATTTATTTCATTAATATTTTTTAAAAATTTATTTTAACAACAATTATAGAGCTTAAAGTCACCCAAATTAAGTTTAAAATTCGCCAAAACTAAAAAAAATATATATTTAAAATACAAAACATAAGTGAAAAATAAAAATGTCCATAGAAATTAAAAACATAATGCGCACGTAACGTCCAATACGCCAAATGCAATGGTACCAACATAAGAAGTTGTTTCCATGAGATAATTTTTGTTCACTTTTAAATAACGATTTATAAATTCTATGTATAATTATACATAATAAGAGTTTGCCGATCTATATAAGTCATTATATTTTTCACTGATGTTCCTTATTGTGTAAATAATAATAGGTAGACTATCTTATACTTAAAAGAAAAATAAAGGTGTTGCTATTTTTGCACTAAAAAATAAGGTTTTACCTATCCCTGCCGTTTTAATAATAAAGGTTCTTTGGGTAAAGCTGCCGCAGAGCTTTCAAAAATCGATTAGCTTTTTTTATGATTGTTTATTGCTGAATGGAAATAGTAAAAGAGGATGTGGTTTTTCTAATAATCGTCGTTTTTTTTTTTAATTTCGTAAATGTGTTGTTATCGTTATTTACTACCTATCATTGTCAAACCCTAAGTGGTCTATGTTTTCGCGATGCCGCTGTTCAATTTCTGCCGCAAAGCAAAAAATAGGCACAATATGTTTAAATATAAATGCATTCCCAAATAACGTTGCCAATTCATTATATTGATTGTTAAATTTGGTGAACCTAATCGCTTCCGCATAACCTTTTTAAAATTTGTGGATTTAAAAAAATTCAACTTTTATTTTATTTTAGTTCTTTTATACAATAACTTATTTTTGCCTATTTTGTAGTTTACAGTGGAATCACATTACGTTTACCATATTATAGATAACCATTTTTTCATAAAAGTCAACTACAATAATAATATTCCGAAATCGGTTGATGCCGTCATGCGGGAAGAGGTTAACAAGTTCACATTCATGGCTCTCATGAAGAACATTGATAAATATTTTATTAAATCGTTTGAATTATTAATAAATTTATGCAAACTGGCCCAAAACAAATCTCTTTCTATCCTAATTTTTTTCTGTGCTCTATGGGTATGTGCATTAATTAAAACGTATTGTATTTTCTATGGAGTTTAACATCTGTTTAATTGTGTCATTGAAACATTTCATTGTTCTATTTAAATGATGTGCGTTTCACGGCGCTATAAAAATGATTTGGGTCTATATTCCAGAGATCCCGGCCTGAAACCGAACTTTTTCCACAGACACGACATTTGGCCGCAGCGCGTTCATTTTGTCTTGGCAAATAATAAACATTTTGAATAATTACACATCTTTCGAAGAAAAAATAAACATTTTATTTACAGAAATTGCGTCGGTACAAAATTTTGCCGAGCTTACAGGAGAGTGAAAAACGTAGTTAAATTCAGATTTCTACGCTGGATTCCCAACTTTTTTTTGCATCATCTGAAAAACATATAAGTAATATAATCGGATAGTTTACGACAATGGAACCAAAATATTAATTTTGCAGATTCGACGCCTTACGTTGGGACCGTCGATATGTTGGTATGTAGTTAGAGAGATTTCAAATTTCTACTTCTATGTTCAGGATGATCAAAACACTAAATACAGGTCTTCAAAAAAGCTAAGTAATTTAGTATTTTTAATATTACAATTAACTTTTGACGGATTAATAATAATTCTTGTTCCTTTAGGCGGAAAACTAATTTATCATTTAATTGATCGTCGCAAATAAACGGCTTTTGGAACCTAAAAAATAACCCTGAAGAAATTTCCGTAATCAAAGAAACTTATTGGTCTACACCAGAAAAGTGCTTTTACATAAACTGGTTTGTAAAGTAATGAATCATTTCACAAACATTATGTGCGGTAAGGGAAAGAGCAAAACGACCGTATACCGAGAGAACATTTCATAAAACCTTCAGAATTCTGACAAAATTTAATCCATTAGATTGTCCAGCTATTTGGTAGATAGGTACCTACTAAATGAAATTTAAAAAAAATAATGCTAATATAAAAAAAAACTTGACATTTCCCCAAGGTATTAGATATATGTTTGCATGGTTGTACTGGTACGTTCATTATAATGTATATAAATGTAAATATATTTGTTAATTCTCTTTGTACTTTAGGTACAATATTTTCATATCTTAACCCTTTAATTCTAGTCGTTCCGTATCGGGAAATAATTTACGATCCTCATTATTTCCGTTTTACCTCCCTTTCTCTTAAAGTCAGACATGTGTTTTGGAAAGAAAGAGCTCCAAATCTCAATTTTCATCATATTTTGATGGCAGATCTAGAGTTACTCATTTTGGTTTCATCAGATTTATTCTTCTAAATAGTATGCTATCCTTCCCTTTTATCTATTTGTCCTTATTTCCGTTAATACAGTATTCATGTACGATTAGTTAGGTAATTTTCAATTGTCATTTTTTATAAAAATATGTTTTTTTCTAAAATATTTCTCATGCACATATATTTAAAAAAAAATTGTTAATTCATTTTATTAACATGGTATGAACTGATAATATAATGAATAGTAACATTTTAGTTTTCTCTAAAAACTTTGTTAAGGTAAGCTCATCTTTGTTTTCTCTCTTCTGTTTTATTATTTCGTATTTACATAACTCTATTTGATAACGACCGTTGTTTATTTTGTTGCTATTTTAATTCAATTGTTAACCTCTATACAAACATAGTCCTAGTGAGATTAATAATTGTAATGAAAACAATAAATTTTAATTATAGAGAAACACTAAATAAATGAAAATAATATGTTTTATCTACAAGCTGGAAGGTAGGTAAGACAAATATAATTATAAAAATGTTGCATCTTCAGGCGAAGGCAGATACTAAATAAATAAAATATTTAGGGCAGTTTATTAATTTTTGTTTGATAGATATTGGTAATGGAGCGCCTTTCTAGAAATGAATAAAAGCAGTAAATTTTTGTATACTATGTTAATTAGTGAACGAGTACAACAAAAAATTGCTGGTCATCTGTGAGTTGATTTAATTGTTGTGACGTGCGGAATTTGGATGCGCTTGATAAATGATAAACATCGATCTGCCAATGGAGCGGGAACGCATTCTATTCGGCCAGTCAGCCCGGCCCATCCTACGATGCTTTATGACCCACCTACCTCCTCCTCGCCCAGTAACGCACAAACCTCTGCGCGTCTCTCTCCAGCAAACTCGATTCATGCCGCCCATAAATCATCGGTCTCTCTCGCGCCAACAGAAATAGAACAAGCGTGTCAAAAACTTGTATGTGTCCGTTGTGTAGAAATCCCCCTTCTTCTAAAACGATATTCCCACCACGCTTAAAAAAGGCGCCAATTAAACTGAGATTATTTGTAAGAAATGCAATAAAAATGCTCGAATTTATGATCACTGTCTCTGCTTTTTTGGTGCGGTGCCAGTATACTGTACATTTTACTAGGTGTCGCGCGGACTATCAAGCTTTTAATCCCAGCCAGATGAATAAAAACACAATTTAATGCTTTATGTGCTCTTAATGAAAACGCTCGTTCTAGCGCATGCTAAAAGAGTAACAACTCTTCCCTTTTTTACTAGTCGGTGTATTTTGTTCGCTTGACAAATAAAAGCGCGAGGGGTGGATCTGGAACGTTTCTGTATTCGTAATTTTTTGGTCTCGTATTTTTCAAATGGCAGCCTTTTGTGCCTAGGTTTTTCGGTTGTGGATGTGTTTTGTACGGAGGATTGTGCGGAGGCTTTTGTATGGGGAGATCGCCGGGTATTAAATTTCAAAACGCGCGCAGAGCCATCTATTGTCGTCACTTAGAATCGGTTCTCGGCTACGTTCGGTCACACTTAGGTGGAAGCCTTTAGCGATGATGTGTTTATACTACGATATCACTCAGTAACGTTGAAGAAGTTGTATGGCGAATACGTACCGTGGAAACCGGACGGACTCGACGGAAAACGCGAACATTATATAGACGGAAAACTGTTTTTTTTGTTTAATTCCAGTTTGATTATTAAAAAAAGAGTTCTTTTAAAATTCAAATACATTTAATTTGGAACAATAATTCTAATTTTAAAAAGTGATAACTGGTGCTTTTGTTTTTAATAAATAATATTACTATTTCGACATTTATCAATTTGTGATTTACGCGCCTCTTTTCAAATTCATTTGTATTATTCACATGGTGAAAATAGTGACACTAAAATTAAATTAATATCGTATTGTTTATGTGAGATTTTATGACTCATAAATAAAATTTCGTAATAAAAGTGAGTGACAAACATCTTGTGAAAAAAATAGTTAACAGTGCAATTTAGTTTGTGAAAATCTGCAACATCGACAACATTGGAAAATGTAAGTTTCACACGTTTGAAATATTTTTAAATTTCGAATGAGCGCGAGCCTTTTCCCGCTCTTCAAATCGATTTGAACGTCGCCAGTATGACGTGTTTGAACGCATGGGAAAATTTGCAGATAAAATATTATCATTGTGGAACAATTTACATAGCAATCTGTAACCTGTTATTATTCATTAAGGTATAATTAATGAATAAATGTATTTGTTTGTTTTACTGTTTTATAGCTGTCTATCATGCTACAGTCGTGCACGATGAGTAACCGCTAATTATTTCTTCGTACAAATTTTTTAGCGCTCGCTAAGTTTTTAAATCAATTCCTGTAACTTTTGACTTCACCGTTTAAACACAAGGAAAAACGATAAAGAACTCTCTCTAAAACCCTAATCTCAAACTTATACAAGTACAAATGATAGCGTGCACTATTTTTGGCAACTTTATTTTTCCTCTCCTGAAAAATTAGATTTATTATGTAGGTATGTTCATAACACAAAATATCTAAGAAAAATTATTATTAATATTTAGCAATGAAGCAATGAACTATAATGAACAATTAACCAATGTCTTCTTATGTTATGTTTTTTTTCTATTGTTATTCTCTCCACAAGACATTCTCAATTAGCTCGTGATTAAGTGAGGAGTATTTACATGTTTTTTCTGTATCTGTTTGTGCATAACTAGATAAAGAATACGAAGTAATATTTGTACAGCGCCCTTGCGGTGATTTTTAACAAAAACGGCACTATACAAATCATCCAATTATTATTATTATTAAAATGCAAGGTAGGTTATATGTAAACAGGATTAAAAACTTATTGAATAACTACAAAAGTTTGAGCATGTAGAGCGAATAAACGAAGAAAGGGGTGTAAGAAGAATATATGACGCGAATGTTAGTAGAAGAAGAAGCGGGCGATGGCCGAGGAAGACATTGCACAATCAAGTTAATCAAATACTTGAGTCGTACCATATCAGAAGTCTGAATAATAGAACAAAATGTATGAATGTAAATGAAGCAAGAAGTGGGCGAGGAAACGGCGTGATTGTTAGTTAGTTAGTTACAAACGTAAATAATCAAAATAATTTTTGAATGATAATAAAAAATAACATGCTATTAAAAAAATGTGTAATTTACGTTGGACAGTTTCTGAACCCTTAAATTTAATAACATCTACAATTTAAAAATATTTGAAAACTACACAACGATAAATTCTGTATGAATTCCTACAAAATATCTCCGCCAGGCGAAATAATAATAATCTTCCAGCCACAAAGGTCGATCGTGAAATCGTTGGGACCGAAATGTGTGGAAGCTATAGCCAAGAGCAGTGGGTAGGTAGGCACCTACCACCTACTGAGGATGTGTAAGGCTCTCAGGGTGCTAGAAGGATTCGGCAGAGTCGGGGAGAGGGAAATGTCGGGAAACTAAAAGGGTAGTTTCAACCCCGACGAGCTTAGCAATCCCAGTAGACTTGGATTATTGTAAAAGTTCAGAGAAAATTATGTCATTTGTGAAAATACTATTTGAAAGCTTTGTGGATTTTTGTGCGAAAACCTTTGAAATTATCTGTTGGTTGAGATGTCTTCCATATTTGCTACCTATTTGTATCGGCATTAGACTTTTTTTTAAATCTATCTTGGAGGATACCATGGTACGTAGAACCCGTGTTTTGTTAACCTTCTGGAACATATAACCGCGGTGAAATTGTTTCCATGTTACTTAAAACATGTCATATTAACTTAATAAGCAAATGCATTTAAAAATACAATAGAAGTGTACTTAATTTCATAATTTATTTTTTTATAATCGAATAAAATTAAACTTACATCCATAACAAAACATAAATATGACCAACATAAAAAAACTATAGTTTCTCCAACAATGAACTCTTAGCACATAAAATTTTAACAGAATTCCTAGATCAATACATCCATTTTCTTATCGTTACATTATTTCCAATGCGCGATGGGGAGCTTTTAAATATTCGTTTTGGTTTTACATTAACTCTACACAGGAGGTCCTAAGGTCATCTTTGAGGATTCTGAGTGGAGGGTCTTTTTGAAGGGAGGAAGGAGTGAACATAGGTCTCGAAGATAGCCATTTTAGAGGAGGGAGGAAATATAGATGCTGGCAAAATTGACGCAATTCTTTTTATTCCATACAACATTACGTAATTAGTAAGAAAAAAATCCGATGCTGACGCTTTTAATTTTTTTTTAATAATAACGTTTTCTTGATTGTATTTAAAAAAAAGTTCCAACTTTCAAGCTATAATTTTATTTTAATAAAGACTTATCGCAACCCTTCTAAAATTCGAAAAGCTCACTGGGGCTTGTTTAGGATAAAAATCTTGGCCTCCCCGAGTTAAAAGACGGGTCTGGAAATGAAATTCTTATCGGCTAAATGAATTTCTTACATGTCGACGCTGAATTTCTGAAACAACCATTGATACGTCTCCGAGATAAGCAAGCACCTACAGTTTCCCGACACTCAAAAACGTAGCTTTTTTCAATAAAAATTTCGTTATTTCTGTTGCAGGTTGATTTTAGAAAACTTACAGCCATCTTTGTATTTTTTAATTATGTTTACTTATATCTACTCGTTTATTATTCAGACTAATAGATTTGCACTCTTGAGGTGATTTTCTCACGAAAACGGCGCTATAAATAGAAATAATCCCTTTATTATTAATAGATTGATTAATAATAATAATCATCCAATTACTATTATTAATCAATATTTAGTAATCTATTATTTATCTATATCTATATGTACAAACAGATACAGAAAAACATACTGACCTGGCAGGTCGCTTCAGATGAACACAGTTGTATTAGAAAATTTAAGTAGAGAGATGATATTTTTACAGTTGCTATTTTATCCTTCTTTTCTATTGGTCTTACATTTATCAGAAGATTTGTGGCATAAGAAGAGTTGGTATTTATTTGAAATATTTATAATTTTAAGGACTGGAAAATATACATAAAATGACCTAAAAAAGCGTAAAAAGTTTTTAATAGATATTGACATTTATTTTAAAAACTTTTTCTATAAGTGACTTTAGGTAAACTTCATCTGACAAGTCAACCATCTTATATTCAATACCCTAGTTTCAGCAACAACAACAAAATTTTTGTTTTTTTATCACATTTCTGTAAAAAAAGGCACTGACAAAACTGAACTATTGTTTTTTAGGTCTCTCCAACTTGATTTACAACGTCCATTTAAGCCGTTGTGTTTTTTTCTGAAGTAAAACTTTTGAATAGAAAGTCTTTTTCTTGTGTCTAACCAGTGAAAGCCAGAATAGAATGCAACCAGCCAGAAATGAGTGCAAGAATATTGCTGGTCTAATACAGAGTTTGGCATATTATATAACTGAGCTAAAGCGAAACCATGTTACGTTTTGGGTTACCGAATATGTGCAAAAAGTAGGAAAAACTTAAGTTAATTGGTTTTATATTGGAACTGTTACAATTAAAAGTGTATCACCATCAGTTATTAATTTAAGTGGGTACCTACCGTTTCTTGTGGAACTGTTCTAAACATTAAATTTCCTACTCAAAATGCGAATAAGTTTATGCCAAATCGACGATGCCCTCCATATTTAATAATATAACCATAAGATACGAGATTTTCGTAAATTTGGAAGATGTTTTGGTGTAAAGACCCAGCAAAATCCCTCCAGCGGCAACTGAACATTGCTTGAAACGGAGATACGTTAAAACGAAAGAGAGAGGGAGCGCGCTAATATAAATAACGCTCAGGGCGTAAGCGATCGTTTTAAAAATTATTGATAAAACACGACATATTCAGAATAGAGCAAAAATCTCTGGACTATTGACATAAGTAGCATTTAAAGAAACGCTGTGATTTTTTTCATACCTATAACATGTTAAAGAATAGAATCACGCGTGTTTTTATTTATATTTTTTTGAGTGATTTTTTTTTTCTGTAAAGGGAATATCATATACCTAATTACCTATTCAACCAGACATCTGAATAGAAATAATCTTATGAAATAACACATATTTTTTTACGTGCATAAAAACGTCAAGTTTTTAAGGAAAGTTTTGTAATATGTACATAGAAATTCGGAATGCGGACGCTAAAGGAATGCCGTGACGCATGTTTAAAGGCCTCTATTATCGTTTTAAAGCCTGAAATTGCACAATTTCGACGTTAATCACCTTTCTTTTATAATCTTGTGCAACACACCTTTTAGGACAACAAAAAGTCCTCAATCGGAACAAAACTGACCACACACTTATCGGTCTGATTTTACCTGAGCTTTTTGTAAACCTCATTTTTTAAAGGCAGCTGAACTATCGTTCTGTTCTCATATTTCTTTTCTTTGTTTCCTAGCTAATACTTTTTATCCGTTTTATCTATACTTTTTACAGTACGCTTGTGTGGATACTTGATATTTTCTCGTTTATTTCCTGAAATTGTTTATGTGCAATACATTATGGAATTATAATTGTTTTCCATCTACGAAAGAGCGGAGTGCGGAGTGCGTAGCAAAGAAGGCAAAGAATTGCAGTAGGTTTAGTATAAAAAGCACGTCATACCTTAATCGTTTGCAATTAAAATTCTTACACTTCTAAGGCGTCTAGATATTTGCTAATTGCTGTAAAATGCTGCTATTTACTGGGTACTTATATTTCGGTATGTAATTTGCTTAATGCAGTGAACCGATGGGTTTTAAGAACTCGTTAATAAAGTAGGTATATCAGTTTTATTGCTGGCTTGTTAGTTACTTCTTCAAGCTATAGCTTTTTTTACATTGACTCCACATAGAGAGCCCTGAGGCCCCTGAGGAAAATAGTTTTCCTGGGGACCTGTCTCATCTTTAAGGATACTGTGTGGACGGTCTTATTTTGAACAAAGCCATGTTTTTGGAGGGAGGAAACACAGAGAAGCCGAGCTGTTGAACTCGTGAACGAGTCGTAGAAATTACCCATTCTCATATGGTAAATGTCAACCATGTACAAATGTTGGGCGCCTATTTTCCAGACTATGCACCGGTGCCGGAGAAATCAATAACGCTAGTATTTTAGCGCATCTTCCGTTAAAATACTGGTGAAACAAGGACAGCATTCCCGTCTGACGCCTGTGCTCTAAAGATTGCAATTCGTGTGTTAAGATACAGGAATCTAACAATCGGACCGCCAGTTTTTGCGCAGAGTCAAAGGTTTTTTTAATTTTTTTCGATAGTTCAATTAGTAGAGACACTTATCCCGGTAAGACTAGAAGATCTGGGTTCAAAACCCAGTCCCGACCGATAGCTTTTAATTTTTTGTTTATTGATCTATTTCATATTTTCAATGAGAATTAATAATAATAATAATTGAATGATTTTTATAGCGCCGTTTTTGCGAAAAATCACCTCAATGGCGTTGTACAAATATTAATTCCTATTCTCTATCAAATTGTGTACAAACAGGTAGAGAAAAACATACATGCAGGGTAGGTCTCTTCAGATGAACACAGTTTTATTAGAAAATTTAAGACTAGAAAAGATATGATTTTTACAGTTGCTATTTTATCCTCCTTTTCTATTGATATTACATTTATTAGAAAATCGGTGGCACAAGAAGAGTTGGTATTTATTTGAAATATTTATAATTTTTAGGACTGGATAATATATTTATTTAATTAAATCAAGGGACAATAAAGTGGTGAATTCCTCCCCGCTATCATAATATTTATTTTAACTGTATATTTTTTAAACTTTATAGGCAATTTAATTTATAGTTATTATATTTAGTTAGTTAAATTATAGTAACATGAAATATTTATCAAAATGATTCTCAGCTTATTTTCTTATTATTAAAAATTCTTATTTTACAATTAATGCATCACTTAATCTTTTAGGTAGCTTAAATTTAAAGATTGTTTATTTAGGTACATTTAATGTAAGCAATTAAGACACATGATTATGTATAATTCAGTATTACTTAGCATATTTTTCGGTGAACGAAAGAAACGATATCTGTTTTTTTTCTGATAAAAGTGGTTATTTATTGTCGTTACAATAAATTATTCAAATGATTTTTTTCGACCTGCGACACAATTTATTGACCCGTTCCTCCGCTGATAACTTATTAAATAATTTAGGCATTGAATTTTATCTTTAACCTAAATAAAATGTGATATTAATACGTAAGCTAGAAGAAATTCTTCTTATATTGGAAAATTGTATTTCTCTTTACTTTATTACTAACGGATTACCGAGTATTAAAATCTATCGTACAGCGTAAAAGAGCAAAGACAACTGTGGACTAAAAGAGAAAATGCGTACAGATCGATTGAAACATAAATAGACGTCTGGTATCCGAGGAACTCGTATAGCGGTTCAGAATAAGTACAGCGGTTTAGAAAAAGCATTATAAAGTAATTAATAGGAAAGCATCACGGAGAGTAAATGGTAATACCTGCAATCGGTAAGTAATTTCAATGAATTTCGACGAAATAGTTTAAAAAAATATTTACGAATCGGTTGACAATATTTTATCCCAGTATCCCAAATAAATATTCATTAAAAGCATTTTTTCTTTAATCTGGACTGATAATGATTTATTTATTTTTTAAATAAATCATTATAATAAATTGTTTGTATCGTTGCTCTACTACTTAGCAGCGGTGTGCATTACTCTAAGATCATAGGTGGGCTGCGGGTAGTTTTTCAAATTCGGGTAAAAATTGTGAATTGAATATTTGAAAATGATTCTTTTCTGCTGACTTTTATAGCCAACTGAAAAAATTTGCATAAATTCGAGTACAAAATACATTTTGATTAAAAATTAGTCGCTTTTAAAAATAATTATTCTTTTATATCATCACATGGTTCATTGTTCTCAGGGTAGGCACAAATTTTCAGGTTTTATAGACTGCAGGCCACTGCTACTAAGTACCTGTAAATGAATGAATGTACTGTTATTTTTTTTATATAAAAGAACTATATTTTCGTACATTAGTCAAAATAGTAGGATTTTGATAGGCCCTAGTTTTTTTTAAAAATAAAAGTAAAAATAAATTAATTAAAAATTACTTTTTAAACACCAATTTATTAATATATACATATCAACATGTTTCGAGAGCGATGCTTTCCCCACCAGGAATATACAGAATACTAAAAATAATAATAACAAGTATAGACAAATGATAATCATAGAACAAAATAATGTAAGAATAGACAAATTATAAACATAAAAAAAAATGATTAAAGTAGGTAATGATTAATCAAAAATATTTACAACATAATATTATGAAACATTGAATAACAAATTTATATTAGAAATTTGAAAATAAATTGTTTTTATTATTTATATTAATATGAAAATAAATTAAAGAGACTGCTATTTAATCGACTTTTCACCCTTTTTCTGATTTCTAAAATTTCATATTCGTCTAATTGTAAGCCGCTTGTATTTTATATAAAATTTTGAAACCTTTATTTATATCAAAAGAATGATTGGTCTCCAAAATATAATTGGCAAATTCATAATAATTATTATTACTTAAACACCTTAGGTGTTCCTTAACTTAATTACATGGCAATTTTTAATTCATTTACTAATAACGACGACACAAAGTGAATAACCTTTTGAAGAGGTTATAAAAATAAATATGATTAATTCAATATTGAGCAGAATCCACTACGAAACATTGTCTAATTTGTAATTTTTTTCTCCCAACATAGTTAAAGGCGTCTTCCAGAACACGAAGAAAATTTCTACTCGCGTAATAAATATTCATGATCTAATATAAAAAATGTGATTATGTAATAAACATAACGCGATAATTATGTGAAATGGATTACGCAATTATAAAATGAAATTACCTCTAACCAGCTACGAATGTGGAATACATATCTACCTACTTATCTAGAATATTTAACCTGGTATCCGACACTTTTTTAATGAATGAGAACCACCTTAATAATATCATGTGCATACTGTAATATGCCTTTGGATTATTCTTGTTCTCTAATAAAACAATTAAGTCATTAGATAAATAATTACTATAATCATCATGCCTACTTAGAGATTCCTCAGTCAAGATCAAATTTAAATACAAATTTATACTGTATGAATAAAGAGTTACGAATCTGCCTATGGATTACCCGAATAAACTCAATTAAAGTATAAAGTAATAATTTTAATACATTACATTAAATTTTATTTCGTTGGTTTTTGATTTATGGAAATGAATAAAATCTAGCTCGGTTTGTAGGTAGGTCGCATAGTATCAGATCAAACGCACAAGTTCGGTGTTATTTTAATTGGGAACCGAATTTATAACTTCCTTTAGGTTGTCCAGAGCTAGAAAACCCCAATGTATATTTTCTAAATGACGCCTCATGTTAATCATTCTATTACTACATTTTTATTTCAGTATTGCAGTTTATTTATCTATACACAATATAACTAGTAAATTTAGCAAATACAAATTACGTTTTCCTGGATTATTATTGAACATTAAAATCTTGTTAATTAATTATTTATACATTATTATTTTTTAGTATTCTGTATATTCCTGATGAGGAAAGCATCGCTTTTGAAAGATGTTGGTGTGTCTGTATTAATAAAGTGGTGAATACAAAGTAATTTTTAAATCATTTATTAATAATGACGCCACAATGTGAATACCAATCTTTTGTGGAAATTATAATATCTTTTATCGTTATTTATGATGATCACAGAGCAAATAATGCATAGATATGTCCTAACACGCAGAGGGAGAGAAACCAAAATAAGGGGACGGGGGCGAGTTAAGCGTGCCGCCAATTTAACTAAAACAGCAAATAAGTAAGAGGTTCGGCTTGTACCCAAAACCAAATTTATTATTAGTGTATTTAGTTTTACCATTATATAAATGTTTTATATTTGCTTATCACAGTCAAAATCAATGAACGACAGTAAACTAGACTAGTACCAAAACGGATGTCACGTGAATTTTACCTCCAACCGTTGAAATGGTACGTTAGGGTCTAGTAATTCTGACGAAAGTGATGACTGATTTTTCTCAACTCCTTATTTTCTAATTCTATATTTTAATTGAAAATGTAAGAAATACGATCTTTTTTAACTTAAAATTAAATTTTCATATAAATTTCGATACGATATCTATAAACGAAGGTGGATACTTCGAATCCTTTAATTGTGTAACCCTAATTGCTAAATTTTTTTCCTGCATTATTTAGTTTCTACGTACCTACTTATTAGGCACCTACTAAACTGTTCAGTAACCGCAGGCTGTATAAGAACCGGTGAGTACCTTTCAGTAGTTCTGTTAAAATCCAAATTTAGCGTCCCGCTGCAAAAACAAGACGCGACAAGAAGTTTGTTTTATTTTTGTTACATGTTTTGCCGTTTCTTCTAGTAGGTACATGGGTAGTAGACATTCCAAAAAATACGTTAAAGTTGGATATTCATTTGTAGGTCAAATTTAAATTCATTCGTTATCAAAACATCTGCTATGTAAATAGGTACCTACTTGTTCATAATTCCATCAATAATAACTATAAATAATCATAATGAAAACATTTATTCAATAAAGGTAAGATTACTTTGCCGTGTTATTATCTATATATATAAAAATCAATGTAAGTTTGTTTGTTTTTTCCTCGATGTTCTCGAAAACTGCTCTACCGGTTTCGTTGAAAATAGCACGGTTTGTTTTTATTAGTTCCGGGAAGGTTTAGAGTAGTTTGAATGAAATCCAATATGTAAAAACTGTTGCTATAACGTTTTAAAATTAGTATAAAAAACATTGAACCCGCCATGTTTTATTTAGGTAAGCCCATAGATATAACACCTTTGGGTAGAATATTTTCAAAATGGAAAACACGAGTAGGTACCTTACTTAAGAACTTTATAATTTAGATATATTTTGAAAAAATAAACGTTTCGAATGAAATAAAAATTTCAAATGAAAGTTTCTTTATTTGGAGATACTTACTTTCGACGTCAAATCAATTATGGCACCTAATGACAAGCAAGAATTCACAACTTCATAACTTTATTCCAAAAAAAAAATTCGGAGCAAGGCCGGGTACACACACATCAACTAGTTAAATGTTTAAATTTATTGTTTAAAAATTATTATTTATAAATTAATTATTTAATATAGCGTAATTTTTTTTTACATTTTTATTAATTTCGGTACATCCCTTATTTTTAATTTATAATTTTTGTTTATGTTCATAATTTGTCTATTGTTATATGACATTTTTTTTGTTTATTATTTCTTAATATACCGTGTATTCTGATGAGAGAAGCTTTGCTTCCGAAATACGTTGATATTTATATATTAAACACTGGTGTACACAAAACATTTCTAATAAATTTAAAAAAAAAACTTTTTTTGTCAATAAGTTATTTTACTTTTTTTAAACATACATTGTTTTAGCAAATGACAAAAATGTTACTATTCAGTTTTACACTATAGTTCAGCTAGTTTTCAGTAGTACCCCTAGAAATTAGATGAAGTTAAAGTCACATATTTATGTACACAAATTTACACACTATAAAAAAAATTCTAGGTAGGCACTTCCTAGATATTAGGAAGTAGGTTTGTATTTTCATAAAATATATGAATCTAGTGCGTATTTAATAAGAAATATGTATCAAAAAGAATTTTTTTTTAAATAAACTTAATATTTACTTAATTAAATTTATACTAATATGTTTTCAATTGATTCTTCGTGAAATGAACAAAATGATGATCTCATGTTTAAAAACAGTTAATAGTTTGACCCCCATAGCTCAGATACTCCAAGATACTGGTATTGTAATTATAAAAACTTTTTAATTTCTTCAATATTTTAATTGTGAAGTATTTTTTCCCATGTCTGGGACCCTGCGTCGGACACTACTCGCGCATTTGTATGGGAAATATGCCGCGCATGGCGTTTCAATGCATTATTCAATGCTTGGCCGGCCGTTGGGAGGAGTGGGCAGTCGATGGTTGACGAAACATATATTTCATCAGAAGTAAAACTATAAACAAACATAAAACAAAAATATTCTCTTCTGGAAAAAATCTCTCTCACTGCGTCTAGGTAGGTACTTGTAGTAAGATAGGTATCTAGCACGTTTGTTAGATACTTAGCATCTTACATATTTTTACAATGATTTTTTTTATATCCATACCTTCCAATCTTTTTACTTGAATTTCCATGTACATATAATTTTTTTTCTTACTCTCTCTTATTATTATCTTTTTTAATAAAAAAACCTATTATAAAACGAATAAATGATGTAAATTAACGACCTTATTGCACAATTTGTAAATAATCATTTATCGGTGAATATATCGTTTATTCGTGCAATAATTTTTCTGAGAATTTTAGTGAAAGATAGAGTGACTTAAAACATGCATATCAGAAGAAAACTGTCAGGGACTATCAATGAGAAACGAAATGTCACTTCAAATGGCTTTACCTACAAATTTTGATCGTGTTTGAATAGCCAGTTTTCCGACCTTCCTCACATTTATTCCTTAAGGCGGTCGATACGCGGAAGAGGGACTCCAAGCGGGCATTCGATGCTAAAAGTAGGTAGCAAATTAGTACAAGTTTTATAGATACGTACTGCCATTTTCTTAATAAGTTATGCATACTTAAAAGGGTCTGTACTACAGATATTGAAGTTCATAGATTTTATAAAAAATACGTTTCCAAATACACATGTACACAACCAAACCTAATAAGTGATGTAATTGCCTTAAAAAAATCATTTATAATCATTTGAGAATTAAAATACCTAATCCAATTACCAATTGTTTTTTTTCCACGCATTTCTATTCATCCTAGTCTGCGTACTTTTTAATGATAAATTCGAGGTCAAAAGCCGCAAATTTTAACAATGATTTTCCTGCTATACTTATTTTCTTTAAGGGTTTCTTTTTTTCTGTTTGTTCTCAGAAATTCTATTTAAAAAACTGCTTTTTTCATTGAAATTCGTAAAGAATGTAAGGCTGATGAAAGCTTAATGAGTAAGATTAAGAAAGGGACGCTTAGATGGTTTGGGCATGTGGAGCGAATGAACGAAGAGAGGATTGTAAGAAGAATGTATGACGCGAATGTGGATCGAAGAAGAAGCCGGGGGCGTCCGAGGAAGACAAGGCACGATCAAGTGAATCAAATACTTGAGTCGGGAAATGTCAGAAGTCGGAATAATAGAAGAGAATGTATGAGACGATGTATAAATGTGGATGATGCAAAAAGTGTATGCCAAGATCGAGTTGTTTGGCGGTCCGTCCTCTCTGCCTACCTCTTCGGGGAAACGACGTGATGGTAAATTAGTTAGCTTTTTTCAAAATATAACCATTTCTTCTGCTAGTTTTGCTACTTTATTGTTTGCATCAATGTATACTTTTCTGAAAAAAAGTTTTTCTTTTATTTTTGTAAATAGCTACTTCGGTTTTGTTTTGTACATTTATGTTGTACCTACTCGGATATCTTTCTACAACATTTTGTCTGTATGTTATTACTGTATATCTTTGCATGTTTTTTTCTCTTGGTGTTTTATGTCTACTTCAGTTTTGTACCTCTTATCACTTATAAAACGATTTTTTTCCGTCCACCACTTAAATATGCCTTATTTAAATTAATGTCACAAGTGGTATATATCTACTGGCTCTAGTCATTCGAGATTCGTGTGCATAAGAAATTCGATAACCTTTCTTGATGCTGTCAAAAACTTTTTTAAGTCTTGAAAAGGTTGACGATGGCTAATTAACAATGAAAAGTTGACCGTTTGTTGGTCGTAGTGTTTATCTTTCAGTACTCGCGACGTATCTTCATCTAAAAATATTTATTCCTTAGATAAGTAGCTCCGTATAGATGGTAGGTGGCCGGTAGGTAACTGGTAGATAGCTGGCATTGGTAGGTAGCTGGTACCCTCTGTCGGTTGCTGACATTAAACCCAACCAAGTGACCGACACGGTGACGGACAGCTGATTCCTTTCTTTGCGGGATCTAAAAACAAACTTTACAGTTCAACCCATAAATGCGATACACTGTAACCGTGGCGTTAGCACTTTTATAAATGTACATTTAATACCATGAAAAAAAACGCCATTCCATGAATCCGCTGTACCTACTCTTAAAAAACTATGAAATATTTAAACACAACATAGTTATGCTATTCGTAATAATAATATGTAAATCAAATGGTAGTTACTACCTAGTTTTGTTGAGGTATTTTTTTTTATCCATGGGTGTTAACAATTTTAAAAATATTTCGTTAAATATTTTTTCGCCTGAATGTTGTCCCTAGATCGTCTTGAAGTTTCGTAATACCTACATCAAATTAGTATCGCTGAGACAGCTGTTTCTTTTTCACACCGTTAAATGTTACCCTACTATTCAGTCCAATTTAAAGTGTACCCACTAGCGGTGGGCGAAGCTGCTCGGTTTAGTGAGCCGGATCACTAAATCAGCTCTCTGTAATGACAATCCACATGAAAACTGGACGAAAAAAGTATCGTATAAGAGCGTCTTAAGGACATAATTAGGAGGGCCAAGGGAGCGAGGGAGAGGGCATGGTGCGGGGAGACGCGAACCGTCGTTCAATCGAGCTGGATCAGCGAACCTGTAGTTAGTGATCCGGATCAGTGATCCGGATCATCGAGCCGCTTCGCCCACCACTAGTACCCACTACCTACTGTAGATTCTAATCTATGAAGAAAGCTGGACATGTTATTAAAACTAAAATTCTAGCGAATAATGAAAAAATAATAACGTCTCAATATTCAAGACGCATTAATTTAATAAATGTGTTATAATTGTATTAAAAACCTACACTTTTTTATTAAACAGTTGACTAACTAACTCTAAGTTAAAGTCTTAGATTTATATATAATATACCAAAAAAAATCATTACTTCAAATCCATAAAGAAAACCTAAAATTAGAGTAATTGAGCACCAGGCCGAGAACCACAGGACAAATAATAATCCCTAAACTTAATACAACCAACGGATCAATACCATTACACATACTCAGACATAAAAAAAGCTGAAAAATATTATTATTTTTTTAAGAAAAAAACTGATAATACATTTTACAAGAAACTGATTTTTGGTGTACTTTATAAGTACACTTGGAAAAAATGTATATATGTTTATATACATGCATTATATACACTAATTTAACTTCTAAAAATTTCCCGTTCATATATTTTCTTTGAAATTATGTGTAGACACCAGAATATCATGTTCATGGTAGTATTCTTTAAATTAATTATATGTATCATAAACAATAATTGTACCCCTTCCCTAAATAAAAAAAATTCACAATTAGGGGGGTATTAATTTAAAAAAAAAATAAACTAAAATAAGTATTATTAAAATTTTAGTCCTTATATGCCTACTATTATTACCATGTAAACGATATTGTTATTTATGTGTGATAAATATCTTTAAAAAAACTAACCACCACGACGTTTCTCCGCAAGGGTAGGCAGAGAGGACGGACTCCCAAATAACTCGATGTTGGCTCACATTACTTACTTCATTCACATTCATACGTTCTCTTCTGTTATTGCGACTTCTGACATAGTACGCTTATTAAACAGTTGTAGATGATGAAATATATAATTGCCTCGATGATTTTAAGGTCAGTAATGAAACTAGTTGGCGTATTAAAATAAAAGTTTTTTGAAAGATAATTTTTTTTTTAAATTTAATTTTACGAAAGAAAAAAAAATACAACCCAAAAAGTCTTTACTTACTTACTTTACTAGTACTTTTTTGTAATTTGTTTAACAGGAGCTTGTTATTTAACACTTAAAATTTACAGACAAGGGTACAAAATATGTAAAATAAAAACATAAAAAAATACAATATTTAAAATGAAAAAATAAAAAATATATGTAACATACTTAAAACATAAATATTTGTTAAGAATCTTACTCTAAAATATTTCTACAAAAATATATTAAAAAAATAAATAAAATAAGAAAACATGAACGAAAGCAGTAAATCATAAATAAAATTATAATTTCTTATTTTTAACACAAATACCCCCTGTCAGCTAGCCAAGTTTTCAATGTGTTAATTAATGACTTATATTAATAAAAAATCCTTTCTTATCACCACTTTATTAATATATACATATCAATATGTTTCCAAAGCGATGCTTTCCTCATCAGGAAAATACAGAATACTATTAATAATATTCGTGATGAGGAAAGCATCGCTTTTGAAACATATTGATATGTGTATATTACTAAAATGGTGATTACAAAGTAATAACATTTCATTTATTAATAATGACACCGCAAAGCGAATACCAATATTTTGAAGAAACTATAAAGCAAAGATTTTTAATATGGGTAGTATTTATAATGCATTTTGCATTTTTTTTTTGTTGTGAAAGTTACTTTTTGTATTTTATGAATCATTTAAATCAGTGTGCATGGCCTCTCATACTACAACAACATAATATATATATATATTTTCATTGTGCAATATTACAACCTGTTTAATAATTATATAAGTAATGAACTTCGATCTTTAGCTCCGTAAGGAATCATGTTGTGCCAAACACAGCGCGCAGCACACCCAACAATTGCGTGACAATTGAATTAACCGGCCAATATAGGGAGAGCAGGCCGCAGCCGAGGTGGAATGGACGATTGAGATTTCTATTACGGCTCCAAATCAGATCCGTATCGCAACCTATCACGCCAGGTCACAAAAGCGTGAAAATTACGCCCACATTGGCAAAAAAATAATTTGCATGTATACCTCTAGGAAATACTTTGATTTATTTTCATTCCGTGGCAATTTTTCTATATAATTTTCATATCATTTGATGAATGGCGTATCCAGTATTGAGAACTGTAGCTATTTAAAAATGCTATGCTATTTTTTATGTGGTTCACGCAAGAGTTCCAAAAGCTCAATGCTAGTGGAACTCTAATATCTACAGTTAGGGAATGTGTTGAGACTGGATAATGTAGGTAGGAAAAGGAAAAAAAGGGCCGGTGTATGAGGAACCTTAACATATAATAATAACCTATACACCTATTAAGAAACTACGTTTTCTAATAAAACAGAAAACAGAATCGCAAAACCCATTACCATACAGAGCAGCGAAGATCTTTCAAGAAATAGCGGCCAATATAAAAGAAGAGTAAAATGTGATGAAATTTAAGAGGGAAGTGACGACATATCGTACCAGGAAAGCAAAGTTGCCGTAACAGCCGTAAAATGTAAAAAAAACGTAAAATGTAAAAAAGTGCAAGATTTTTATCAATTAAAAAACGTAACAGAACGAATATTTTTACATTGTAGAGTTATGGAACTCAGATAGATCGACCCAGAAAAAAAATCCTGTGGAATGGTGTAAACAGAGCATTTTTGTGGTTAGTGGTGGTAACAGTAGTATTGTCTTCCTGCGACGATATGTAAGGTGCATTTTTTAACGTCGTATTTTGTAAAGTTTGCACTTTGTTTGTTTGTTTAAGATATATAGGTATTATGTTTATTTTATAATACATGTAACCTATCTACATGCTATTTATTTAAAGTAAAAAAAAAACATAAATTTAATTAACAATATTACGCTAAACAACATTTTGGTTCTGAACGGTGGTATCTGAGCAGGGCAGCGAGAAAATTTCCCTGGAACAAGGTGCAATTATTTTACAGTATTAATGACCTAGAGTCCTATGTTAATCGCCGTGTAGATGCCAATAGTAGAAATGATAATTTCCCCTCATATGGAAAAGAGTCTGCGGGTATTAATCTGCTAGTACTTCATATTTTGTGAAATAAAACAAAAAAAAAAAAATTAATTCCATTCAATCATGTAGAGATTCGAACCCTTCATTAGGGTCCAGAGCATAGTTTAGCGCTCTGCCAGGGAGGCCGTCTGATTACCTTCAAAGTGGTGTTAAGTTTTTTCTGATGTTCTCGCAGTCTCGTGTAGTCTCGTAACAAGCCTCGATATCTGGTTTATTTGCGCACACCGTATCATCCTTGTTAGATAAGTTTAACAGATACTCCTCGGCAGATATCCCGACAGTAATTAATAATTCATGGCACACCGCGGAGTGAGGAATCTCATCTGTGTCCATCGTGGTTTTGTCGCTCCGCGCGGGAATATAAATAAATAACCATATAAACAACGGTTTCCCTCGCGGACAGGATTGATCGATGAAAAAATCGCACGATCTCTTGTAACAATCAATAAAAGTATTCGTGACAAAAACTGATCCATAAACCGTACATGGCCGGCCTGATTGACATGTAATCAGATTTAATCTGGTCCGGAATATAGGCCTGCTGCACTTTTGGTCAATGGATTCACAATATTTAATTGCCTGGTGAATTAAATATTATATTTCTTTTCTTATAAACAGGATTGCGTGAGAAGTTCGGTAAAAATGATATCGGCACTATATATATGGTACTCGTATATCCTATTGTAAAATTTTTGTGTACAGTGCCAGGGAACATTTCTCCCTCTTCCTGTGACAACTGTGGTTAGAGGTGCATAAACGTGTAGAAAATCTTCTCTACCCAGTGAGCGGGCTGCCTTTGGCTACTGTAGGGCTTTTATTTATTAATATTTTAAAGAATTGTAAACTGTGTTTTATATGCTAGCGACACTTTTGCTGATGGCAATCTTATATTTAAGGCCGCTCATTGAGGTAATGGAGGGTACAAAATGGAATTTGGACGGAGACGGAGGAGGTCGGTATTTGGGGTCCAGCGGCCAAGGTTGGAGGAGAAGATGAAGGTCGATTCTAATTTGGAGTAAAATGTTTTGGATAAATATATTATATGTTTTCGGAGTGGAGGATATCGTTTTATATGTTTCCTGTCTTTGCAATCATCTATTACAAATAAGTTTTTTTTAATTATGTATTAATAAGGTTATACGGTCACCGCGGTTGGGTGGGTACGATCCTTGGCGATTTAGCGATTTCAAATTCGGGCGTGCGCAAGCAAATTTTATTTGATCAAATTGTGTTATTTCAGAATTTATTTATTAAAAATAATATGTAGTATATTAATGGCTCGTTCCAGAGGGTAGATACTGTCATTATCGCCCGGTGAAATACCACGATTCAGAATTAAAACGTTGCTTGAAATGGCTTTAGCCGTGTTTGGCAACCAGATCTGAATAGCCAGGTACGCCTCTACCTTCCTTCTTCGTCATCCCCTTCCCCTTCTCAATACCTTCAGCCTCACAACATATCCCAATTGGGGTTGCCATGGGCGTACTGTCTCCAGATGGTTGGGAGCAGTTGGAACTATTGTGTGGTATCACATAAAAATTAAATAAAAAAAAGTCTCTAAACCTATGTTAGACTATAGTCCTGCCGCCGAAAGCACCATAAATGTTTCATGATAATTCAAAACACGTATGAATCGACACACTTTTTAAGAGTAATATAATCTAACCTAATGAGTTATTTTTTCAATAATTTTAATAATTTAAAAAAATATTTTTAATTAGGTTAGGTTAGATTAGGTTTTAGAGTTTTTTTCAAATCTTTTATTGACTTTTGAAAAATGTGCCATGATTCATACGTGTGTTAATTTATCCAGTCACCTTTTTTTCTAAATGCTTAGTGTATGAAAAAAATGGAGAGGTGACGATTCAACTACCGTGTAGGACATTAACAAGTAGAAATTGGAAAATCTCGAAGGACAAAAAAATTATTTATGAAGGACATATTAAAAAATATTTACATATATATTTTATTTGTTGGTCGTGTAAATAACGGTTGTTCACTGGTTCAATGTCTTTCGGCAGCTTGTACAAATCAATCTGATCGAAATGCGCCGATAAAGATTTGTATTCCATTACCAGCGGCCAGCTTAATTGAATCAGGAAAGTTTAGTCGTAAAATTAACTGGTCGTTTCATGATCACCCGCGGAATGCGGGCGACGAGGTTAAAGGAAAGGAGCTAATGTTTTAATTGATTTAAGTCACACTTTATTAAGTTTCATTTATACATATAATATGTTCTTATTTAGGTTACTTGGTATACTTACGTGTGAAGTATCGTTTAGAAAAATACGTGGGTATTTACCAGCTAATATAATAACTGTTTTCTAAAATACTCACACATTCTTAGCGTCTCCCTGACAGCAAGTGTATTGTCGTATAAAAATATTTTACTTGGAAATCATTCTATAATGCAGCAGCGGCGTGCAGTCCATAAATGCTGTAAAATTGTGCCAAATTTCCGATGAAAATAAATTAAGAGACATTAAAAAACACTTCAAATATTTGAACAAAATGGATTTTTTCCATGAATTTGGTTTTTCAAGGAATTTATTTATTCGGTGGGAGGTGAAAATATACAGCCATTTTCAAATATTCAATGCACACTTCATACACCAACTCGAAAAACTACACACTTACCGTTGGTCATAGAGCAATGCACGCCACTGTATAGCAGCCTATAGGCAGCGGCGTACACAGTAGTGGAAAAATAGCAAACTAATTGATTGTTTTAAAACTTACCACAGAAATTTTCACTAATTAATAGTTTTTTTTATATGAATACCGCACAAGAGTCCCAACTGCTCCCAACTGTCTGGAGCCAGTGTGACTATGAGATCCTTAATTGGGGAATGTTATGAGGCTGAAGGTATTGGGCAGGGGAAGGGAAAGGGTAAGAGAAAGGTGGGGAAATTTCAGACTATTCAGATCTGGTCACCAAATACGGCTAAAAGCCATTTCAAGCAACGTTTCAATTCTGAATGGTGGTCTTTAACCAGGGCGATACTGAGAGTATCTTCCACTCTAGTGGTACCAACGATGGGTCTGATTGATATATTTGTATTCGTACGGAAAGGCACTGCCTTTTTCGACACTTACGCATTTATAATAATAATTGGATGATTTGTATAGCGCAGCTTTTGTGAAAAATCATCTCAAGGGCGCTGTACAAATGTTACTTCATATTCTCTATCTAATTATGTACAAACAGATACATAAAAAAAGCAAAGGAGTATCGAATAAAGACACAATAAATGTACATTTGATTATATTGTGGTCGGAGCGGCGCGCGCGGCATTGTGATTCTTAGTTAATGCTTCCCACATGTTTTTGAAAGGGTAGGATTGATTTCTTATAAAAAAATTAAAATGTTTGTCCGAGTAAGGAAGAGTAAGCAATATGCCTATATAGACAGCACGCCTTTGCCTAAATATTTAACTATTTCAGGCACTTTTTACTGAGAGCATGTCACTTTATTGCACACTATGCTTTTGACGTCATGTGAATAAAATACGTAAACCAAATTCCAGCGCATAAGAGACCAAGGATTCATACGATTTCTCAGGTACTGTAAGGTTTGTGAAGATGCAGTGTTTTGGACAAAAAATCCTGCACGTGTTATCCAATCTTTCCATGATACGAGAAAAATGCCAAGTACCTACATACAAATACACAACCTACTAAAAGCCTCTAGTCAATATACGTACCTACCATCCTGCTTAATATTTTCAACCGACCTTACTTTTCTTACATTAGTCATATTTCTACTTTGCTACTTACAAAATGAAGCCACCTGTCTTTATCTTTAAATTAATCTCATTCTAGTCACGTTCTACGTTATATTTTTTACACGACAGTTTAGAAAATAAAGATCATATCTCACTCAAAAACAAAATCAGAATATAAAAACAAAAGCTTTGTTTCATTGTTAACAATTTTATTGACTTACTTACATCCGTGCCCGTTTTTAGTGACCCAGCTAAAATAAGAAGTAATCTCCAATGACTGGTTTCGTAACATGTGTAGAATTGAAATGAGCCATGCCTCGAAATTTGGTTTAGAAAGTTGCTCTGTTCTGAAGAATGAAATCATATATATACTCGTATGTTGCATTACACAATTTATCATTCAAAATTATGACCCTTTAATTTATGGACCATGTCCAAAGTGATCATACAATGTGTGTTCATGAATTCAATTATGCAAAAAATGACGGTTAGAAAATATCCGCTTTGGTAAGTTGTCTAGTATTCTTCTATTTTATGTCTGTTGTAGTTTTTTTTGTCTTTCCTAAACCCGTTAAAGCGGAAAAAGTTCACGCGAACAAGATGCTATTTAGCAAGAGATTCATGAATGATAAAGAGTTTTGAATATTCCAAAAAATATAAATTTATCTTTGGCGGTGTTCTTTCATAGACATTATTTGTTACCTATATCAAAAGAGGCTTGGTTAAATTTGGTTTTTATGTACCATGCATGTTAGCGATTCCGTTCTCTTTTTTTTTCCATTTATGCATACAACATATATGCATTAAGAAAAACTTATTTAAATACCAATATTCGAAAGTTTTTCATGTATATTTTTAAGAAATGTTTTTACTTGTTGTGTTAATTATTTACTTATTTATATACGAGCCAGTGTGTTTTTTTTTTCATTAAAGAACAAAAGAAAATGCCTTGCTTTTACAAACAGAAAGAATCTGTGATATAGAAACATAAAATTTTTACATAAATTATTGAAAAGATATGATATTATAGCCCTCTTGTTTCAACATTGCATACAGTATAGGCAGTCCTGATTTAAATAACCTCTTTCAGTTTCATATACCCACAAGATCTATTTGTTCCCAAATCATGTTTAAATGTAACAACACCAGGACTGAGCATTACAAACACTCGCTTGTACCTAGATTACATGATGTTAGTAATAGATACGCAGATGTGGCGGATCTTTTAAACTGCATGGAAGGTAAGTACAAGAAAGCCATACTATCAAATCTTTTCAATCAATATTAATTTAACCCAAGTTGACTTTATGTTTTATTTTACTTTTACATCCTTCATGAACTTTTATTCTTTATATACTTTCTAATGTCGTTGTACGAGCTAATTCCACATTTAATAGTTACTTTTAAAAATTATTTATGCTACATTATTATGCTTGTAGTTAACTGTGACATGCAATTTTTATTGTATATTTATACTGTTGATATTAAATAAAATAAAACAAAATTCCGTGTAGTTAAATCTATCAACAACCTATGAGAAGGTATAACCAACTCCATTCAATCGTTCATTCAGGTCTCAAACAAGCGTGTTCCCTAAAAATGAATTTTAAAAGCACAAGCTAAAGCTTTCATAGTTACTTCAATTAACAGGCGCTGTTAGTTTTAACAATATAACACACGGTGAGTTAACTCTTTTTTCCAACGTTTAGTTTTAATTTCGGAATAGTTATTTCGGAAATAAAATTTCCTCGGTTGTTATGAATACACAGACCTTCTGCTTTGCTGGTGCCCACCTCCGCGGCCATCGGTGAGTTATTATCTCGGTTCTGCATTGAAAATAAAATAAATTGAGACGCTCCGGTTTATATTTTTGGAATACGGAAATGTTCTTCGATTATTTGACTGAAATTTAAATTAGTTCTTCGATAAAGAACGGTGGTCAGAGGAGTGGAACAAATGGCGTACGGTTCGGAAGTTTAAATAATGACGAATGGGTTTTGGATGTTAAACATACAAATAACTTTAATAATATTCCATGAGATTTCGTACATCTGGCGGCCTATTCTAGTTATTTTTAAGAAAAATCCTTATCATTTTCCGTACGCTTATATACATTTTACTTAACTGCGATTCCGATTACATTTCAATGACGATATATTTTTAGAGTGTGATTTAAAATTACGTTCCACATACTTTACACGTGTGTATTATTCGATCTTTCACTTTTTCATTCTTAATGTCATTTTTGCGAAATAATGTTTGTTGTTGTTCATTAATAATAATAATAATAATAGTTGGATGACTTGTATAGCGCCGTTTTTGTGAAAAATCACCTCAAGGGCGCTGTACAAATATTTCTTAACTAATTATGTACAGATTGTACTTATTGATTATTATTGCTATATTAATATTTATGTATGTAAGTTATGGGCATATTGCCTGTTTTATATACTAAAATAAAATAAAAGTTACGATTTTTAGAAATAAAATCACTTTTATCTGACATTTCGGACTTTTGGCATAGGTACTTTGCAAACATCGTAATTTCATTAATTCGGTTCATTTAATAGCATTATTATGCTAAAAATGACTCACTAATTATACTAATGTCAATACTTATGATATATTGAGTTTTTGATTTGTTAAAACTACCCAAATATCCATATTTTCAAAGAATGTCATTTGGTGAATGACACTGACATCCGAGAGAACTGGAACCGCAGTTAAACTAAAAAATCTTTAAACCTCCTGGATAATCCAGGTACACAGTAGACAAAGGGCGATTATTAGTTTCTTCTCTAAAATCTTAATAATTAAACAGAAAATCTGGTAAATGGTTCCTCTAAGAACTATCGAACGAATGGTGCTTAACACTTTGGACTCAAATGAAATTTTCACTATCTAATTGAGAGGAATTTTAAGTTTCCAGTTCGTTTCGTCATTTCCATTATAAGCAATAGGACTTTGATATGTAAAATTCACTATTAACACATGTGATAAGACACCGTATCGTTGAATGTTCAATGTTTTTCATTTTTTCGATTACAATTTTGGAAAATGGTTCCAATCTTCTAATTATCTATCATATAAAGAATGTCCATGGCGGGTGGTGTTTGTTTGTTTGTCTATTTGTTTTTTTTTAGTTTTTGATTTATTTCTATTTAATTTTGACATTTTAAGGCAAGGCATAAATAAATCAAAAATACGTTTATATTATAGAAGTTTTTTCATAGTCCTCCTCCAGGCGAACTAGGTTTTGAATAAGGGGATTTCAGCGACTACTTTATTTCAACTTCAAGATTTGGGTAGGGTATTTCCAGTAACTTCTATGACGTTATTTTAAGAATACTAGTCAGCTCTTCTCCTTACGCCAATTTTTGCTGGACTAGATCCAATTAGTGATTGATTTAGTTTGTTTGATGCTAAGTGTGAGTTTATTGTATAATTTTACAGCTAAAAATTCAGAGCTTCTTTGCCCGAAAGTAGTATTACGCTTAGTACTTTTGGGAACTTCAACTAGTAAAATATATTCTCCGTCAAATGATAACATAATATTCAGTTTAGTTAAATGCCCAATTGTATCATTTTGATGTGTTCATCTTCAATTATTTATTAACCTCCTTTACGACAGTTATGAAACCATTTACAAAAGGTTCGCCAAACATAACAATATATATTTTAATGTTTAGACTCACAACGCCCATAATTGGTAAAATAATCTTATTTAAATATTTTTCTTATGTCCAGAGTTGAGAATCGAGACCATAGCCTCCCGCCCCAAAGTCAAGTGCGTAAATTTATGAATATGGGTAGGTACTACAAATAGTTGTATTCTGATATGAAAATAATATTTTTCGGTAGTTAATATTTGTGGAAAGAATTTATTTATTAATTGTTTTTATGATTAATTCCGCTTGACAATAACGACCCTAAATTAATCATATAGAAAGAAAGGGTCTTAGACTAAATTTGCTTAAACAATTATAAATTAAAAAACGAACGAATGACCCTAATATACCATTAAATAATAAAGTAAGGAAAATTATGTTTCATATATTCACCGCTTCCAGGTATGTTCACATTATCAAAACAATATGACACATTTAAATAAATCAATTAAGAAAACATTGTCATTTAAATACGGGGAAACACATTATGTAAAACCTCATAGAACAGAGAATTTTAATTATTTTTTAACTAAATCAGTTTTACCGATAATAAATCATTATTTTTAAAAATCCGTCCAAATTACAATGGGGTGGGAGTGAATAAAATCATATAAATAAGCCGTCACAATGTGGATACAGTTTTAAAATGGCGTCGAACGGGGGCGTTTTAAAACTGTATCCACAAACAGCTGTCACAATAATACAAACTGAAAATACAATACTTATCTTCTTCTTATCTAATGAAAATAAAACAATAACTTTGTTTATAACCACGAGAATTTTATTTAATTTTATTACGACCGACCGGTTTCGCTTAACATAAGCATCTTCGGGATACAAAAATTAAACTGATCAAAAATACATAGTGTGTGTTTATATATACAAAATAGAATAAGACAGAACATAACATAGAACAAAGAAAAAATGAGATAGCATGAAATAGAAATCTGACATAATAACCGAGCGAAACAGACAGAAGTGTACATAATGGAATACCAAGGAATACCTGAACAGGTGATTATGGGATGGGAAATTTTACGAGATTATAGGGAATATACCTAATATTGGGCTATTGGACACATTTAGTTGACTATTAAGAATTTTATTTTTGGTTTTAACTGCTTTCTTTATTTCTAGTGATTCTAAATTATTTAATCTGTTTCCATGGCCATTTTTATGAAGAATATTAGCACCGGTGCTTTGAATGAAGGTATGATCTTTATCAATAATCTTTATCTTCTTATCTTGTTAGATCTTAATAATAACATTTATTTAATTTATTGATAACCATTGTACCTACGTAGATTGAAGTTATCGAGCTTATTTACTATTTTTGTCATAAAAAAAAATTTATCAATCCTATCACTAACACTATTGAAAGAATTAATGTGACTTGGTAGCTTAAATACTTGTTTTAATGTTCCTCATTTTAATAATGCCAGTAATTTAGGTAGAATTTTTATGAAAAATTGTTGGCATTTCCTTCCATAGATATCGCTAGGCGGCAGAAGGTTCCCGCCAAACGGGCGGCAGCTGTCAACTTGTAGAATGTTGTGGAGAGATAGAGACAGACACAGCGTGTTAGAGAGAGAAGGAAGGGGTCTCAGAATATTTCGAATGTTTGATTATCTATCTGGCCATAGACAAAGTAAGCGGGTCTGTAGAACGGGGACCGGCGTAAAATATTCCAAGGTCCGTTATCGACTACCAAAGCTCCTACATTAGGTAGATGCGTAACTCTATACTACACAGATACAGGTTCTGTTTTAAAACTATGTTACGAGGATAAATCGCAAGATATTGCGTATGTACTGTGAAAATCTTTTGTTGTTGTTGTTAAAAGTGTTATTTATAACATTATTTTTTCATCATTTCTTCAAACGATTGGTATTCACTTTGTGGCCTCATTATAAATAAATGAATTAAATAATATGCTTTGTATTCATTGCGAATGAACGAAGAAAGGAGTGTAAGGAGTATATATGACGCGAATGTGAATGGAAGAAGAAGCCGGGGACGACCAAGGAAAACATGGCACGATCAAGTGAATCAAATACTTGAGTCGGGCCATGTCAGAAGTCGGAATAACAGAAGAGAATGTATGAGACATTGAATGAAAGTGAATAAAGCAAGAAGTGAATGCCTAGATCGAGTTATTTGGCGGTCCGTCCTCTCTGCTTACGCCTGCGGAGAAACGGCGTGATGGTTGGTTAGTTAGTTAGTTGTATTCACCACTTTATTAATAAACATATATCTATGTTTCGAAAGCGACGCTGTTTTCATCAGTAGTATATAGAATACTAATAATAATAATGTCAAATATAGACGAATGATAAAAATATAATATTTGTATCATTTTATTATTTAATTCATTGATTATTTTTTTATTATATTTGTGCTGTTTTTGTGAAAAATCGCCTGACAATGTATCAAATCTATACAATGTATTTGAACAATGATCGTGATGTGGCATTAAAATATACATGTTATTAATTTTATGTACAGGCAAAAAGAAAAAAATAATAATCCACTTTTTTGGATTTGCGTATTTTTCTCTCCGTTTTTCTAAATAACAAATCTCAAATAATATTTATAAATTAATTGTATACAATCATCTTGTGAAATATGACCTCATCCGTACACTAGCTACAAGGTTCGTAATTAACGTTAAAAATTTTAACTATGGTTAAAAATATATACTCATATAACTCCACACAATTATTGAGAAAGGTCTCGCGGACTGAGAAAAGGTTCATATATGCGATAAAAACTGTCAAAATCAGTACTTAAATAAGCACAGAAGGCACAGTAGTATATACAGGAAAAAATAGGTAGCTTACTAGCGCGAGAAATAAAGTTTTTGACTATAACCTAGTATAAATATATATTTTTATACAACACCAACATGCTGATAAGACATTTTTATAATACTGAAGTACTTAGATATCTAATATCTATAGTCTGACATTTAAAAGTAGCTACAAATTGATGGCGCTAAGATCGCTTAAAAGGTTGTTAATGTTAACACAAAGATGGATCATAGGAAAATAAAAGTTTGATAAAAACACAACGGTTTTAGTGCATTTATTTTATTATAAACAAACGGTGTTCAGAAATTAGTGATAGATCTTTCCGAAAGAAGATGATTCTACGTCATATTCTTAGATAATTTTTTAGATAAACTTTTATTGTTTAACGTTTTGAAGATACAAGAAATTAAGAGCATTTTTTTTTGCTTATCAAAATTTGTATTTATAAAAATGACTATGTACCTATTAGAAGTTAGATAAATAAAATAAAAAAGTTAAATTCATAATTCAAAAATATAAATGACAAAAAAACCTTTAAAAAATTACGATGTTTTGCTTTGTTTCTTTGAAACGAACTGCCAAACGCTAATATGTAAAAACATTTAAATGTGAAGAACGCATTTCAAATACAATGTCAGTAATATGATATTGCCATAGTAATGCCATTTATCAATTACAAAATAATAAATATTAACAATTAAATGCCAAGCAATCTCTAGGGTTGGTTGCACCACACGAAAAAATCTGAAAAGCTGTTCAACTATTAGAGAATTTTCATTATCCAACCAAATGAGCACTTGTTATTCAAATCAAGATGTACGCAAGGTACGCGTTGCTATTTGTAACAATTAAAACGTACAAAAAACTAAAACAAACCTTCCTTCGGCTTGTTAAAATTCACATTATCACAGTTGTTATTCCATTCATTCTTCTTTGTCCCGGTAAATAATTTCTCAGAATCAGTTGTTCGAACATCGACTTTTTGTAGTCCTCTCCAGAATAGTGTACTGTATGTCTCACAACAGCGGTATTTACTGGGACTTCGCATTTAATCAAAGTCGTTCCAGTTTTTGCAACATTACTTGCGCCACCCGGTTTAATTCGTTGACTTTATTGTATATACGGTATTATCTGCTTGTCACTGTTTTCGCGTCGTGTTCATAATATAAAAAAACAACGGTCCACCAGGAAAAGTGTGTTGCTGGGAATAAATCGAAAAAGCCGTTTGATTAGCAGTTATATTTGGCAATATGCTTTTTAAGTTTGTTCAATTCCAGATAATCTGGTTGTTCCAGTTTATCTTGATTCTAGAGTAAAGCGTTTTGTTTTAAATACATAAGTCGGATGATGTATTTAAAAAGTACGGTCCATCCTCTCTGCCTACCCCTAAGGAGTCACGTCGTTAATAAGAAAAATCTTAATCTCACTAAACCTCAACTGCTTGTACCACTTCAGTTCAGAAAATAATTAAGTAAATGTCCCAACTCCGCCAGATAGGTAATAATAATAATAATAATAGTTGGATGACTTGTATAGCGCCGTTTTTGTGAGAAATCACATCAAGGGCGCTGTACTACGTAATAATTTAATTGCTGAATGAAAAGCAACATATGTATTTTAAATTTTTGTACAGTGTGAGGGAACATTTCTTCCTCTTCCTGTGTCAACTGTGGTTACAGGTGCATAAATGTGGAGATAATCTTCTCTACCCAGTGAGCGGGCTGCCTATTGCTCTGTGGGGCTTTTATTTATTTTTAATTCAAAGAATTGTAAACTGTGTTTATGTGCTAGCGGCACTTGCTGATGGCAATCTTACATTTAAGCCCCCTCACTAAGGTAATGGAGGGTATAAGATGGAAAATTGAAAAACATTATTTATTAAATGAAACTTTGTTTTATCCCGACCGCTTTCGGAACAACTGTTCCATCGTCAGGGCCAAATATATAACCATATTTGTTTTAGTGTTTCCCTGGGGTATTTGGTAAAAACATTTGTGCCTGATTTACGAATGAGGATTTACGAAAATGAATAAGGAAGGGACGCTTAGATGGTAAGAACATGGTAAGAAATCAAATTAATACTGCGAGAACACCTGTCTCAAAGCCCACTTTTGAAAATTAGAGCAATTGTTTTTTTGGGTAAATATATATTTGCATTGTTATTTTTATTCTCTGCACAGAATGCATAGTTTAATAAATTAATAGGAACGTCTTTTTTTAAACCACTGTGTTTAATATATAAATATCTACATTTTTATTTGGTTTCAAATCTACCATAAGCTTTTTTTTTACAATGCATGTCTGTATAAAACAGGTTTATTTTTAACAACTTGATTGGTAACTATGTTACATAAGATCAAAAGAAGCAAAATATTTTTTCTCTCTTTTTTGCCAGACATAATTCGGTACTGTTTTATTTATTACCTGCATTAATCTAATAGCTTTTTCATACTATAATATAATATAACCAGACCAATAACAAAATAAATTAAAAACACAGAGTTTTATTTTGTTTACCTTCAGTGTTATTGCATTATTTGTCGAATTTACAGTTTCAGCCAAAACCAGTTAATTTAAAGCCAGTTAAGTGTTTATATAAAACTTTCTGATGTATACCCGGCCTCGCAGGGAATTTTTTTAATAAAGTCATGAATGTTTGAATTCTTGCTCGTCGTTTGGTTGCCAATTGTATTGACGGCGAAAGTAATGCTTTATGACGACTATTACTATATCTAAACAAAGAATCAAACCCTCTTCTTTTGAATGTGTAACTTGTGGCTAACCATAGTGGTATATCTATAGGCTAACCTCAATACAACATGGTGGGTTCAATGTATTTCATACTAATTTTAAAACGTTATAGTAAGAGTTGTACATATTCGATTTCATTCAAACTGCTCTCTAGACTCTAAGCTGCTCTCTACTCTCTAAACTGTCACAATAATAACAAACAAAAATACTTGCAGAACTTAATAATAACATTATTAAATTTGATTTACATTAAATTTAAGAAAAAAAAATGCTCTAAACATTTCCGGCACTAATAAGAACAAACTATGCTATTTTCAGCGAAACCAGTCAATTAATTTTTGAGAAAATCGAGGACTGGAGACAACCATTCATGTTCACGTATTACGTATGTTTCAATATGAAAGTCCACGCATAAAGCTGTAGATATTATAAAATTATGTATTCACTCCGTATCCTGGGTAGGTATCTACCCACCTATGATTTGTTAAAAATAATTTCGAACAACATTTTTCCGGAAAACGATATTAACGGACTGAACAAATGCGGCTGATTTTTTTCATGATAAGATCTTAATAGTGGTCTATGATGACGTGACCAAGATAATACGGATGCTGCGAATTCGCGGAATGAAACAAACGCCGTGCAAATTGTTTCACAGACATGACCGGACTTAATCAGGCTCTGGCTGGTCCCGTATTTTTTTAAATCTTCCTTACCATTGTAATAATAATGTTTCTCTATATCTGGATATTAGTTTTCATCTTATTTTTATTACTACTTAGGCTTCTTTTGAGCTGACACGTGTTATGAATTAACTTTGAGAATGAATATTTTAAACAGGTAATAATAATTGCATGATTGTATAGCACCGTTTTTTGTGAAAAATCACCAAATATCACTGGCTACGGTTTATCATTATTATGTACGAACATATAAGGAAATATACTTACCTGGCTTAAAGTAGGTTAAAATAGCTACTATTTTCGGAGAAACATATAGAAAATAATTACAGTTTCTTTTTCACTTGACTCTATTTGCAATTGGTGGGTGTGTTTTGCACACCCACAAAATATGTTCTTTTGTTCCATTTATTATAGAAATATTAAATTTTCATACACGGGATGTTAAGAACCGTACCTAATTAACCAGTTATTCTTGACCTTATTTGGTGTAAAAAATGTAAGTGAAATTTCGGTCTTCGGCGACGTTTTTTTGTTTTTTTTTAATTTATATAAAAACATTTTAAAAACATGGTAGGTATGTGACAGGTAGAGTCAAGGTGCGGTTATGGCAATAAAAGGTAAAGCCTTCTTTTTTATAACCTTTCTTTCAATGATATGATCCAATCAGAGGATTCAAATAATTTTTTTTAAATGTATTTCTCCGCCAATGAAGAGAAATGGCTCTGAGACGTGGCGTAGGAGTTAAACATAATACATTCAGTGAAAATCTGTGCTTACTTTTATTTTTCTAGATTTCTGAAAAATATTAAAAATTCTTATTCCATGATCGTTCTACTATTAGAAATTTATTCTGCAAGGGAAATGTTTGCTAAGTTTTAGTTACAATTTGCCTTGAGCGTCTTATCATTCATACGTTATGGTGTGATGAATATTGGTAATCAACACCTAAAAAGCTATATCTTACCTTTGGTCATGGAGCAGTGCACGCCGCTGAGTATAGGGCTTTACAAATAATGTTAATAAGTACAAGAATGACGTAACAATAATAAATATAAATTTAAAATGTTAGAACTAATTAGTTTACACTATTTTATTGAATGATGTTTCACTCAGTCGGCGTTTATTAATTCACATAATATTTATCTTAATCTAACTAACCATCACGCCGTTTCCCGCAGGGGTAGGCAGAGAGGACGGACCGCCAAACAACTCGATCTTGGCATACACTTCTTGCTTCATTCACTTTCATACAACGTCTCATACATTCTCTTCTGTTATTCCGACTTCTGACATGGCCCGACTCAAGTATTTGATTCACTTGATCGTGCACGTCTTCCTTGGACGTCCCCGGCTTCTTCTTCCATTCACATTCGCGTCATATATTCTCCTTACACTCCTTTCTTCATTCATTCGCTCTACATGCCCAAACCATCCAACCGTCCCTTTCTTAATCTTGCTCACTACGCTTACATCAGCCTTGCATTCTTTACGAATCTCAACATTTTTCACTCGATCATACATGGTTTTACCACACATTCGTCTCAGAGATCTCATTTCTACAGCATTCAGTCTACTTTCATCCTTCCTCTGCCAGTTCCATGCCTCACTGCCATACATCAGGGTTGGTATCAGCACTCCATTGTGGACTGCTAGCTTCGCTTCTTTGGACAACTTTTTGTTTGCGCCAACCGCGTTCAGTCCTCCGTTAATGGAGTTTCCTGCACTCACACTTCTTTCAATATCCTTATCTGTCTTTCCATCTCTCGTAAACATACTTCCCAAATACACAAACTCATTGACCTGCTCCAAGTATTCATCATTCACAACTATATTGCATACTGTTTTCGTACTCTCTCTTTCAAACACCATGACTTTGGACTTATTTACATTCATCATTAGCTCATTATTCATACATACTTCGTTCATCCTAGATACGAGGGACTGTAGATCTTCCATACTGTTAGCAATCAGCACCGCATCATCAGCATACAACAGACAACATACTTGCAGACTACTCATTTTCGCGCCCAGCCCACCTCTTTCAATTCTTGCATACAATTATCCATATATAGATTGAATAATCACGGTGACATTACGTAGCCTTGCTTAGCACATTTTGTGATATCAAACCACCCCGTAAAATCACCGTTTGCCCTAACACATGCGACGCTTCTTTCGTACAGAGATGCGATTGCCTGTATAAGATTTGTATTCACTCCATACTTGTACAACACTTACCATAACTTTTTTCTGTCAACTCGGTCGTATTCTTTTTGTAGATCTACAAAAGCACAGAAAAGTTTCTGGTTTTTTGCCAGAAACTTCTCTGTAATACTATCTTGATAAATACCACCGCACCGGGCGCACAGAATCGGGGGGCGCATAAAATGGCCAGTATTATTATTAGTCACAACGTTTGTATTTGTAGGAGTGTGTTGAGTGTGTGTGGATGTGTGAGTGGAGTGAGCGCATTGGCTCGCTGTAGGAAGACCGAGACAGCTCTTTGATTAGGGTCCGCTAACTAAAAGGGGGACAGTGACGTGCGTGGTTTCAATAAAATCATCTCATTTTTGAGGTTTCTTAAAAATGTATTTCCTATTAATTTTTCGAACGAAATATTAAATGATCCTCAAATACCACCCATTTTAACATTTGATCAGAAACACTTGTTAACATTTTTCCAATAAATTGTTATCCAAAGTAATATGTTACAATCTATTCAACGGTTATTTTTCCTGTTTTTTTTTAAGGCCTGTTTTGGAAAATTTATTAATTTTCAACATTGGCGGTATACATTTCCCCATAGTACATTAAAAATGCATTCCATTGTGATTAAAAAAAAAAAAATCTCAAATGAAAATATGAAACAGAAAAGAAACTTAAAATAAATAGGTGAGAGTCATCATCTCCAATGAATTAAAAGAAATAATATTACAATTGTTCATAAGCTTCAATAAGTTATTCCGTTTAAAAAAGTAACGATCCCGAAGTTGTATGATGTTTTTCTTAGAGAAGTACTTACGAATAAAACATGGAATATTTTTGTTATAACAATAAAGTTGGATAAAAAAAAATTTGGATTTTCAGAAGTATGTATATTTTTTTTATATATATGGTGAAATAGGTTTATAATTTCTTCACGTGCCGCCCGTGGGCATGTCTGGCATGAGGTACAAATAGTAGGCCAGCCTAAAGTTGATCCGGCCCAAACACAGTTCGGTACATCCTAAATTATAATGGCTTCTCATCTCATTGAGGAGAATTCTTCTGGGTTCATCCCGACGGGGAGCAGCTCTCGATAGAGATGCAAGTAAAATAAATAAAAAGGTACAAAACAACTCAAAGATTACAATATAAATTATAAAGATTTGGTTAGATATTTTAATGACGGAGATTTTTTCTTCCGCGTGTTTAGCGATTTATATCTGGATGCGTCTGAAGATTAAACCAATTATTTTCCTAATCTTATATCGCGAACCGTAAAAATGTTACCTCTATTTATGGGTACTTAATATCAGGTTTTACATTTAATTCGCTCTTTTTATCGATATCTCCATATTGTTAGCTAAATTATATAATTTTACACGAAATGCAGCCTTCACAAGTATGCATTGTAGCATTTTGTTCTAATCCTATTTATTACACGTGTATATTGTATGTATGTTTTATATTTTATGAAATAAACGCAATTATTATTATTTTTTTAATTACTAGGTACCTACTGGGGATATAATTGTTTATAAAATTTAAATGGGTATATTTTACTTCCTTTTTTATTGTGTACTATAATGCCTATATGGACTAGATTGCATTGCACAACCCCTACATGTAACCTTGAATATATATTTTTTTATTATTATGTACTTTGCATAATTTTAAGAAAATCCTCCATTTCTAACGTAAATGATTAGTTATTTTAGACTATTTTAGACTAAATCCGCTATCCGCTAGTAGACGGTCATACAGAGCTACTGATACCGCGATGATAGTAGTGAGTAAAATATCCTACAATATGTCGAAAAATACATGAAAAAAACCAAAAATAAAATCTGGCGTCTCGCGATTTGAGAAGTCAGGAGGGGCGATACTACCACCACGTAGAGTTTCGTGACAATTGATCCCCGACAGTTGGCCCACCGACAGTTGATCCATCGGACAGTTAATTTGTATATAATATTACTATATGTTTTTATATTACTATATTTGCATGCATATATTACTATATTACTATATTTTGACGGCCTCCATGGTCGAGGGGTAAGGCTATCGACTACTAATCCGAAGGTCGCGGGTTCAAATCCCTGCGTGCGCAAGTAAATTTTATTTATTTAATTTGTGTTTCACAATTAATTCATTTGAAAATAATATATAGTATATTTGCGCACGTATATTTGCGCACAGAATTGAAACGGTGTTTGAAATGGCTTTTAGCCGTGTTTGGTGACCAGATCTGAATAGCCTGGTATTTTCCCCCCTCCCTCTTTCTCTTCTCCTGCCCCTCCACAATACCTTCAGCCTCACAACATTCCCCAATTGGGAATGCCATAGTCTCACTGGCTCCAGACGGTTGGGAGCAGTTGAGACTCTTGAAAAAAAATTTAAATCCTCACTGCATACTCCTTAATATGTTCTTATCAACTTGCGCGAATGTTTAAAAGCTCCTAATTTGTTGAGTTGAGCTCCGTGTGAACGAAGCTTAAGAGAGAAGTATTGAGTTGGTTGCAAAGTGCTTGTAGGATAGTTACCAATGTTACCATCATTTAAACAAACAATAACAAATATATCCCATATATCACACTCGCAGCTGCCAGTCATTAATAATTCATTATTAATAATCTCCTTAAATTAACGAGATGGAGATTCAGATGTATTCGTATGGAGTTTCACGATGACAATACTAACTAATATTATTTATACAGAATACTCTGTATACAGTACCAACTTATAAAAAAAATTTACATGAGATCATTATTTTATAATTTGGATGTACATAATAAGGAACTCCAGTACATTATTATTTTTTTATGAATAATGACATTTAAATTTAAAAACCAGCACATTTCGTTTTTTTTTCTTAAGATTTCATAGTTAAAATAATTTTTCACAGATTCAATTTTTCAAAGTCCGTCAAAGTGCTCCAAATCTATGGCCGGTTGATTTTGATCAGTTTTGGGGTTAGATTGTCAAATGTCAAAACAAGGATAAACTTTACCGTGCATAATTTTATATTCTCTTCATGTTAACCTTAACTAAATATAAGTAATAAAATTATGTACCTTTTTAGAAGCTTCAACTCAAAGAATAATAATAGTATTGACGATTAACATTATCATAATATCCATATTGATAATTGGTTTGATCTTGAATACTCTAATTTCTTTTATTAATAATAGTTGTTTATATTGAACAACAATTATAGAGCTTAAAGTCACCCAAATTAAGTTTAATTTTCGCCAAAACTAAAACAATGCATATTTAAAATACAAAACAAAACCGAAATTTAAAAATGTTCATACTAATCCAAAAACAGAATGCGCACGTGACGTCAGATGTTCCAAGTGCAATGATACCAACATAATACGGTGTTTTGATGAAAAGATTTTTTATTCACTTTGAAATAACTATTTATAAATTCTAGGTATATATTTTAAGTTATATATGCAGAACCGTCACTGGAATTCCTTATTATACAATTGTTGGAACTTAATCAGTGAACTATAATTGTAATTATTATTTGTTGTTGTGTTTAATTCGTAGAACTCCATTAGATTATTTATTTCTTATAAACTTAAACTCTATATATAAAAATTAATGTTTTTCTGTGTGTCCTCGATTTTCTCGATAGTTACTGGACGGGTTTCACTGAAAATGGTACAGATTTTTCTTATCACTGCCAGGAAGGTTTAGAGAGTAGTTTAATTAGTAGTAGTAATGAAATCCAATGTGTAAAACTGTTGCTATAACATTTTAAAATTAGTATTGAGAACATTGAACCCATCATGTTGTATTGAGGTTAGCCGATAGATATACCACTCTGGTTATCCACAGATTAATATCCAAAAGAATAAGGTTTATAACACAATTTTATCAGACTGGTATGACCCAAAGTTACCTTAGATGGATAGATGGATAGTTTATTTACATTGTATAAATACTATCACAGTATTTATACAATTCCAATGTGTTGATATTTATGGTAAATCTGAAGTGTTTACTTTATGAAAACAAACAATTCGTCGCAATCCACATTGTAAACTTGCAGGCGAAAATATGTTTTCAATATAATTTTAGAAGAGTTTAAGTTGATTCAACTAGCAGCAGTCATGTATAAAAAAACCACCCTAATGTAAGCCTCCTGCCCACGTGTCAGCATTTGAAAGGGTGGGGGTAGGTTCAGCGTGGCAAGGGAGGGTATTAGGCATATATCCGTAGGAAAAGTAATTTATATTCTAATTAGAAAAGGATTTGGCTGACCGCTGGAGGAGGGCGGGAGCTTGGTATTGGAGGGGGTAGAGGGGGGGGGGACTGTTAAGTAATACCCTCGCACACTGTAATTTATTTCGATTAAGCGATTATGGACTATAAATGAGAACCGAAAGGCTTCAAGTGCCCACAAGGCGACCACAGCCAGAATTCATTCGGACGGGCCATGATACTGGAAAAAAAACACAACATTAGCCTGCCTATATGTCTGCATGGTAAAATTTCTCGAATCAACCGTTTAAAGAAGCATTAATTAAAATTGATTTTACATACAAATAAATTCTCTTTACAATAGGTAATAAGGTAAAAATAGATACAACCAAATCCTACTTATTTTGAACATTCGGCCCGCGATGCAACTATTAGTTGAGAGAGTTTTCCAACATGGTTCAAAAGGTATCTATAACTAACTAACTAACAGGGGTAGGCAGAGAGGACGGACTTCCAAACACCTCATTATTGGCACCGACTTCTAGTTTCATTCACATTCATACATCGACTCATATATATTCTTCTTTTATGATGGCTTTGACATGGCCGGACTCAAGTATTTGATTCACTTGCTAATGGCTTCTTCGGGCGTCGCCGGCTTCACCTTCCATTCACATTTACGTCATATGGTACATACACGATCTTATTGCTGAATTTGTTCGTGAGACAAATTAAATATTTAGTTGTCGTATTTCGTGAAGCTTATATATTTTACCCGCTGTGGTGTCTTTTGCACCTACTCGTATGTCACTATTGTAAGCGACCATTGTCGTTACAAGACTGTAAACATGTAGGGTGCTGGTCAAGTCACTTTATATGCTTCTGGGGGTACGGGGCCGACTATCCTTGAGGCAGGTTCAGGAATCCTTCAGGTGGGAGGCAGGAGAAGTGAAAGACTTTCTTACAAGATGTGACTGGGTACGAGTCACGATTGCTCGTCCGAGTGTGACTCCTGCGGTGGTGGATATGTGCCTTGATGGGATCACGGCGTTGGAGGGCAGGAGGCGAAGGGCACTCGACTGCACTCGAACGGTGGGCGTTGGGGTTCGGCGGTTCCTGCCGAGTTTTCTCGCAGCGTCTCAGGCTGGGGATGCAAGTGGCCTGCTTGCTTTGTAGGAGACGGGAGTCTCGACTACGACCACTGGCCGGACGGTCTCTACTCACTCGTCTCTGTCCACTACTGACTTTGCTTCGGCCAAAGTCCCCCTTTTTAATCACATCCGAACTATTCTTCGGGTTCCTTCGTAAACTACGAACTGTGGCTCGGTGGCTTTTAATTAGTTCGCTGTTAATCCCCGTAACTGCCTTTTTCTGGCGACTGCGAAATTCCCGGGATTTAAAGCCGGGCGTTTGTAAATTACCCTCAGGTAAACAGACCTCGGGTACCGTATTATGGATTAGAATAAATCGGTGTTTCCCGCACTTATGGCTTGTATCAACATAATGTCGCAAAATTAGAATCCTAAGAATCATGATAATTACGATCAAACGATCACGTCGGTTACAACTATTGTAATGTGAATTTTCATTATATTCTCCTTATACTCTTTTCTAAAAGTACACCTACATTATAATAATATTAATATGGCCAATTTAGCTTAATAGTGCCATTATATTGTTGATGAAGCCTTCTTCACAAAATGTAAATACCTATTTGATTTCCATTTAGCAATATCTTTAATAAAAAAATCTACCACAGGCTTAGAGTGAAAAACACACTAGAAGTGCCTTCCGTGTAGATTTAAATGGAAACCCGTAGCCTTCTGGCTTCTTTACACTGCCTGCATTATCTGTTGCCATTCCATTTAATCGAAACGAAATGATGGTGAAATAATTTTTTTTGTGCTAGAAATTTAAGGCTCGAATGGACAGACTTTTATATAGCGAAACACGCCCACGTCGCATTTCTTCTGTTCTTCTCTCAGATCACATAATTCTATGATCTGAGGTTTTTCTATTCCACGACCTCGGGCTTCAACAAAGTTTCCATCGTTAAAATCAATATGATCACAGTAATACAATAATTATTTCTCAAACTCCATAAAATGGAGAAACGGTTGTCACCCTTTCGGTGCCCTTCTGGCGATTCCTATAGCCGCGTGTATCGATGTAATTGTATGATTTACGGGCATGCGTAGCGGATTGTTTCATGTTATAATACGGAGGTAGATATTTGGTACTGGGCACTAGGTCTGTATAGAGGCTATGTAAAAACTGAGCTAGTATATAGTTTGGAAAGGAGCGGCCGAACGCCAGATTGGTCATGGATAAGTGGGTTGATCACTATGGATCTCTTAAAATCACCGACGATTTTGATCAAATAAAAAAGGAGATACTGTTTTGAATAAAATGTTGATATTAACGATCAGCACCCAAAAATACGCACTTTGCAGGTGGTTAACTGTATATTAAGCAGTTAATTCTATACGGGTAATTAATAAAATGTATAAGGTTTCAAAAGACAATATTTTCAAACTGTAATATATTAAATTCTGTATGAAATACATACTTAAATATATAAATCATGGACTCTTCTAAAACCATTTTCAGGCTTTGACTTGAGTGTTCTCTCAATTGTATATTTTTGTCCTCTTTTTGTCATTGCTTCATTCTCGTTGTATGTATGTGCTGTTATTTTTCTGTAGCTCTTGTTTATTTAATTTCGTGCTATGTATTTTATGTAATTGGACAATTGGTCCGTAAATAAATAAATAAATAAATACTTGAATTTTAGATGAAGTGTTCAAAATTGTTTAACTGATGTTCAAGCACAACAAAAAAAATTCATACATTTTGGAAATTATTGATTACAGATTGAGGGTTTTTGTATTGTGAAACCTTTTGCATTTTTTTAATTACCCTTGTAGAATGTACAGATAAATTATTTGTGGTATTGCTAGAATTAGCTACCTGTAAAGTGATATATGGGGCCACTTATGGGTGATGGCCCTCAAGTTATGAATGATTTTAGGTATGGACAAAACTGTCAATAACTCTCTGGCATAGAGTCGAATCCATCTTGACTTGAAAATCTGATAAAAAATGGCTGCTTAAAATACTTGATTAAAACATACTATTTTATTATTTTTATACGTAATTTTGGATTTATTTGGTTGATTGGAGAAGAGTTACATTTCAGTAACAATTTTATAGATCGAAACCATATTTTTTTTAAATATTTAAGCTGCTGGCAGAACAAGAAATATTCATCGCTTTTACTGTAAGTTGTATTTCTTAACCCAAATTTTCGCTATTAAGTTTATTGGATGTACTGAGAATCGAATATAAAAGATTAAAGACAATATTTAGAATTATGGCAGGACTACTTTCAATGCAAATGAAATGATAAAACTCCGATCCATCCGATTAAATTCTCGCCAAGTTCTCAACGATCCCCCTCTCCTTTCACCCCCCAGTAGAGGGGTGGAGCCACCCTAATCCGACATAAGCACACGGCCGCCAGGATTTATGTATTAGCGATCGCGGGCCGGTTTATCCCGCGTCCCGAGTACACCTCTGATCAATGATTTATCTCGGCCCATGTGCTCTAGGCCGGCCCTGCGTCGTAGATGATTTAAAGGGCACATAGATTTTGACTACATTGAATGTGGCAGACCTAAAGTGGCTACTCGCTTTTATATGATTGATGGTCTGTGGGTTCAAAGGTTTTATTATTGTAATATATTAGACGAGGAATTAAGTAGGTACCTGCCTGCGTAAATTATTATCTAATATCAGTTGATAATTTAGTAAATTCAAAATCTGTTGATATTATTTAAAGTCGTTTGTAAGTATTAACACATATTGCCACCCTTTATTCTACTGTATGCCAAAATATATCAAAAGGACAATTATTAATCCTCGGTATTTTCGTTTATTTCTTTGTTTCGTAGGACCGTTTGTGAATTGGCAATTTTGTTAAAATAATTATTTTTATACGATTGTATGAAGCTATCACTTTGTGGTTATCCATTATAATCAAATGAAACACTCAAACATTGTTTAAGCCACATTTATTTTATAAGCCTACCGGTTTCGGAACAACCGTTCCATCGTCAGGGCAAGTATATATTGTATTGGCGTACGTGCAGACCAACACCAACCGTCCCGTCACGCCGCCCAGGGGCGTCACCAAGATAAAGAAGATTTTGAGGACCCTATGAATCAGTCCCCCCGGCCACCATCCTCCCCGCCGCTCCCCCCTTTTAAGAGTATTTTGTGTTATTTATCATAAAAAATATGGATAATAATTCATTGTCTTAGCTTAAATACATTCTTCAATATAATGGAAACAATCACTCTATCATTTGTATTAGCGTCTTGCGATATATCGTAAGGAATAAATACAGTTAGCTTCTTTTTTTCAATTTAACATTAAATTTAGTTTTGATAATTTAACTGCATCTCTTTATATGGTCTATAAATAATGTGTAATGATAGCCTGTCCAAAAAGAGAAAATAAATTTAAAAAAAAAAATAATAATAATTTCGTAGAATAGACGTAATATAAGAATAGGAAGTAATATTTGTACAGCGCCCTTGAGGTGATTTTTCACAAAAACGGCGCTATAAAAATAATCCGATTATTATTACTTGCCCTAAAATTATTAATTAACTAAAAATAATTATATTTCCTAAATTGACTTATGATTACTTTTTAGCGTGAATATTAATACAATTAATAAGAAGTAGTTTGTTTACACCCTGATAATTTTTTTTATATTTATATATTAAACAGCACAGTGGTGTAAACAAAGCACTTCCCATTAATTTTATTAATAATATTTTTTTTAAATTGTGAGAACTACTTCACGCGGGAAATCGACAGCCACTTAAAACAGTATTTATTAAAATTTATGAAATTAAAAATTATTTGATTGAATTTTTGGGCTATTAGCTACCAAAGTGAAGTTGTGTCGAACTTTCTCGTATTTATCGAACCGACGTTTTGGACAACCTTGCAGTGTCCATCATCGGGACAGAATAATGTCCATAACGATAGCTCAGGAAGGAGGAGGAAGATTAAAATGGTTTATTATACCAATAAATAATCTGCGTACCTAATACCTAATACTGACCGAGAGAAACGTTAATAAAACTTATAGGTAAATAAAATATACTCGTCGGGTACGTGCCCATCTATATGATAAGCTTAAAAACCGTAGATAAACTTTGTCTGAAAATAAATGCGTCGCTTATAATAAGTTTTCTTTTTAGTCGAGTGCCGAAGTTACTGTTTTTACACCTTCGGTGAACATTCGTATGATCCTACCTACATACATAATACATTTTGTTCAAACCATCCCCCGTGGCCACAGTAAATCCAGCGTTTACCCTGATATCTACTGATACTTTTTCTCTGTAAGAAGCTATACAGAGGGTAGCAAAAACGCACCCCTTTCCGCACCACATTCCAGCGGTATTCAAACTATCCCATTTAATTTTCTTATGATTTATTCCATTAATTAATTCAATTAAAGCTCCTCACTGATTCATTGATACAGTTGAATATACCTAACGATAAGGTTCTAAAAAACAATTTAACAAGAATAGTATACAAGTATATTCACATCTTAAGAAGTTTATATAACTGACTTTATTTATTTGCCATTTAATCCGCCCATGGGACTTTTAAACTGGTTACATTTTTCAAACAAGTGTTAGTAATAAAAACTATTTGCAAACAAATATTTACTTTTTATATAATCGTAAGTACTAAATTAATGGTTGCATGAAATATTAATTTAGTTACAAATAAGAAATATAAAAAATAGTCTAACGATAGTCAGACTTGAAAAAATTATTAAGATGAATTTTAAATATTTTATTTGTCATGTTAAAAATATCGACATCACTTGCATATTCATTTGTTAAACTATGTGGGTGAGGAATTGGCGAGTTTGCTTCATAATTTGTTTGTGAAAGGTTAAATTGAATATTGTCATTGTACCTGGTGTGTCTTATAAGTACCCTTTAGTTGACAAAACATAGGAGTTCGCAACTGTCGAGCTCCGAATTTATAATTTAAATGAATAAAAGCACAAAAGTTACTCTATAAATTGGTAGGAAAATAGTTTGCAAACAAATAAAAATATACGAACACACTCAGGATGAGACTTCTCCTACTAACCCGTACGTAAATATTGGTATCTAATTTAACAATTTATATAAACTTATTGTTCCTGCCAATACGACAAATGTTAACACCCATGCAATCATTTAATAAATATATAAAATGCTAGGTTCACAATAACGTCATGAGAAAAACAACTTGTTTGCTTCTTCGAATTCTTTAAAGCTTTTTCATGCTTGCCTGTCTGTGGGGATGGATATAGTATCTCCATTCTCTACATATTGGAAAGCACTCCTCTATGTTGTGTAACTTGTTTCGTTTTCACCCCTAAGCGGCTAAGGGCTGTATGGCATAGATAAAGTGATCCCGTGGCTTCCAGGGGTCTGCGGGATATCGGCCAATCCTCTCCACCCGATCACACAAAGGCACAACCACCCCTGAAGCCTTCTCTTAAAAATTCCCGCGAAAGCCTTCAGAGTTTATGAGCTATTTATTCGTCTGTTAAAATTATAGACTTTGAAATCAATAAGAGAATTAATGAAATCAGAGGAATACAAAATTGGCATGCAGCTTTATCTATTTGCCCAAAGATGGCATTTGTATCAATACTAGTTCCTATTAGATGATATCTTTACCTAAAGATGGCTTGATAGACCTGAGACCTTTCACTACATGTTTCTGTTCGACATTTGGCTATCTAATTAGCGTAGATGAACCAAATATATTATTGCCTTTTAATTTATTGCAATCTAATATTTAATTAATAAATGAATTAAAAAAACGTACTTTGTATTTGGCTAACACAAAGTATGTTGTTTAATTAATTTGTTAATAATGACGCCACAAAGTTAATACCAATCGTTTGAAGAAATTTTAATATTTAATTGTATGCAAAGCGCCCCATTTAGATATAACACCACCGCGTGTTCATGGACACGATTGATGTACATATAATTTGTGGTTTTTTGTTAAGTTGACATAATTTTGTGTTAGACAAATATTTATTGCTCAGAATCGCAAAAAAATATTTTATCAGTTGCTCACCTTAAAACACTGTTACAAAAACAAAATAAATTTTCTTTTGGACAAAAGCAATTTAAGAATAATTCGTGACGGAGAGGTATGCTATCAGCATCGCCCATAAAAATACCAGATCGAAATAGCTAGTACTTCCCAACCTTCGCCTTTCCCATCTTTTTCCTATCCACATTCTTTTTACCTTCACAATATACCCCAATAGGATATTTTCACTGTTTTTTTGTTGTTGTTGTAAAAAGGGGTTTGAAATAAAAATTACTATAACGATTCCAGTTTTTTTTTTTTTTTGTGTTTAACATTTTAAAATGGACCATTTTTAATTTGTCGCCAAAACGACATGGTTGTTTTTTTGTAAATATCCTGTTATTGACGTCACGCGGACCAACGTCGGTGACAGAGAATTAGCCAGTCAGTAGCATTATATCATTTTGAAGTTTTAGCCGGTTCGAACCGTTTCAGAATTTGCGGTTTGAGATCGTTTTTCAAATCAATCGTTATTTCGAACGAATATATTAATAAAAATTACTGGAATATATTGTGTTTAAATATCAACATGTTTCGGAAGCAAAGTATTTATTTAATTTATAATGATTCCACAGAGTAATTTTACATTTATTGAAGAAGCGAAAGATCAGAATCATAAAAATAAACTTCAAATCTTCCGCACATTTTTAACGGTATCCATAGGAAAGAAAATATCCTATTTGGGAGCCATAGTCTTACTGGACGGAGCAATTGGGACTCTTGCGCGGAATAAACTTTTTTTAAACCACTGTCTCCGTGACTTCTCGCCAAGATAATTCAATACGTACAGACGTAATCCGATGTTTTATCGTTCTATTTCTTGCCCATTGTCCACTAATTATTATTCATGAAATCAGTGGGCTTGCCTCGCGTTAATTAGCTTTTACTTTGGAGACGAGGCATTGCGAAGCATTTTTATCCTTTGATGAGAAAGACCGATAGTCGGGGAACGACCGGTCTTATGATTAAAAACCTTTAAGAAAGGCGGTTGTTCTGTTTGAGATCACGTTCGCTGACTGATAAAAGTCATTCTAGTCGTTCCATGAGTAAGTACATAGAATATGGCCGTAAGAAGTGGTCCAACGTTGAACTGACATGAAAACATTGACTTTTTAGGTGGTTTCTAAAATGAATAAATACAGCATCTGATATTCGATGATACTGTTTATGAAACAAGATTCGATTTTGATAACAATCATCGAATTGTCTTTGATTGCTTTTTTTTCGTCTATTATTTGCTGTTTTTGTGAAGAACGGGTTCTCTGCTAATAAAAGGTAAGCCAAGACAATTACAGAAACATATTTTTTTGAACATGGGGAAAAAGCAATCTCAAGTCATACACGATGAAATCGCATTATATTGTAGCAGTATCTACCACACATATATGGTATTGGTAGATGGTGCTTAAAATTATTACATAACTGTTGGTAGATAAATTAGCCAAGTCTAGCGTTATTTTAGCATCTGTTTCTTCAATATGAGAAACATTCTTGTGGAACAAGAATAGTATACTAATAGGTATACTATACTGCACACATACTTATCGAAGAAAGAAAAGGGAATAGTAACATGTTAATTATAATTAGATTTATCTCAGAAATACCAAAATCGCCAAAAAAGTCTCACTACTCAGAAGGATAAGATGATATATCAGTGCAGAATCCTGTAAAACTACAATCTTCCTGATATTAAATATTGTAACAGTATTTTGTTCTTGTCAAAAGAGGAGGATTTTTGTAAACTAACAGTTTTGCAAAACAAAGCCATGCGAATAATTTTAAGACGATACAAATATTTAAAAGTTTTTAAAAAATGCTAAGGGATGAAATTACGTATTATGAAAAGCGACAGTTTTTTCTCATTTAAATGTTTAACGGCCAACAAAATTCTGAATGATGAGAAAATTTAATAAACATCAACACAGACACAACCACTCGATAAGAAGGAGAAATGAAATGAGACTTCCCTATCGATGGAAAAGAAAATCGCAAAACTCGTTACTATATAGAGCCATGGAGATCTTTCAAAAAATACCGACCAATATAAAAGAAGAGGAAAATGTTTTTAAATTAAAGAAGGAAGTGATGTAATTTTCAATGTCGTAATTTTTACATATAATTAAATAATTGATCATATTAGATATATGTAATTAATATACATGTGTTCTATTTTAAGTTAAATAAATAAATAATAATAATCATTGATGAATCATTAATATTTTATCAAAGCTCACAGAAAATAAATACGTAACGGTCACAACTTGGAATCGAACTAAGTTCCTCTGTTTTACCGAGACAACATTTTCCAATTGCGCTATTGATACGTAATTATTTTTGGTCCTTTTTATTGATCTCATATTTCAATTGAAGAATGACATTATCCTACATTAATTATCATATTTTTGACTGCTATCCATTAATCTGTTTGCAGATTAAAGTTCTACCGAAATATATTTGTAAACATTTTATAAAATAAAGTTCTCCAGTCATAAAATTTTAATATTTAAAATTCGTTCCATCTCTTCTAACTAACTAACTACCTAACCATCATGCCGTTTCCCCGCAGGGGTAGGCAGAGAGGACGGACTGCCAAACAACTCGATCTTGGCATACACTTCTTGATTCATTCACTTTCATACAACGTCTCATACATTCTCTTCTGCTATTTCGACTTCTGTCATGGCCTGACTCAAGTATTTGATTCACTTGATCGTGCCATGTCTTCCTCGGACGTCCCCGTCGTCTCTTCTCTTGCCACTAATCTGCTAATAAATGTAATTTCAGTAATACAGAAGGATAACATAGGAACTATGAAATCATGCAAAGTGAAGTGTTCAAAACACTTCCTTTACGATGCCAAATTATAACGCACTGCCCGCTGCAGGTCTCTGAGTTACCCCATACAAATTCATAACAATTTTGCTTTTTAAGCCAAAAATAATAATACAACAGTTATTAATTATGGTTGGTTATACGGAAAAATACATCTTAGGGTTATAAAATAATTTTAAATATTAATACGTTAGGAGCAAAAATATTGGCTCAGGTAACCGAGTGTCTGGCACCGTAAGGGGAAAGTTAAACATTCTAATAAAACAAAGTCAAAACTTATCCGAAGTGACCTGCCATATAAGCATGTTTTATAAGTCTGCTACATAATTATATGAAACCTAGGAAGTATTATTTGTACAGCGTCTCTGAGGTGATTTTTAATATTTTTTTAACGGAGATGTACAAATTATCGAATTATTATTATAATGAACTCCATCTTCCGTAGGGTTAAGGTCGGTCGTCACACGAACTCGACACAACAATAAACCACAGGACACAACATACAATATAGAAGTAAAGAGCGGGTATGGAGTAGTACAGTACCCGCGGTCCACCGGCCTATGGCTGGGGCCAGACAATGTACAATGAAGCTAATGGGCGCATAATTGCGAGGCGACTCTTCGGAAGTGGAAACATTCGCAGACGAAAGCCTACAGATGCTCGCTTTAATAAATTGCCTCAGCTGATGCGGATCTATGGTGTAAAGTTGTAAAGCGTGGACTATTTATTAATTTATTGGGACTTCTGCGTTTAATTATCAACTTTATAGAGTAGGTAGATAATGGCGTTACTTTTATCTTACTAAACAATCGATAAAAAGGATGAAATAAAATTATTTTTATTTGACAGATAAATCATTATTTTAAAGCTCCTTGCCTTATAACGGAATTTACATACCATGCTAAAAATAAGTAGACTTATGTATAATTTCATATTTTAAAAGTTGTGTATATTTCACGACGACAGCACTTAGTACTTTTGTGCAAAACACGCCATGACAGCCGACCAGGCACTGAGAATTTTTTCGTTCAACGTCTGCTTCCATATAGAACGGTTTTAAAAACAACATCCTTTCCTATCTCCAAAGCATTCAAAGATAATATACAAATCAGAGGTATTACGGGGTCTATGCGAAAACATTGTAGTCTTTGGAATTTTTAAAAAAATTGGAGAAAGCAGAAAAAATTCCAACTTTCTTGTAGAGGATATGCACATACATGTGTTTAAAAAATAAAAATCTTTGACTCTCCAACTAGGAAAATCTGCCGTTTTAGGAAAGTCAAAATTAAATATACAGAACAGAGTAGATACCAATATGCGTTTCATTGATGCAATAAAACTCATATTGTTATTTCAACACACATTAAAAATAAATGCTGTTAAAGTTGATAAATTAACATTAACAACATTGTTCTATACCCATACATTTATCAACCTTCCACCAAAATGGCTTGTTATGATTTTAAAAGCATTAAAAAAATCTTCGTTTTAACATTTTGAGCAAGCCTTGTTAGGCTCCAGCAAACGACCCTTGACCTTTTCGCCAGGAACCGACCACGCCATTCATCCAGCTTTAACGATAAAATGGTTTAATGGTGTAACGGTTAATTAGTTAATTAATTAATCACGATACTTACCAAGCGCTTTCGTTAAAGTTTGTCGCGGAGCTATTAATAAAAGAAGGGTCACCATTTGATTGATTTATTTCTCAACGCGTACAAAGTTCAGAAGGTAAAATTAATAACTAGGAGTGATTGTAATATGCGAGTCAACAAGTTACTAGTATATTGTACAACACGTCCGATTCAGCAAGACGCAGAAAAGCGAATGAAGATTTTGTTTTGCAAACAAAAGAGGGCAGGCTGATCGTCTTTTATCTTTTAGTGTTGTCATATTTAAAAAGAATATAATTCAAATGAATTTATGGTTGTTCAGTGCTTGCATATTACATACCTCCCACCCAGTTTTTTAAACGACATAAAATTAAAATTATGTAATTGTAAAATATGGATGTAACATTATAAATTTCCTTAAGTATTCTTACAATTATCTTTGATGTATATTAATAAACATAAAGTTATTTTTAGAATAATGTCTTAACAAGATTAAAGTAAATTAAAATAATTGCGCTGAATTTGCATATTGCAAATAAGTTAAGATAATCGCATTCAACATATTTTTATCTTTAGGTAAAAATTATTTAAAGATGAAGTAAAAATTATTTAAAAATACATCATCATTTTTATAAGTCTCCTTAAAATGTATTATTAGTATATAAAATTATTAGTTTAAATAAAAATAGTTAAGCTACTTCCTTAAATAAGCATTTTTGCTTTGAGCAAAGAAAAGGATCAAGTGAATTATGATTGAATTCAAATCGTTAATTCAGACTATTTAAGCTTAATTACAATGTACATATATCTGCTAAATGTAATACAGAAGTATTTGAAATTATTCATACGAAGTGATTTTCTTATCACTGGAATATGAAGGATTCTCTTATTAATAAATTCATGTTTAAAAGTTACATGTTTTTAATTTATTTGTTAACCTACACTTCGGTAGGAGTGTGTGTATGTCAGTAAACAATAATCTTAATTAACATGTAGATAATTAAAGGTAAACAATAATCTTAATTAACATGTAGATAATTAAAGGTAAACAATAATCTTAAAGTAGATAATTAAAGGTAAACAATAATCTTAATTAACATGTAGATAATTAAAGGTAAACAATAATCTTAATTAACATGTAGATAATTAAAGGTAAACAATAATAACCTTAATAGTAATAACCTTAATATGTGTTATGTTGATTATATGGCCAACATAAGACACATTAGTATGTTCATTTGGTAACAGATATCTTTATGTAATTATTTTTAATATAAGATATATTTTCTAATAAGTTATATTTAGCGTAAGATACATTGTGTAATTTTAAGATTACTTTAGCTAGTTAAATGGTTTATGTTACCTTAATAAAGACATTTGAACTTTTCTTAAAACTAGTCACATGGTTTACATGTTTTTTAAAATGAAAACTTTTCATTATTACACCGGTTCATCTCTTCGATAACCGAGATTTATTTCTTTACACATAGTGCCTCTGCGCTATGTTTTTAAATAAAAGTTAATTAACAATAATACTAGAGTTCAAAATTTCATACAAAGATTGTAAACTTTAGTATCAGTAACTTAAAAAATACATGGTTAGCTATGACTTGAATATGTTCTTTAAACATTATTTTTTATTTCTTTTTAGCTTAATATGGTTTTGTAGAAAGAAAATAATTAGTTTTATTTGCCAAATTAATTGCGTTACGACAGGTATCTGTCGGGAAAATGTACTCTGCGACCAGATCTTGTTCTCTTGATTTCTGGGAGTGGTTCCTGGACAGATGCGTAAGCTGGCACGTTATCTTCTACAGGTATGAAAGCAGGTTTAAGTCGGTCTATGGAGACACGTTTAGGCTTTCCATTTACGCTGATGACAAAAGTCTTCTCATCGCGTTCTTCTACCTTGTAAGGACCTTCATAAGGGTTTTGAAGGGGTTTTCTTCCACTGTCTGTTCTCAGAAAGACGTGGGTAGTCTGAGCTAAGTCTTTATGTACGAAGCACTTTCTTGATCCATGAGCGCTGGTAGGTGTTGGCTTGATATTTTCAAATTTTCTCTGCAATCGATCGACGTAGGTATCAGGTTCTTCTCTAGGCGTTTCGATGAAGAAATCGCTAGGTAATCTTAATGTTCTACCTGGTGAGTTCAGCAGGGGAACATTATAGATCTTCTCGAACTGTAAATCTCAATCCAACTAAGATCAGTGGGAGATTTTTCAACTAGTTCGGCTCGCCACTCGCCATTAGAGAGGCTTTCAGCGTACGATGCCATCTCTCTATTAGGCCATTGGCCTTTTTTGATAAGCGGTGGTCCTTGTATATTTGATACCAAATTTATCTGTTATCTTCTTAAATAAGAAGTTCTCGAACTGGCGTCCCTGGTCTGTAGTAATCGTCTCCGGGGTACCGTGACGATCTAACCAGTGGTCCATCAGTGCGGTTGCTACTGCATCTGCAGACATGTCCTTCAGTGGGACAGCTACAGGTCAGCGGGTGAATCTATCGATCATTGTCAACAGGTATTGATAACCGTTGCTTGCTGTCAGAGGGCCAACTAATTTGATATGAAGATTAGGGAAGCGGTCTTCTGGTAAAACATATGTCGAGAGTGGAGCTACTGTATGTTTTGAGACTTTCGCTTACTGGCAAGGAATACATTGTTTGACGAATTTTTTATATCTTTCGCCATCTCTGTTCACATGGAAGCTGGAACAAAAGGTCTGACATGGCCAGTTGATATGTCACACCATAGTTATCTGTCTGTGCCGGGTATCACCATTTGACGCAGGGAGAGGCCGGTGTCATCTTTCGCCTTAATAAATTCGTCGTTTTGACACTGCGCTTCTGCCATCTTCCCATGGTCAATTTTAGTAGGACAGTATATCTCCTCAATGCGGGATAGGGTGTCAGCTACTATATTCTGGAGTCCAGAGATGTGCCTAATATCAGTTGAGAACTGTGCGATATAATCCAACTGTCTTTCTTGACGTGGAGAGCTAGGGGCTCGTTTCTTGCTAAAGGCAAAGGTGATCGGCTTGTGATCAGTATATATTATGAAATTACGTCCTTCAACGTTGATACGGGATTATTTTACGGCTTCGTTAATATATATGCGTTAAGTTCTTCCATCTTCTTCTTTCGGAATTACGATGAGATTTGTTGTACTTGGTTCTTCGTTGGGTTTTTCTTCACGAGTGGTCATTACATAATTCCGTCAGAGTTTTATGCAGTAAATATGGCAAAAAGTATGGCAAATATGGCAAGATAATGTTACAAATATGTCAAGATTAGAAAGTATGTTAAAATAATTTAATTTTAAAATTCGTTGTCCATATTAATTTTAAAATTTTAAATCTCTAAAAGTTTTTTAAAATGTAAAAACGGTTGAAATCTTTCATAGGTTATGAAAAAAGAATATTTGAAAATTGTTTGTCAATTGTTTAAAGAAATGAATTCTAACAAATATTTGAATTTTGACAAACAAATGAATTGTAATATTCTTGATGTTCAATTGTTCTTTGTAGCATGTTTTTTAGGAACACATTTAAAATTGCAAAATGTTTAGTAAACGATCACTAAATATTAAATAAATGAAACTAAATATTGATATTTATCTAACAAACTTATAGATTAAACTGTTTTTTAAACATTTACGTGGTAGATGTTCTTCTTATGTAGCTCTGCGATCGGGCCATTCGATGTTTCCAGAACTTTCTGTCGGCAGCGGCGATTCAGCCATGCGATGCCACGATGTTTTTTTAGGTTAATTTTTGCTGAAATAGAGTGTAAAAAAGAGATTAGTTCTTTTTTTAAAAATAATGAATAAAAGAATGTTTAATTAAGTCACTATTTCGTTGAGTTGTAATATTTTAGAGACCTTTTACATACGTTTTTATTTTGAGCACGTGTTGATTGATTTGTGGTAGATTTTACGTAATTCATTTAGGAATACGATAAATAATGTAATAAAATCAATGCTGTGAAATAATATTTTGTTATTATTCTATAAAAATCAAGACATATTTGTGGATTGCATATTTAATTATGGATTATGATATTATTCGATCCGATAGCTTCTAACCAATTCCACGTGTTGGTTGAAATTACCGTAGTAATCCCAGTATACGCGAGGCGTATTTTTTTAAAATTACTGAGGCTAGATATTATTTTTTTTTTTAACAATTATTAATGATTATTGATTAAAAATGGACTTACCAGTAGAAAGCCTCAGGATCCGCGTTCCTGAATCTCACTGAATCGTTCGACTTCTTCGCGTGTTTATTCGGGGTCACCAATTTAACGATAAATGGTGACGATTAAGAGATTTAATTACCTTAATACACGATCAATAATACAATCGATCTTAATACTATCACGTCGGGGTCACCAATTTAACGATAAAAATGGTTAAATTGGTTAAATTAGATCACGCAACCTTCTATCACGTCGGGGTCACCAATTTAACGATAAAATGGTTTAATGGTGTAACGGTTAATTAGTTAATTAATTAATCACGATACTTACCAAGCGCTTTCGTTAAAGTTTGTCGCGGAGCTATTAATAAAAGAAGGGTCACCATTTGATTGATTTATTTCTCAACGCGTACAAAGTTCAGAAGGTAAATTTAATAACTAGGAGTGATTGTAATATGCGAGTCAACAAGTTACTAGTATATTGTACAACACGTCCGATTCAGCAAGACGCAGAAAAGCGAATGAAGATTTTGTTTTGCAAACAAAAGAGGGCAGGCTGATCGTCTTTTTATCTTTTAGTGTTGTCATATTTAAAAAGAATATAATTCAAATGAATTTATGGTTGTTCAGTGCTTGCATATTAATAATATCGATTATAATATTATTAATCGATATTATTATATTATAATAATATCGATTTTTTTATTAGCCTCGAATGGGTCGTTATTATACACACCGCACTTATCATTATTAAATGCTAATACTAATAATAATTTGGTCTTTTAAATCGCCAGCATACATCTCAATAAGAGTCATTTGCACCGAGAGAAACTCGTTTCACTCATAAGTTATCCTACAATTATTCTTCCAATATCTGGTTTTCATTAAACCAATGCAACTAAACCAGTTTCATTAGTTGAGCATGCTTTTTAACTTGGTACTGCTGGGCGGCCTGTTTCATACAAAATTTAATTTTCGATTTGAGGCCAAAATACCCACCTAAATTGAATGATCTTTATTTTAAAATTAAAGGTATAGTAAATATCTAGTATGAATCAGAAGTATTTATTTATTTTTGTTATAAATTATGAAATATAGGCCATTTAAGAAATAATTTTTCAAGATTTTAGCAACTTCGGAAATTATTTGCAGGTGATTGGTATTAAAAAAAAATTATTTGTTATAATTGTTATGTAAATATGATTACATGAAATAAAATAAATGCATTAAAAAATCTATAAAAAAACATATTTTCGGGTCGATGTTTTAATTTATGTTCGGCAAATTTTTGTTCCAAAGTAAATTAGTCTTCATTTAAATTAAGATTTATTGTTAATTAAGATGCCCACAAATCGTCAAAATAATGTAGACAAAAAATGAGGTAAAAATTATCATTAAAAATGTTTTATATCGTTTTATAGAGCAAGAGGGCTCAAAGAAAAATTCATTGATGTTTTAATATGGACATATTTTTTGCTTTAACGAAACGGTGTTCAGAAATTAGTCGTAATTTCTGTAATTTAATTAAGATATGATTCTACCTCATTTTCTAAGACTAAGACTAATTTATTTATGGGCGATTTTTTTGCAGATATGAATGAAATTTGTGTTATTTATTAAATAACCAATAATTTTTAAAGTATTCTAATCCGCTGAATAGCTTTGCATTTAATTGTAGATATTTTTCGTTTTTAAGAGTACAAAATGTCATGACACCAAGCTACTCAATTTTTCTTTGATATAGTATTCGCGTTTGACAGTTTGTTTTAAAGAAACAAGGCAAATCATGAAAAAAAATTTGCTTGTTTTTTAAACTTTATAATTTTGATCCTTGAATTTGATTTTGTTTTTTTTTAATTAATCTAACATTTAGTACATGGCTAAATAGATACATAAATTTCCATAACTACAAAAAAATTCATAAGACAGCCTACGAGGTACGTTAATATGTGTATGAAAGACGATCAGTACAAATTACCCTTAAGGTATAAACTGGCTATTTATATTTAATCTGAAAAGTAGCAAATTGCTTTCAGTTCAAATCATCGAACTAATTTGACTTAAAACACGTATTTTTAACGTGAAACACGAATGATACACACTTATAATGCACGTGTACGGCGCGGACCACGTGGGGTCGGTGACGCGAGTCCTAATTGTCGTTGCATTATTCGAAGTAAACACGAACCGGCAATATTTCAGCCAAACACATCATAAAGCAAGGCCGGTGCGGCGAACACTTGCTTCCCAACTGCCTTGCAATTTCACGCCAAAACGCAGTTCGATCGCAATGGTTTCCGTGACTTGCAGGTGGGGAGAACCGAGCCGGCTGCGAAATTATCGTAATAGATGGTCTATTGTATTTGTTTTTCTACAACATTCAATTAAATTAAACGTTTTACAAAAAACCGATTGTGCTAATATTGCACTAGGTACAATTCGATTATATTCATTTATTATTTTATTGTATAATATTGTTGAATTAAACTCTGCTTACAAGCTTCTTGCAGTAGCTTAGCTGGTACAAATTACCAATGTGTGAAAATAAATTTTTGAAAATCGTTTATTATTTTGTATTCGCTAAAAATATTATAGATAAAAGTTTGTTTTCCGAGTTCAAAACATATTTTTTCTGTTTTTTTTTCTATTTCATATTCGTTAAAAATTCTAACCAGTATTTCAAAGATAAATAGATACATTTATTTATATAGGTAAATTTATCCTCATTAGTGTGAATTTTTACCTCATACGCGCTTTAAAGAACTATTGAATTTTAAATTTTGAGGCACACTAAACACACTTAACGCCCTTGAGGTGATTTTTCACAAAAAACGGCGCTATACAAATCATGGAAATATTATTATTATTTAATCATTCTGTTTAAATTGAGCGACGTACTTATTTATTTATTTATTTAATTTAAATATTAACAATAATATTGGTCAGTCTTTAAGTTGGTATTGTTGGAATGATGTTAATAACAATTATATAATGTGTTAAGAATACGTAAATAGAATATGTATATAATTGAAAAAATTATGTGAATAGAACATGTTAAAAGGAACGGCTACGCTCCATGTTTCATAGATACATAAATTTTGGATTTGAAACCAAAATGAAAATTCAAACTAAATGATATATATATATATTTTTTAATTAAAGGTTTAGTAGATATCTAGTACCAATGAGAAGTATTTTATTTATTTTTGTTTTAAATTATGAAGTATATGGGATGAAGAAAATTAGATTTTTATAATTTTTTAAACAACTTAGAAAATCATTTGCGGGTTTATGATATTTTACAAAAAAATACCATACTTGCTATGTAAATATGATTAAGTAAATAAAAATACAAAATCAAAACATAAAAAAAAAACTTTTTTCGGGTCGATATTTTAAATTATGTATGGAAAATTTGTGTTCCAAAGTAAATTCGTGGTTTTTAATTTAATTTAAAGTCCACCATAATGCTTATTTTAATATTTAAAAAAAAAATATATTTTTATCAATCTCTGTAATATATTCGTGTAATGTTTTACTATTTAAAGCTAAAAATGCAATTTTAAAGAAGTTTAATCTGTGAAAGCAGTCTTAAAAAATACAAAAAGCTTTCTTCTAGTCATGCCATTGTAAGCAAAATTAACAAGTTTTTTAGAAAAAAAAGCACAAAAGCTATGCCAAAAGCTTAAAAACTCCAGTTCAATAACAATGAACCCAAATGTGAATTGTTAGATTGTAAACACTCGAACAGCATCCTACACTAAATCTGTGTTTGTGAATACAAGAGCGATACAAACAAAACAAAAGGGGCATAAATCTAAGATGGCCGACAAGTTAGGGGAAGGCGGATGGTGCGGGCTGAGAGGTGCGGGGAACCGGCACCCTCCTCCTCCCTCACCCCCGGCCAACCCCCGGGCAGCAGGGGGATGTAACAGTTCTTATTGGCCAGCAAGGGGATGATACAATAAGTCATTTATCAAACTGGATGTCAGTGCAGGTAGAGAGAGAGGAATTTAAAACACCCCCCAAAAGGTTTCCTTGGTATTTAATTTTAAACGCGTGGGATAGAAAAAACGTCAAATAAAAATTAACATTCTCTTTTGACAATGAATAATCATATGATGATATTTTTGCACTGAATAAACGAACTGATAAAAACGCCATTTTAATCATTGAAGACCCAGAAAAGAAAAAGACGGTAGCAGCTGAGATTCGAACCCTTCGTCGAAAAATGGTCTATCCGAGTCCTGCGCTCTATACTAACTGAGCTACGGCTACCCCAATCCATCCCGTAATTTTTATTAGTATCATTCTTCGACTTCTAAGAGCTGTGAATCCTCAATTACTTCCCCTTTTTTTTGGCTGCAACCTTTTTATAACTATAAGATTCTGCCGGTGTTTATTTATAATCGTTAGATAGTGTTTCGCATATCCAATTTTTATTTATATGGGTCATCTGTTCAAGTCTAGGATTCATATTTTGTTATTGGTGATGGAAATGTATTTTTTCGGATCCGTTTGTTCCGAATAAGTTTTTTTCCTTACTTCTTGTGTAATTGATTAAATATTTTCAAATTTGGAATATTTTTCAATATTCTAGGAGTCGAAATTTCTTATTTAAATTGGCGACAACTTGAAAGAAGGGTAAATGCTGGAAACTATAAATGGATGACTGAACGCGATTGGCGTGAACAAATTGTCAAAAGAAGCTACGATAGCAGTCAACAACGGAGTGCTGATACCAACCCTAATGTATGGCAGTTAGGCATAAAACTGGCAAACAAAGGGTGAAAGTGGACTGAATGCTATAGACATGAGATCCTCGAGGCTGATGTGTAGTGAAACCATGTATCGTATGACCGTCTGAAAAACGTTGACATTCGCAAATAATGCAAGGCTGATGTGAACGTAATAGGTAAGATTAACAGAAAAGAATGTGTAAAGTGATGAATGAATGTTAATAAAGAAAGGGTTGTTTGGCATTCCGTTCTTTGCCTACCCCTGAGGGGAAACGGCGTGATGCTTAGTTACTTAGTTAGATGACAACTGTTTTCTTTTAAATCAGTTCAGATCACCCTTCTAGGGATTTTTATTTGTCGCTTATTTTTACAGATGCGCTTCTACGACTCGTTCTTGTGTTCAACACCTCGGTTGTGGAATGATCTGCCGGCCGCTGTCTTTCCTCCCTCCTACAACATGGGTTTCTTCAATACCCGAGTTCACTCCTTCCTATCATCTTAAAGACCCTCCACACATCATCCCCAAAGATGATATAGGCCTTGAGGAAAATTATTTCCCTCAGAGCCTCCAGTGTGGAAGAACTGAAAAAAAAATTATTATCTGTTTTATGAATCTCACAAATTCTTCACGAATAAACCATTTACCTAGCAGGTCTTAATTTATATTAAAATATCGCGTCTGAGATTTATGGAAACATAGAATTCTTTCAAATTACCCCCAGACAGTAACTTACTTCCGCAAACTTTGTCTATTCATTTATCAAAAGCTGTAGCATGTGCTTACTCAAAGGTTAGTTGTTGTACTTTATTTATATAATTCAGGTGAGTACCAACTCACCTTGCTTCAATACAAAGATAAAAGAAAAAGGCTTTGATTTAGAACTTGCCTAGTAGATAGATACCTATCCACCGACTAAAGTTTACGGGTGAAGATATAAAGTGTAAATATGAACACTACAAGAATGACAATTTGAGTATTAATTTGTTTTCTCAGATAAGTCGGTATGTTCCCATCCAATTAATTCCGCGTTTGAATATTTAACACGCAACGCAATCGTAATTTATTCTCTTGAGCTTTCTCGACTGTTTGACAAAATCGGTTGGACGATGCGAAGTGTGAAATTTGCAAAAATGAAAACACATTATTTGTTCTGTTTTCTTGCACGCCCATTGTACGGTATAATCCAGGTGTTTTCGGCAATTTAACAAGCTAACGATCTCCAAATATCTCAGTCGCAATTAATATTTTTGTGGATGCACAACACAACCTGTGCCGGAGCTTTCTAAGCCGAAGCAAGCTGATTTGCCGGCAATAAATCGTCCTTAGATCCCTGTACTTACAGTTTGCAGACCCTCTGGCAACTCCTTGCGCTAAACCAACACACGAGGATTACACATTTCTTGCATTGCATTATCTGCGCCCGGACATTAACAATAAAAGCGAGAATTGTCCTGTTGTTTATCAACAGAAATACAGGCGAAATGCAGCGCGTTTTGCTGCGCCCTCCACCCAAATAAATCCCTCGCTAATCTGTATGTTCTGACTCTGAAACGTATTATTGTTCTGGAGTATTTGAAATGGATTGTCTCAACATTCTTATACTGTGCGTTAGCTGTTGTTTACTGCATCGCTTTGTGAAAAATGCACGTCCGCATGCATCCATTATTAATGAAAGGTAAACATATTATTTAAAAATAGACTAACGCTGAAAATCTTGTATTTAAACAGTGTCATCCTAAAGCAAAATGCTAAACGATGTGACATATGTTTTTGTTTGAAACTTACATAGAGGTATATAAATAGAGTCAACGTTTCTTGCAAAATCTCTCTAAAAAGATGTTCTCGCGCATGAAATGCAAAGGGGGGCGAAGCGGCTGTGATGTAGCCCGAATTCGAACAGACTGCCGCGGCCCGGAGCATGTCTTCCTGGCGGCGTGTGCCGACTTGAGATGCTCTTTGAATTTTTTTACCAATAAAAAGGCCAATTTACAGTATATTGATTATGGCAAAACGGAAGAATGGTTACACAATTGGTTTTTATATCTTTTCCAAAATAACTTGTGCAGTCATTTAAGCATTTTGCAATAATCTTTGGAGATCCATATTCACTGAGCGCTTGTAATCGACTGATGCCCGTGTTATCTCAATGTAGCCAATTGGCCTCATTTATATTGCCCATATTTCGAACGTCAATATTTACTCCATTCCTATGCCTCAAGGGAGACTTATAATTAAAAAATGTAATATAGATAATGTTTAATTAGATAGATAGATCTCTATTAAAGCGCAGTTTTGGAATACAAATACAAAACTACTCACTTTGCTAACAACTTCACCACTCTCCCATTTCCTTCCCCTCCCTTTCACTTTCAGCCTCACAACGAACATTCACCAATGCCCGGTGCCATAGTCTCACTAGATTCAGACGGTTGGAAACAGCTGGGGGTTTTGTGCGGTATTAACAAAAAAAAAATATACATGTAAAAAAATATTGTGTATATCAACTGTAACTATACGGGTATTTAAAAAACTTTCCAATAATTCGTTCATTAATGCATTTTTCTAGCATTAAAGTTCATTTAATGTGTGTCGGTTGTATTTACCGCACAAATCTAAGATGACATCATAAATAACAAAAGATTAATTTGGTAAACTCCACACGTACCTACCTCTTCGATAATATAGGCATCAGTTCAATCTCCCGCACGTCCCTGAATATGTTTGAATTTATCATTTGAGATAACAGTTGCTTGCCTTTTTACGGTAAAACCATTTACTTATTCCGCGACATGCCACGAACAATGAGGTGTAAAACCCCACAATATTTTTTTGCAGTCGCTGCGCATTGTTTACCAGTTTACGACTGCCTCGCGCACCGCGATAGTATTGCAGGCAGGTCGATAAGAGCTTTCGCTTATCTGTAATAGGAATTCGTAATCGGAATAGTATTGTTGCCTGCTTCTCCACTACGCAATTCCATTACGTCACGTTGCGCTAACTCAAATCACCATTACTTTAAGGTCGTCAAGAACAAAAAGCTATTAATAAAAAAGCACGTAAATCGCATTATTATTGCATTGTTAGACTAAAGTAAAAAGTAGGTAGAGAATCTATATAGAATTATTGTGTCATCGACTCATGTATTGTTTTCGTGGAACCATAATGCTCCCTTGGCGCGCTGTTATCAATTTGGACAAAAAGTAATCAATAGAAACGATTAAACGATATCAAGTGAAAACCGTGGCCAGGCGGGAATATTTATGGCTCGCTTATAGTTTTAACATACATATTATTTAAATTTATTTTATTGCCCGCCACTTGAAATATGCGCCTGCAAACAATATCAATGCATCATGTTGTGTGAAATACAAATACGCAGCTCGCACAGGGTACACGTAGAGCCTATCTGTACTAGCTGCACATATTATAGTAACTACCAACTACCTGTCAGTGTCAGTCCTTATTTGGTAAAAACGCAGTGTTTTATTTCGCAATGCACTGAACGCACTTACTTACCTACTTATCAAGTTGAGAAGCATAACTCAGTGCATTATTAGGTTACAATTTACACTGCACTTTAATCCAAATCAAGTTATATCGTGGTTGTGTGTAACCTTCAACTATTTAGACACTTAATAACAGGATTTAAAACAAAAATGTTTCATTATCAAAAACAATTATTTTATGTTAGTTTCGAGTGAATAATAATAATAAAAAAATTGTGAAAAATCTCCTCAAGGGCGCTGTACGAATGTTACTTCCTATGTTCTATCTAATTATGTACAGATAGATAAAAACATGTTAAGCTGGCAGGTTGCTTCAGATGAATACAATTTTACTAGAAAACTATAAAGTTCTCATGTTGGTTGATTTTCGGAATGCTTAGTTGGATGTTTTGTTACGCAGTACCCACGGGTTCTTGATTCAATGCCTGGGACTTGCCATTGACCATGGGCTCACTATTGCTATTGGTAAAATTTAAAAATATCTGATGTTGCATATTATTATTATTTTGATTTTTTCACTAATACAGGCGAAGGGGTGTATCAGAAGGAATGCGAAAGTATGGATGAAGCCTTCAACAAACAATATCTAAAATCGAACGTAGTATCGGAATTACCTAGTTACAGTTATATAGTATGTACTTGTATATATATAACCTTTCATAAAACTAATAACCAAGTAAATATGTAAATAAGGAAGCTGCCTACCTTCTACACAGAGATTGTATAATCTTTTCGCACCTACACAAAGAAAAGGATGAGGAAATCTGATGTTCTTTTGATAATTTTTCAATTTGGTAGGCGAGTGTGGGTACCGCCGCCCTGGGAACCATTTATTGGATAACCAAAACCTCCGCCACAGGTCACTCTAAGTAGTTCGCAAAGTTTGGTGATTTAGGAGTGAGGTTTATCGAAGATTTGGCTGCGCATGCGTCTCCCCATAAGCTGCGTGATGAGTCGGATCAAAAGGCCGGTTGAAGAAGACCCCTTGATCTCTCCAACCACACTTTCTCGACCCATCGCCTTATAACGCAATGGGAGTGTTGAGTTAATGCGACCGTCACTCCTGGACACACTAACCCCTAGATTCCTACTCACCCTCATACGTTTTTCCTTCCCAAAACTTACTCTTCTTCCTTTCCTTGAAATCAAATTCTTCAAATTCGTTAGAACGTTAGTGCATCGCACCCTGTTTTAGAAAACTGTATCTTGTATCACATTTGTACAGGAATTGACTTATAATGCCCGTTGTCTTCACCAAACTTGGCAGTAATCAGCACCGTCTTCAAATAGTAAACAATATATGTGGGCAAGCACTCTGCACTCTACACTCTGCGAGCATGTCAGATAACTTATCGTTTGGCAATCCCCAAATTCATATCCATACCCAGTATCTAGCGCCTAGTGCCCAGTGTCCAGGCCTGCTGGGTCGCGGTGGTCTATGAATATGAGCCGAGCATTGGGTCGCGGAAGTCCTCTGCTTAAAGGAGTTTTTATTGGCCGGGTTGTGAGAGCTGAATACCAAAGCTCGTATCAATATTCCGCTCGCGGTATAGCCATGACAATTGACACTTCGGTGAGCTGGTTGCTTGCTCACAGTGGAAAGGGTAACTAGAACAGGCGTCTTCAATCTGATTTATTAAAAAAATAGTTGTCAATTTTATGAAATTTGTTAAAATATTTTTTTTAACCCAGCAAACGATTGTTTAAAACTAGATGATTCACACACATTTGTTACCAATTTTATGCAGTGTAGATTTAGCAATAAAAATAACCATTCTTTCTAACCAACAAGCATTGCAACCCTAGTAGACATAACTCATTTTTTAGTTCATAATTGAAATATCTAGAACGATTAATTTCTCAATGAACATAATTTTGCGTGCTTGAAATAGTTGCGTTGACCTAGAAAGCCTAGACTAAAAACATTGAATTCAGTGCAAATTTCATGATGCCATATTTCACCAATCAAGAAATTTTTTATAGTTCAGACTGAATCCCGTGGTTCTGCAATGATACTATCTACATATTGACGCTGATATGATTTTTGTTTACATTTTAAAACAAGTATTTTTTTTTTCATGCGTTTGGCTGTTGGAGTAGCATTTTGAAGTAAAATTATCATACCTAAGTATCTTCAAAACTACCTTCAACTTCGCCGACTCCAAATTTGAATGTCTCTGAGTTGTGCATATCAGTGGATACCACCGTTAATATTAAACCTTTCCTCCTAATAATAGTTTGAAACGTTGCTCAGATCATCGATAGTCGAATTGACATCCCCTGCACAGACCACCCATATAGTACGAAAAACAATTTAAACTTATCACATTTCGTGAGGAGAACATTAATAATTGGTTTGCTTCTGAATTGCTAATTATTTTCATCCATCCATGTGGGCCAAGCATCCACATTGATTATTCTCAATTTGTTCATCCACTTGCGGTACGGACTTACCCTAAAACATATTTAAATTCGTGTCCCAAGGTGTTTATTTCCTCTACGCATTACTTTTTATCTGTAAATAAATCATTTTCATATCACATTGTGATGGAGTTGGCAGAGAGTATATTGGTACCAAGTACACAGATTCATAGTAATGGAGGCAAGTAGTATCGTCAATATCAAGATCTGATTATTAATTGTTTGTATACATTAAGGGTCAGGAATAAGAAATGGCCATAAACATCACTTTGCAGGTTGCTAACTTAAGAAATATCACAGATGATTTAATTCTACAGGGGTAGTTAGTAAAATATATAAGGTCTCAAAAGACAAAAATTCTGAAACAATATATTTCTACATAATGTGTACAAAATATCTGAAAATAAACGCAGTTTGGAAATCAGTGAAATCAATTTTTAACGTTTTACCTAAAATTCCAGTACATATTTCATAAAGAATTTAAAAGTTTGCATTTTGAAAATTAAATGCTTTTTGAAACCTTATATATTTTACTAATTACCCCTGTAGAATTAATATATAAATCATTCATAGTATTTCTTGAGTTAGCAACCCGCGAAGTGCGTATTTTTGGGAGTTGACCGTTAAGTTATAACATGTATTTTTAAATATTAATGTTAGTTGTAAGTCTTTACTTTTAATTCATAATTATGAGTCAAATAACAATATTGTTTATATCCACATGGTCATAAATATGTATGTCATTAGTTTTTAGTCACTAATGATTAGATTAGTCTTAGGTGTAGGACTAGTTATAAATATCAGTGCTTAATAATGGCTTAGTTGTAAGTAATTCATTATAAATCTTAGTTATAGTCACTGATAATAAATCTTAGTTGTAAGTTATCAGTTATAAATCTTAGCTGTAAGTTATTAGTTATAAATCTTATCTGTAAGTTATTTGTTATAAATCTTAGCTGTAAGTTATTAGTTATAAATCTTAGCTGTAAGTTATTAGTTATAAATCTTAGCTGTTTGTTATTAGTTATAAGTGAGATAAATTCAGTGGTAATGCTCCTAGTCCAGTCAGTAGAGAGATAAAAAGTCCTTTAACATGCAAAAGATTTTTTTATTTTTATATTATGTAAATCAATCATTAGGTTGTATATGTTGTTTGCTAATTATGTATAATCCTGTTTTTGTTGATAGCAACGATAGTGTTAATTTTGTAAACTACTATACAAATACTCTCATGAAAAAAGAACCTACCGACTATTTTAGTTGGACGATTCGAATGAAAGTATTGTAAGTTGTTGGATTTAACTTTTTTTTAATAAAGACAAATATTCTCGAGTTTCGAATAACCTGACATTATTTAAAAATGCTTTTCCAGTGATGGAAGACTTAGCTAAGACAGAGGAATTAAACCAATGACCACAGAGGGAGAACCCGACACGTTTGCCCACTCAGCTACTAACCGGTTAACTATCAAACCAAAACCATACAATTCTGCCCAATGGTATGCAGACAGGATCCAACTCCATAAACATCTATCTTAGCTCGCACTTAAACATATTATATCTGCTTCATACGCATTCTCACATTAGGTAATAACTTCTTAGCAAGTAGGCAGTAAAGTAATTGTTTTGATAATGCCATGTCTTCCTGGGACGTTTCTAATTTCTTATTTCATCCACTTGATAATAATGTACCTTTCTATTCTTCTAAAATCCGTTTGTTTGTGCACCCCATGCATGCCCTTTTCTTTATATTATTCATTAGCCTCGCTTCCATCATTGATCTCATCATTTATATCGTTGATGATGATTGATTTATGCAAAATATCCAAAAGTAAGCACGTTTACTAAAAATGTGTAGTTTCATTTTATTTATTTATTTTATTACACGCTCATCGAAACTTTTACATGGATTTTAGAAAATAATATGAAGAGCTATCGGAAATTACAAGTACGTAAAGATTTTAAACCATAACGTAATGAACAATCTTTTTCAAACGTTTGACAGTGACATAAAATAGAAAACCAAAACAATATTATAACACAAATCATTATAGCTACATTATCCAATCATGCATCCTATTGGTTAATGAATGAGACTGATAGTTGGTTGTGTAAGTGCTGTGCAGAAAAATGTTACAGTCTGTCTTGTGTTCCTCGTCGGTACATTTAATTTAATAATTGCAAGGATGTCAGAGCTATCAATCAGGTTGTTGGTGATTCTATATAATAGTCAGGCAGTTCTGTCAGGCAGCGTAATCAGATGCAATCGATTCATCAAACTTACATAATTAATATTTTCAATTGTGTTTTAGTTTAAAACTATTTATTTTATTTTATGTAGGTACCTATACCTATTTCTGTTTGGCTAATTTAATATTATTTGCGAGTTGTTTCTTCCTTGTGGGTGTGCTGTGCGCCCATAATATTCTATTTACGATGCAATAAAATAATATCACTTTGTGCATTCAGGCTGTTCTTTGATGACAAATAGAAAAGTTATTAAACTTGTAGTTTTACGATCGGAGTACGTGGTACAAATTTCAAATCAGTCTACATTGTAGGTAATTTTACGATATTTTTATTGTTGCTTTATTGACGAAATACCTTTCTTTATGGTTGTGCAAAATTTGCATCGGTGACCTTCCTGAATGATAAATACTTTAAAAAATCACTGATGAAGCGATAGAAATACATTATGGGCAACTACGTGTACCAATAGTAAGCTCAATTATTCCTTACTGCAGGTGGAATTGATTTCAACCATTTTAAAATATCGAAATTATTTCTTGAATAGATAATAAATTTCATTGGCCTGTTTGTGACTTGAGTCGAAAGGTCTTATGTAAATTGACGACATCAGTTCTCTTCCAAATCGCTATAGATTGCACTTCTTTGAAATATCTGTTCAGTGTAAAAAATATAAAATAACTGCCTATCTACGAGTATTAATGTATTCCGGGTAAGGAGCATTTAACATTCACTCCAAAATTATTAAGTGAACAAAAAAAACGGTAGAGTCAACGCACCTTTATAAGATCCTCGGAATTGAGATGGTTCTTATTTTTTCTTGTCGAATAAATATAGTTATCCACTAATTAATAATTTAAAAAATAGTGCGTTTAATTTTAAAAAATATTTAAAATATATACATTATATACACTCGCACACTCACGCATGGGTAAAGACAGGTTTCATAATGGTAGATACTAATAGGGATTTTACCTACCTACTATAACGTATGCGTAATAAAGTTGTCGAAGCAATATAATAATCATTATCATGAGTATTTTTACACAACGGGCTTTAATAACAAAATTATTTAAAAAATCCTCCTGTCTTAAATTTTAACTTCTCTTCAATTTATTGTAAAGGGCCATTTTTTCAAGCCTCCGGTAGTTGTTTGGTTTCGGTTTCCTCCGTATATATTTTATTTTTTATGTAAAGTGAGTTATTGCTGAACCCGACGCCTGTCTTAAAATTTTACTATTTTTGCAGTATTATTGTGAATGTGTTCTTTTTGTACAGCTGTGTAATATTTTGTAATTTTATTAGATGAATATGCACCTAAGGAGTGTTGTAGGAGTGATATTAAGAATAAGCAGGAATGTATGTAATATGTTAAGAGTGTATAAATAGAATATAAAAGGAGCACTGTAGGAATACCACTGAATGGAGTTAGCTAATCATTTTTTAAAGTTTATTTCTAGTAAAGCGCACTTGAACTGAAAAAACACGAAACTGCGCTATATAAATCCTTTTTTATTATTATTATTAGTCAGAGCCGGAATGAGGCATTTTGGCACCTGGGAAGTTCATACCAAAGCGTGTTAAAACAATTAGTTTTTTTTTGAAGATTGCATTTGTTGGTAGATAGAGCTTGGCAAAGAAAAGAATGCCCCTGATGACCGATGCACAGAAACCGATTTTGGCAGGGAATCGGAAAAAATTACCAATCACCATTGTAGATTTCTGAATAACTTCGGCAAAGCTGCGCAATACACGAAGGGCCAGGCGCATTCCTTAATTTGCCAAGCTCTACCTACTATCCATCAAGTAACTTTGATAGAAGAGTTAACACTTAGCTTAATTAATCCATTAATTATAATTTCTCCATAAGATCGATATTCACTTTGTGGCGTCATTATTAATAAATGAATTAAAAATTACTTTGTAATCACCGCTTTATTAATACGTACATATCAACATGTTTCGAAGGCAATGCTTTGTCTTGCGGTGAGAAGTCTACTAAATAAACAAAATAAAATAAAATGTTTCAAAAAATGCAGGTACTTTGTACAATGTTAATGCCTACAAAATAATTTACTTGTATATTGTAGGATGTCGTAGATATCTCAACACCAAAACACATGCTGTAAATAAATTTGAATGTGAAACGTCAAAACAAACCAGTTGAAACGTTGCGTCAGCGAATTACCATAGGCATTTATGAAAAGAAAGAAAGAAACACCGAAAACAAATAAATTTCCAAACGCTGTCACCGTTACTCTACGTGACCAGCTTCTATGAGAGTGCGCGAACGACGCTCGCCGGCCGCAATTTTCTAACGATAATCGTTCCGCTAACTGCCGTTAGATGCCACTGCACCTAATGGCGTTAAATTTGTTATTTTATGACGTACTGCCATCTAGTGCACAATAGGGTAAGCTAAACACTCCTCGGGCCTTATTTTTGTAAAAATAACACGGAATAATTTGTTTATTTTTTACTGGACTGCTAATTTAGTAACATTGTAATATACTTCCCAAGTGGTCACGAATAATTCACCGTTTCTTGGATAAGTGACCGCTTACATTAAAAGGAAATATATAAATAATTTTACATACTAATTGAATTCCACAGTGCACGCCTTTAAATTATGGGTTTTAACTATGACTGTAACATATAACATTTTATAACATGTTGGGGGTAAATTTAGATAAAATATTTTATTATATATATAATTTATCCAATAGTATATAATTATAACTTTTACGTAGAATTAAAAAATTAGACAATTTAGACGTAGGTATAACATTCAAAATATGTACCTAGAAGTTGACTATAGCTTGGCAATAAAATGTAGACATATAATTTTTTTTCATTACAATGGCAATACCAAGCTACTCACTATATTTCAAGTTGGTCAATTCGTTTTAAAGAAACATGGCAAAACATCACTATGCAATTATTTCCGTTTTTTTTATTTATATTTTTAATCTGTTAATTTGATTTTGTCCTTATTTTTTAATCAAACATCTCATACCTACGTGGTTATTTTGATGCCTACGTAAATTTGATACTTACTGTAAATTGGTTTTTCCACGTAATTATCTTCTTTGCGTGGCGTTAAATAATAAAAAAAGGTTTTATCATAAAATTGTCTTAAAATGTGAAATACAGTCATCTCTTTTCGGATATTACCACAAATTTCTGATCACCGTTTTTAAGTTTAGAAAAAATGCTCTTGGACCATTGTTCTCTTTTAAAAATAAATTCATCTTTCTATGAGCTTCTTGGTGTTGAAAATTAAAACGTTTAAACTAAAGCAGCGCCCTCATTTTTGTCTACTATTAAAGCCAGAATGTATCTACTAACACAGATGTTGTCTAGTGAAGCGAGTGACGTGGCATTTATATTATGTATTTTTTTTAAACCCCCAAATTGTTGGCAATGGAATTTAAATCAGATATAACATCATCTCTTAACGAACAAAAAATCATAAGAAAGAATAAATAACCATTTATACGCATGTAATATTAATTAATTTCTATATTTTCAAACAACGGTTCTATAAGAAACTCGCCAAATAAAGAATGATCGGTTGACCCTGTGAAGCTTGCGGGTTGAGTGAATCCTGGGGAGACTAGTTGCTAAACGGGTTAATAGACGGATGAGTAGAATACTGGGAAATAAAGACATAGGTTAGTGCTAACCCGTTCTCTGTAAATATATTCTATTTTTCAATAATAATTAATAATCATCTTATGGTTAAATAACGTATTAGAATATAATAAGAGTGAATAGTTAAATAAATTTGAATTTGTATGTTATTCGAATTTTTTAGAGTTAAGAACCTTTAAAAAAATCTTTTTCTAACTGTAAAAATTGAGTCATATTTTTTGTTTACAGTTAAATTAATACACCAAAGCTACGTAGCTCACGATTGAAATGAATTTCGATTTGAGAACAGTATTTGTTAACCTTGAAATTTCAGGCAGAAAGGGTTGCTTTTAACTTCAGATTTAGATACTTTATCATTTCTATTTATTTATGTATTAGCTATAGCAAACACAATTATATAACATGTAGGTAAATATAGTTACAGAAATAGTTTAAATTAGGTTACAAGTAGGTACATAATATTAATGTAATATAACACATCTGAAAAATATCCACATACCCCACGAGGCAGTTAATTAAGAGGGAGAGGGATGTCGGAGAGTAATTATTTATTATTTCGAAATATTGATAGTATTATAACGCAATACGATTTACATAATGTTTTTAAATGGAAGAATATTTATTAAATATTTTGTAAATTTACTTAGGCTTAGCATTTATCAAAATCTAATCAGAAATATTACTTTTTCTGATCGTCCTATTATTGTATGTTTTACAAAATATTTAAAATATGAACATGATTTTTAAATTGGAAAAAAATATTTTTAATCCTTTCTCGTTACGTTTTTGTAAATAAACTTAACCAAAAAATTTTAATCCGCATTAAAAAAAAATTTAAAGTTACTTAGTGTTTATGAAAAAATTAAACTATACACCGTTCTTTTTTTTTAAATTCATCTTATCGGCATTTTAAAGAAAAACCTTCATAGCATTTTTTAAGGATATTCAACTTTTTAAATGTTTTGTAAAACATGCGTAGAACGGTCAGAAATGTGTAATATTTCTTATTTTATTTTGATAAATACTAAGCCAATGCAAATTTAAAAAAAAACCTAATTAATATTTTTCTCTTTAAAAACTCCATGTTTATCATATGGCAAAATAATAATATCATTATTTTGAATTAATAAATAATAACTCTCCGACGTCTCTCTCCCCGTTAAGCTAGTAGATCTTCCCAGAGGCATCAATCACCATCGGTAAGTTAGTTCTGTACCTGGGAAGAAACAGAAGCCTGTATTGCCGGCCTCGCGTGAAATCATCAAGCACATAATAATAATAATAATAATAATCATTGGATGATTAGTATAGCGCCCTCCACACAGCATCCCCAAAGATGCCTTGAGGGAAATTATTTCCTCCTTGGTCTCCTGTGTGGAGTTACTTAAAAAAAAAAAAGCGCCGTTCTTGTGAAAAATCACCTCAAGGGCGCTGTACAAATATTTCTTAACTAATTATGTACAAACAGATACAGAAAAACATACTTACCTGGCACGTCGCTTCAGATGAACACAGTTTTATTAGAAAATTTATTTATAGAGATGATAGTCTTACATGGTTATTGGTTGCTCCTTTTCTATTGACGTTACATAAAATTCTATTCCAGCCAGGTTGTCAGGTAGTAATAATACACCGTTTATGAGTGTATGATCCTTAAGCAGTAATGCTACATCTCTCCTAAAACTTAGATACTAATGGAAACAAGCAGAGGCACTGCGAGATTCGTCAGTGATTTAAAAATTAAAAATTTGTGTCGAAAAGACATATTTTTATTACATCGACCAACAACCATTTCACTTATAAGAGAGCTGTAGAACATCTCAATCCAAGCACTCAATAATTGTGTTAAATATTTTATGACCCATATAAAATGAACGGTGATCAACAGAAAGCCTAAATGATACCTACACCAATCACCATTGATAGCCATCTTCTCATGGTTAGAAGCCATCATTGTCACTGAATAAATAAACAAACACCACGCCTCCAGGCATGTAGGGTTAAAGGGATTTTAGTGAACCCGCTCACCGCTAAAGGCAGAAGACATTTATGTGCACTAAACAAGCACTAAAAGTCACTACTTAAAAGATTTTATGACTGTCATAAATGTCAGATTGTACCCGCTACGATCGTAGAGTTAACTGAGTAGACTCTCGCTGCCAGACTCGGATGCCGAATGTTTAACTTCCAGGCAAGCATTGCACCCACACTCAAAAAGCTCGAATCAAAATTAAGACGTCCCTTAACTCAATCAGGAAATACTCTCACATTTTTGTGCGGGACTTTTAAATTGTTGAGATAAATTTTTCGGCGTATTTTGATGTTTTTGAATTTTCTCAATGAAAGCGTATTGCTTGAGAAATAAAATCATTGAGTCATGTTTAAAATATTGAAGCAATTGAAATGTTATTATGGTAACATCTGGGTGAGATAATAATGTTATTAGGGTTATTTTATTTGTTTGTACAACTCTTTTAATGATATTCATTTTCCTGGTTGCATCATAGTAAGCTTAGGTATATTTAAAATGGAATTAATGTGTTTCTAATTTTGATTTGTTTTTTCTTTATATTATATTAATTCATTAATTAATTACAACTTTGTGAAAAAGAGCCATAAAAGAGATTAAAGTTCTGTATTTTATTCACTCATCCGTTTAAGAAAAGTTTAATATTATTTATTTTTGTTTCTCACACAAAACGACTATTTAGAAATATTAATTTCTAATGAGACACGACCAAATTTCATATCCTGGATTTAAATAGGATCGTATCAAGCTTTCCTCATAATTGAAACATTTATTACAAACTGTGTATTATTGCAAATGTAAAACTGTGCTCAGCTCCTTGCACAGTTTTGAATTCAAACGTTTCTTTTATATAGGTACTAAAGCTAATAATATTGCGCGTGCGAAACAATCCCAATTGCCACAATGGCTGATACTCTCAAGTGTTGGACTAAATAATTGATGTCAGTGATTATAAAGCAGTCCCAAACATCACAGTGTTTTTATAGATAAATATTAAAATTAAGTAAAATAAATATTTAATCATATTAAAGCATACATTAAAAACACCAAAAAAAACCTTTCTGACTTCTCTATGTACACTTTTAGGTGAACAACATCAGAAAAAATGCTCTCCTGCGACCCGATTGCGCTGTTTAAAGATTAGACATTGTGACACAGCGCCCTTGGGGTGATTTTTCACAAAAACGGCGCATCATCCATTTATTATTATTATTATTATTATTACTGTCATTTTCTTGGGGTTAAAGCAAATTTGCTTAACTGCGGCTCCGATTCCTTGTCAATGATAATACATTTTTAAATGAGTTTGTGGTATTATGAGAGTATACTTAACACGTGTAGTTTATTATAATTTTTTACATTTTTTATTAAACATTTCGGGTTCTTATAAGTACTTTACAAACATCGCTAGCAGTATTTATGAGACAAATAACGCACTAACATGTTTTGAATGTCATTCGCTGAATAACAACCGTCAGCCGAGAGAACCGAAACCGCAGTTAATAAAAAGTCTTTAAACTTAAGGATAACGAACTGGAATCTTTCCCCTGGACCACTGTTTGGCAAATGGCACAGTTTTACACAAGATATTTCTGAATGTCTTAGTAAATTCCATTTATCTCTAAATTGGATTGTGTAACCATAGCCACATGTTAAATCTTAAATTTTGTAGTTCAGAAGTTGGTACTCGTAGGAACCAATTAATAATTTATTGTAGATTGAATCATTGATTGAGCCCAATGGCGATGTTGTAACCACGTAAATACTTGCCTTCACCTATCACGATTTTTATGGCACCTGCGCATTATTTAACACCGGAAACACGCCACGTGCGATGTAAATTAAAAACGTATTCATCCGTTCTACCACCACGTATTAGGAAATAGGAAATTGGCCATTGATTTGATGGTAACCTCTCTTTGTCAACCGGTACACCAAAATGTTGAATGTTTTTTTTTTGCCTTCTACTCATGTTATTTAATCAGTCTCAAAATTCTTTCAGTAAAATCAATTCTGTTGTACAAAATTACATTTCAGCACATTAATAAGCCTATATATTATACAGACTAGAGCACACTTACAATACTCGTCTCAATTTTAATGGAGGATTAATGGTTCGTAAGCATACAAACAAATATGGACAAAGAACTTTAGATCACATGACTCCCAGCTGTTTAAATATGTTACCTGCTGAAAATAAAAAAAAAAACTGTATTAAAACTAAACATATTGAAAACTTGACCAGCTGAAAGAAGCTAATTGTATTAGATAATAAGGAAATGTGTACGATTTATTGTTGTCGTTTATGATTTTATTTTGTATTTTTGTAGAAATGTTTTTGAGTAAGATTCTTGAGAAATATTCATACTTTAAGTTTGTTACATGTGTTGTTTTTACGTTTTTTATTTTTTTTATAGATATATATGTATATATATTGTAACTTTCACTTTTAATTTTGAGTTTTGAATAACAAGCTCCCTTTAGATAAAATTGCAAAAAAGTAGTTTGTCGGGACTTTTTGCATTCTATTTTTTTTAAAAAAGAATAAATATTTTGAATCAGGTGTTTATATTTTATCTTTTCTTGTTTCAGGTCAGTCACTTTTGGATACACAATATTTTATTCAGCTTCATAGCTCTTGAATGGTAAGTCACGCTTTGTTTAAATTTATTTGTCTTACAATTGATCGAACAATTGACCTGATTTACCACGCAGCCTCCGATGAGCAGCATACAATGAGCCCCCATTCCTAGAATATCTTATGTAATATTGTAAGCAAGTGTGTGTATTAAATTATATATTTAAACTTGGTTATGTTAGTAGAATATATTCGCATACAAATTAAATAATTTGGCATTATTATATATTTTAATAAAATATATGCAATTCGTTCATTGTTCCTAGTAGTGGCGCAGTTCCAATCTTAGCAACCTAAGCAGGCGCCAGGCGGCCCGAGCCTCGAAGGGCAACACATTCAGTTGCGCCATTTCTCATGTGTATTTATATGTATTACTTATCTAGATAGATAGATGACATTTTATAGATTTGTAACCCTTTTGTCCGCACCGCTAAAACTATGCCGTTCGATTTGATATTTTTGGTGAAGGCCAAAACAAAGTGCATCGGTACTTGTAATGTAGGACAAATTTATTCCTAATGAAGTTGATGTTACCGAACGGTTAAGATTCTCGGCTCCGGATCCAGTTCTAAACCCGACATGCATAAATATATTTCATTCATTTTTCAATAGATGATAAATATAATTGGATGATTTGTATAGCGCTGTTTTTGTGGACTAACTAACTAACTAACCATCACGCCGTTTCACCGCAGGGGTAGGCAGAGAGGACGGACCGCCAAACAACTCGATCTTGGCATACACTTCTCGCTTCATTCACATTTATACATTCTCTTCTATTATTCCGACTTCTGACATAGCCCGACTCAAGTATTTGATTCACTTGATCGTGCCATGTCTTCCTCGAGCGTCCCCGGCTTCATCTTCCATCCACATTCACGTCATACATTCTTCTTACACTCCTTTCTTCATTCATTCGCTCCACATGCCCAGACAATCTAAGTGTCCCTTTCTTAATCTTACTCATTACGCTTACATCAGCCTTGCATTCTTTACGAATTTCATGTTTTGTGGAAAATCACCTAAAGGGCGCTGTACAAATATTACTTCATACTCTCTATCTAGTAATATACAGACACAGAAAAACATACTTACCTGGCAGGTCGCTTCAGATGAACACAGTTTTATTAGAAAATTTAAGCTTAGCCAAGATATGATTTTTACAGATGCTATTTTATCCTCCTTTTCTATTGATGTTACATATAATAGAAGATTAGTGGCACAAAACGCTATCATAAACTTGTAGATATTTTTTACTTCTTATTAATTTTATTTTATATTTCATACAATTTGTGTGCGTTATGTCACGTATAACTAAAATAAATTAATAAATCCTAAATACTTGCATTTGCGGCACTTTCCAGGGTGGTTTATATTCTCAGATATCACTGTCTCCGGGCAGTTGAGACTTTTATAAGAAAATTCCTTTTTTAAAATTATATGCATATATTAATACTTTTGTTATTTACTCATCTATACTTCTAACAAAACCTTATATTTCGAGTAAGACCCATTCATACCACGTACAAATTTTAAGTTAGCTCAAATTTACAAGCACACCATGGCACCGGAAGTTTCTGGTTACGCCTCTGGTTCATGGCCAAAGTTCATCGCCAAACGCAACACCTGCTTTTGCCCTTTGCAAACAGTACCAACATAACGCTGAGATATAACGAATGGGCTTCGAATGCAAATATTTGTCCTAACTGCGTCTGTCCGTCACGGCTGTTCTGCCGGTACGTCCATAGGACCATACGGTGAAACGGCCGGGCCGTTGTCACCTCGCAGCATTCTCGGCATCTCGGCTCGATTCCAGCGGATAAATGGGATGCCCTAATAAACACGCGGTGTCAATAAAAGTCAGCGGGCCTCCATACAAATGTCGCGGATCTGATCTCGATAGCACGCACGGATCCGACGGTCCGGCGTCGCACAATTGGTTAGCGGACGGTATGCAAATGGTCGCTAAGCAATTCGCAAGCAGATAATTGCAAAAATATCAACAACAAAAATATCATGTTTGTTTATGTGCGATATTTCTAGTAAAGCATTAACAAACTAAGCGAAAGCCAGATGCCGAAAATACCTACAAGTGTACGTATTAATTTATATTACTGTTTTAAATATACATATTTATATGTATATGCATATATTTTTTTTATTATTATCTATTCCCTAGTGAGCTTTCACAAGAAAATAATACAATACGATTGTATCAACTATTAATTGTTATATAACAATGGTAAAAAATGCCCAATATAACAAGTATTAAAAGATAGCACGTCAAAACAATAAAAACTAAATTCATCATTAAAGTGATGCAATAGGAAGTAATGCAAAATCGTCTGTTTTCGGTTTGAGAATTTGATGGCCTAAAAATATCATAGATCACTTAATTAAATAATGCAAGTAGAACACACCTTGGCCTTTCGTATAACCGTCCAATTTTGGTGTGTCTTTTTATAAGCCTAGATAAAAATAAAGTATCAGAACTAAAAAAATGTTTAAAGTCAAAATCTCCTACTTACGAAAATTTTTCCGATATTTTCGTATTGTTCATTGTGGCAAATTAAGTTTTTAAGAATATGACCGTAAAACATTTTAATATTTATGCCTTAGCTTTACAAATTAAAATGAAACAAGCGTTTCGGTGACGTTTTTTTGCGTAAATCAAAACATGCGGACGATATTAAGCGGGAATTTCGACCTTGTCACCACCTGCATAAGAACCGCGTGATTCAGTTGGAATTTTACCTAGTGGATGGCCTTAAGGCATAAATACAATACCTCAAATCCATTATTTTCTACACAACAAATGCATAATAATTATATTTGCAAAGGAATAAAATATTTTAATTACGTTCCTGAAGAAGTTCAAAAATTACAGATTCACTATTATTATTTTTTTTTATAAGACATTATGATTACATTGGGATGAAACATTTTAATTGTCTTCCCAAAAAGGTAAAAAAAAAATAGATTTAATTAAAATCGAAAAAAATATCTAACTTCTACGTATTATGTTTATTTTGTTTAACTATTATTATTATTATCATTAATATATTTTTACTACACAAAAACTCAACAGCCAGTTTTCTTCATCGGCGTAGTAATTTTGAAAAAAATAAACCCATTAAAAAGTGCAGACAATGCAAATAATAAAACATGAATTTATATGTGAAAATAAAAAAAAAAAAATAAAAAAAATAATAATAAAAAAATAAAACACCTCTTAAAAACAAAAAAAAAACATTCGCAAATTAGATATTTAATCAGTGAGAAATATGAAGTGAAATAAATTATGAAAGAAAAATATATTTTTTTATAAATATTCACTGCGGAGTGTTAAACTCGTATATTTCAGTGAACTATTTGTGTGGGTTTTTTTCGGCACTAATACAAAATTATACCTAAATTAAATCTTAAATGAATTAATATTTTAGAGTAAAAAAAAAATAATACAATAAATGGTAATTTTTTCTGTTCCGCCGTTTAGTGATTAAAATTGCCTCAAGGACTGTTTACAATTTGTTAAAGTTTGTAGCCCCTTTTAAAAAAGCGTGATTTTTGATATTTCTTATGATGCTAAATTGCTTTCTAACCTCAAACCAAATGGAAGGTCATTCCAAAAATATGTACCCAGTACATTAAAAGCTCTGTCCCCAAAATTAGCAGAATTCGTACGAGACGGTTCAACCAGTCTGTTCGACGCATCAGACTTGGCCGACCAAAGCTGAGGGTAGCCCTGAGGAAGACATGGCACCATCGAATACTTGAGTCGGGTAGTGTCAAAAGGTGTAACATCTATGAGACTACGTGTGAGTATGTGTACTAAGCGTCTACCAAGATTGATTTGTCTTGTGTTCCATCCTCTCTCCACACCCTCTGGAAGAAAGCATTGTATTTAATGTAATACAATTTATTATAAATTAATGTGAAGTATTTTGTTAACATCACTGTTTAATATATAAATATCAACATGTCTCGAAAGCGATGCTTTCGTCATCAGGATACACAAAATACTAAAAAATAATGACAAATATTCACAAATATTACAAATAGAAAATAATAATGTAAGAATATACAAGTAACAAACAAAAACAAAAATTAATAATAATTTAAAACAAAATACCTCATATTAATTGTATTAATAATGACTGCACATCTTTTGTGGATTTTTTTTATACCGTTATTGTTTCAAAACGAACGGTTCCTTCATCAGGGTACAAAATACTCAAAGGGGGGGGGGGGAATTACGTAAGTAAGCATAGACAAATTCATACAAAAATTAACAGTAAGTGACGAGAAAGGGTAAATAATTCATTATTAACGTATCGATTTCAATAAAATAATTAAGACTTGTTTTGTTTAAACCGCTATTTAATAAATGTATTTATTTACAAAATACTCAAAGGGGGGGGGGGGGAATTACGTAAGTAACCATAGACAAATTCATACAAAAATTAACAGTAAGTGACGAGAAAGGGTAAATAATTCATTATTAACGTATCGATTTCAATAAAATAATTAAGACTTGTTTTGTTTAAACCGCTATTTAATAAATACATTTATTAAATAGCGGTTTATACAATTTTGAAGTAATTATTTAATTTAAATTGATGCCACCAAGGGAATTTACATTTATTGAAGAAGTAATCATAAAGTATTTGTAATATTTTGCAGTTTAAAACATACCATAATATCCATACGAAAATATGAACGGATTGTTTTTCATAAAATGTTGCCGACTCCTTTTCATTTTTATGCATAGAAATATAAGGAAGTGCGAAATGCGCGCCGGCCAGTAAACAACTACATAAAACTATTACCACATAGATATATTAGTGCGTGTGGGTAGGTAAATACAAATAGCCTGTGTACTTCAGATTAAGTGAGTACTACAATAGACGAGTATCTACAATACTCGTCTATTAAAATTATTTTTTTTGGGAACATCCTGGTATTAAAGCTTAAACATGTTATAATTGTTAGCAAATAATACTTATAACCTATAGTTTTTGTTACACTCTAGCTCTACCTAATACTCTTAGCACACCATAGAAATAATCTCAGCATTTTTTTATAGCAGAGGAAAATCCTTGTACCAGGACGATTCGATGTGGTGTTCCAAAGAAACAGTTGAATAAAATTACATATCTTCCAATCCTTATAAAGCATTGCCACCAGTTCTACCATTGTATATTTGTTCTTATGTAAATGTAACATAAGGGCTCCTATAACAAATGTAGCCGAACACAGAATCTCCTCTGTATATGGATAGCTTTATCGATCGACAATGCAACCCATTATTTTATTTTCTCACGCGGTCGACGCTATCCGATAATATCGCAAATATGACGCCGTGATAGGTACAATAATACGTTTCTGATATTCCGAACAATGCGGGATGTTATCGATGCACGGTTCTCTATCAAATACCGATTATGATCTGCAAAGGACTCACTGGCATTTATATGAAATATGTAATTGGGCCTCACCTCACAATATGCTTCATCTTGAAAGTCAATCGCAAAGTAGAACAAAATCGTCTTCAGACGTTATCGGTAGGAATCCAGAAATGAGAGCTTCATTTCTAATGTTTCAGTAGCGCATACTAAATCAGAACCTGCGTTTTCGTAATATTAAGTAATCGATTTTCGTAATTCGTACCTTCTAAAAGCAATATTCATAACGGTAGAAGATAACTTACAACTTTTAAAATATTTCATTTATTATTGTTTCACTATCAAAAAATGTATGAACAAAAGAAAATTCAATGAAAACCATTGAACCTTTTTTCCACTTATTTATTTTCGACCGGACCAGTTTCACCCTATCACAGGCAACGTCAGACTGGCACAATTAAAATGATATCTATGGTATACATAGCATCGATGTCAGGAGTGATTCCCCCTGCATTATAATATTGTTTTAATTTATGACTTAAGAAATAAATTATGAAAATTCGTATAGTAGAATTTTGCTAGTTTCACATTTAGTAAATGTAATATTAATAGGTAGTAACATTCTTAGACCAGAAACCAAAAAAATAAGGTACGTAAGTCTAAAGAAAATAATTTCCTTGGCTTCATTTTATAAAATAAGGGATGGGAAAAAGGTTCCCATTAATTCGGAATAGACCCAGTTTTATCTTGAAACCTGGCGGTAATCAGTTGCCTAGGTAGGCAAAAGAATGCTAGAAAAACCTCATCACATTCCATATATTTACGACCCCAATTACGGTCAGTAATGAGGGTCTAAAGATTTCCTCTCTGAGGCATGGAGGAGCCGTGTTAACGCGGACCACTTTGCGAAGGAAAAAATCTTAAATGGCGCCAATCCACCTCCACCCAGCATCCCGCGTTCCTGGACCAAACAAACTACAGCCTCCATCCATCAAGGGGGGAGAAAAAATGCCGACATGGCCACGAAATCCGGAATAATCGAAGATTGTAAACGCATACCGATTTCATTCATTCACTTGCGAGTGGTTGTTTTTTGACTGAACTTTTTCTTATTTATTGCAGTTTCGATATGTTCTCGCTTAAAAGGCTTAAATTTACCATACTAATGAGTTAAACAGGTACAAATAAATTGTGTTGAACTTTTATGTCACCTGCGAACGTGGTACATTTCATCACGAATACTTGTCGATCAATTCATTGAAACTATTTTTATTATGTCTGAATAAAAAAAGTAAACAAAAAGAAAGATTTATGTCAACCCTCAACCGATTTGAATAAATAAAATATAATTAACTTTAATTGAAAGATTACAGTCATATTCGTTGTCGTCTTGAATACTTCAAAAATAATACTTAAAATTAGAAGACAATTGATTGATTTAATATGTGTACATGTAATTCACGGTTTTCTCGATACTACATCGTGCCTTAGCAGTATTGAAAGAAACGTTCCTAATTCCCGTTGTTTAAGACGCCATCATAGCATATTTCAATTGAATACATTTGAATACACTATAATAATTTTGCTACTTTACTTATCTGTCTTAAATCTGCAGACTATATAATAAGAGTAAGTGTTCTAATGTTTTTTTTTACAGTAATTCCACACAAGAGTCCCTGAGGGAAATTATATCCCTCAAGGCCTGTGTCATATTTGGGGATGTTCTGTGGAACGTATTTTAGAGAAAGGAAGGAATGAACCTGTGTCTAAAAGAGATGCATGTCGTAGGAGCGAGGAAATACGGAGAACGGCAGATCATTCCACAGCCGAGCTGTTGTACAGAGAACGAGTCACAGAAGCGACCCGTTCTCATGTGACAAATGTAAACCGTGTACAAATGTTGGGTGCGAGTTTGGCGTGTTTCCCGACTGTGAACCGGTGCCGGAGGGATCAATGATTCTGAGAGAAAATGCCATTGAAATACTGGTAAAACAAGGACAGCATTCCCATCTGAGATTTGTGCTGCATAGATTGCAATCCGTTTGTTAAGATAGGTGAATGTATTAAACAGATCACCCGGTTATGCTCAGATTCAAGGGTTTTTTATATGATATTTTGGGGCTTCCGACCAGAGGTGGCTTACAAATTCTACAGTGGCATTCTATCGCACTTGCGATATGTACAAGGTCATCAGTTGTATACTATTAAATTATCAGTGGGCCCTATTCAGTACGCCCAGTTTCTGAGAGGCTAACTTTACTCTGGTTTCGATGGAGTCTCCATACCTGAGGTCACTTAAGGTTACACCAAGCATATCAATGGATGGCTTGTTGGGAAGATTGCTTCCATTAAAGAAGAATAGATTATCGTTTCAATTTCTTTTTGAAGTAATCACACATGATTGGGTCTTTGAAACACTAAATTATTGTATTGGCGCTCTCGTAGCTGCCGGCAGCTTTTTATAAGCGCTCCAGTTTGTCTGGGAAATTTTGGGAAGTTCTTAATTTTTCCGGTGTTAAAATAGCGTTAAATAACCGCAATAATTTATAAAAATCATATAATTTTAGTGTGGCCGTTTCGGGCTTAAATCAAGTTTACAATAAAAAATCATATAAAAACCCAAACATTTTAAATTCAAATCTGTCACGTTGTTCTAAATTAACCCAAAATCATAGGTCATCGGTCAAAGGCGTTCGCCACATGTGCTTGTTAAAAGAACTTGGCCTGTTAAAGCCTAGTGAAGTGTCCAAAGTGAATGGATGATTAACAATGTTATTCTTTGAACTATGGTGATTGTAAACAATATCGTATTCGACCGGGCTACACAACGCAAACTTAATGGTGAATGTGTTATTTTGGACCATTTAATAGCTGCAAAGAAATCGTTGTATAACCTTGAACGTTGTACCACAAACGCAACCCGTAAAATTAGATTTCGTGGCTGCCGAGAACGGCGCAATAGGAAAAGAAATTTGACGAGAAGATCTTCTGCTATCACGGCGACCTGAGTTCTGACCTCCAGTCTACAGAGCAGATCCGGTGCATCATGCGGCCCACGGACGTGCCCGACCAGTCTGCTCTGCGACCCGCTGTGGTCCGACCCCGACAAGGACACCACCGGCTGGGGCGAGAAATGGACGACACGCTGGTGCGCTCCAGATCCTGAAGCCGGCCGACAAGCGCTACCTGGCGTACGGGCAGACCAACACCAAGCGTCCCGTCAGGCCGCCCAGGGTCGTCACCAACAAAGACAAAGAAGATTGGATATGGATATGGATCAGTTCCCCCGGCCCCCGATTTTATTTATATGAGACATCTATTGATTTATTTTACAAGTCTGGAAAGAATATTCAATTTATTTTTTATAACTTATTGAAGTTTTTAAACCTCATTGTAATATTAAATCATTGAAGAAGATAATATTAACACACCCCAAATGAACCACGAAACCGAAAAAACAACAGAAATTAAAAAGATGCGACTGAAATCTTATTTGTTATTTCTGGTTTTATTTTTCCAGTATTTTCCGTCTTGTTTGCTAAAGTCGAAAATAAACAAATGGAAAAAAGTTAGGAACGTATTTTTAATCAAAAAAAAAAAAATTATGATAACCATCATCTTTTACTAAATACATTTTATTATATTTTCCCAATTTGTATATCAAAGTAGAGTGGAATATGTTTACAAGCAGTTCTAATAAGTTCAAGCTTAACAAGAGGTGAAACAAAAACGTCTCTTTGATTTTTCTTTCAATAATTCCATAATTTGTTTAGCAAAAAAGCATTGCAGGAACCGCTTCGCTGCTGACCGCGCATGCGCGTGCCAGTATTGCCAGTTGTCAAAAGTTGACAGAGGATTAATTCAATAATCATAGTTCCTACGGCATATTTTCGTACTTCGAACCAATTTTTAAAAATTTTCCATTCATCTGCAATAAATTACACGCATTATGGCTGTACCGTATGCCCTGAAGAGTATAGAGTGTACTGAGTACAGTCAGAGCAACTCCATGTCAACGCGGTCCGATTGTCTGGTAGATTAAGGTGTAGACTCACCGCGCCGCGCGCCGTTCCGGAGTAACTTATCGGATACCATCTCTCCCTACAGTCACTGTACACATTACACATTACACTGTGGAAAGTGCTCATAGAGCGTCGGACTGGTTTTCATGTAAATGGAAACAAACCATGAGCCACGTGACACACTTTGACTTAGCTCTAAACAGTTCATTGTAACTGTTTCTGAAATCCGTTGAAGCTTTTAGACACTAATGAAGCTGTTTATTATAGTAAAGATCGTGCAATTTTCAGTGTGAAACACTCTAACGTCCAAATTGATAAAACAGGGGTATTAAGGTATGCATATTTATCTCATTTATGAACTGATAATTGGTGAACCATCTGATAACAAGCTCCTTTTTGGGAAGCTAAAAGCTTTTTTTCTTGGCTCACTTATCGGATTGCAACCCCAATCTGTTTACTTGAGTACCTGTAATTCAGCCATTTCACCAAATTCCCGTATTCTGGAAACATTCAATAATCTTTGTCCCAACTTAAATATATACATATTTTTGACTTCCTGTCGTCATTTAATAAAATAAATTACTCGGAACTTAATCAATGTGCAATCACAACTCTCCACTACATACATACACACGTTCACATATATACACACATATGCGCTTATGCACTATACACATTTTTCAAATACTGTTTTATCTTTACCTCAAATCATTCCCTATTATGTATTAACCCTGAACGGTAAAATATAAATGTGCACACAAATATTTCATAGACATTTCATTGACTCCATCCTTGTAATAATGTTTTAATACCTTGTAAACTGTACACCACTCAATTTATCCTGAATTTGGTTCATGAATCAAAGATTTTATCAGTACCGCCTTGGATTATGACCACTATTCCATAAAAATATCATCAAAATGGATTTAACCAAGTATCATTACTGAAATCTTATTCGTCTAGTAATCCTATCCATATTTTCCTTCATTTTTCATAAGAATCCACAAGTGGGATGTCATTGTCTCCTCTGGCTGCTGAAAGTAGAACTGTTGTGTGGTGTTAAAACAAAAATTAAAATATTTATCTACCTACATCTCAAACTAGTGTTAAGTTCCAGTTAAATCCTTAAGTTATCACGCTCAAAACAAAACTACCCTCACGAATTATTTTAATGTAGTCTCTGGTTTATTAATAAGGTTCTTCTTTTAGTCTAAGTCTAAAGATTATTATTGATTCGTATCTGTCATTTAATTAGTTATTTTTACAAAGGCTCACGAGTAATCAGTATGGGTATCACTGGTACCCAACGTTTTATTGTTAGATACGACTATTGTAAGCGACCATTGTCGTTACAAGACTGTAAACATGTAGGGTGCTGGATGAAGCCACTTTCTATGCTTCTGGAGGTACGGGGCCGACTATCCTTGAGGCAGGTCCAGGAATCTTTCAGGTGGGAGGCAGGAGAAGTGAAAGACTTTGTATGGTTACAAGATGTGACTGGGTACGAGTCACGATTGCTCGTCCGAGTGTGACTGACTTTATTTTCAGAAATTTTCGCTTTTATATCCTTACAAAGTGATACCAGTTTTCTACACTAGGGGCGCTGCTGAGGCAGACATGTAAATGAGGGGTCCGTGCACGGTACTGCGTTGCCACGGGGTTAGTTGCACTGTCGAAAACCCGCAACACGGTATCGTGCTGTCGCGGGGTCGGATGTGTTATCGAAGTGATAGGAAAGTCTGCCACACGGTACTGGGCTCCCGCGGAGTCAAGAAATTCCCGTGTGGTTCCATCACGTCGATAACACTATGAGATAAACAAATGTTATAAATATGGTACACAATATGGTGCAAACAGTACAATACAAATCACGAAGTACATTGATAAACATAATGTTGCCAAATTGGAATCCTAATAATCATGATAATTACGATCACGTCGGTTACAACTATCATCACGCGACAAGAAGTGTCAGATAACTGCATCAAAGAAAGCCGGCCGACAAGATCAGCTGAACCAGCTCTGTGGGTAAATGCTTTCTCATTATTAAGCAGACAAGCTACAATTAGGTAGCACTTAGATAGTAGGAAGTACAAGAAACTGTGTTCTTATTCCTTTTAATTACGTATTTTATTATTTATCTCAGCGATCTATGCGCTCTGCGTATCTTAATTTTATACGGACATTCCTCATCTAACGTATGTACAGAACTGTAGGTAGTAGTTACAATGTGATTTTTTTATTGGTTGTAGAAAAGTTGATTGTTTTTGTTTGGTTGTAGAAAAGTACAGTGCCTCTTTTCAATTCAATTCGACAATTTTCCTGGCATATCCCCTCATGGGCGCGCTAATGAGACAATCTAGCACTAGAGATCGGAAATATCTGTTCTTTCATCGTATTTTACCCGTGTTTTCTCATATATTACAGTACTGTAACCTATTTGAACGATATTTGTCCTTTTGACCATTTTTTACAATATATGTTTTTTTTCCATTTTGGACTGTATTTTTCTCACTAGTGCAATATTTTATTCTTTTTTTATTTCTTCACAAGATGTAAAATTAGATTATGGAGTCATATTTATTAAATTAATAACAATTTCTCTGTTTAAAACATGTATTTAATATGTTTAAGAAGCAAATCTCCCCTCGTCAGGATAAATGACATAAATAATTATATTTATAGGTATATTGTTTATCCTTTACGGGAGCTTTGCTTCTTAAACATGTAGATATTTACATATAAAATACACTAGTTATAAACAAAGTAATTGTTATAATTTTTTCAAAATATTGGTATTCATTTTGTCGCGTCATTATCAATAAATGAATTAAAAATTACTTTGTAATCACCACTTTATTGATATATACATATTGACATGTTTCGAAAGCGATGCTCTTCTCATCGGGAATATATTATTATAGTAATCTGTATATTCCTGATGAGGAAAGCATCGCTTTCGAAACATGTTGGTATGTACTCGTATATATTAATAAAGTGGTGATTACAAACTAATTTCAAATACATTTAAAGTAATTGTTATCAATTCAATATTTTTTCCAATTTTGACAACATTTATCTAATGGGATATTAATATTTTGATCAATGTTTTACTATTTTTTACTATTTTTGAACTACATTTTACCACGTATGTAAAAATGATGGTATTAAAGTACATTTTGCAAAAAAGGTTAGTTCCTTTTGAAAATTGACTTCATTATCAAACATTAGTAAAGTATGGGTTTGTACCAACCACAAGCAATATATAAATATATATATATATATATAACTAACTAACTAACCATCACGCCGTTTCCCCGCACGGGTAGGCAGAGATGACGGACCGCCAAACAACACGATCTTGGCATACACTTCTTGCTTCATTCACTTTCATAAAACGTCTCATACATTCTCTTCTGTTATTCCGACTTCTGACATGGCCCGACTCAAGTATTTGATTCACTTGATCGTGCCACGTCTTCCTTGGACGTCCCCGGCTTCTTCTTCCATTTACATTCGCGTCATATATTTTCCTTACACTCCTTTCTTCATTCATTCGCTCTACATGCCCAAACCATCTAAGCATCCCTTTCTTAATCTTGCTCACTACGCTTACATCAGCCTTGCATTCTTTACGAATCTCAACATTTTTCACTCGATCATACATGGTTTTACCACACATTCGTCTCAGAGATCTCATTTCTACAGCATTCAGTCTACTTTCATCCTTCCTCTGCTAGTTCCATGCCTCACCGCCATACATCAAGGTTGGTATCAGCACTCCATTGTGGACTGCTAGCTTCGCTTCTTTGGACAACTTTTTGTTTGCGCCAACCGCGTTCAGTCCTCCGTTAATAGAGTTTCCTGCATTCTCCCTTCTTTCAATATCCCTATCAGTCTTTCCATCTCTCGTAAACATACTTCCCAAATACACAAACATATATATAGTATGAAAATATATACCATATATAGTTGCCTAAACATGTACATTTTAACTATAATCAGAGTTAATTTCTATAGAGCTGTTTTGTGAAGGTTCACCCCATGTGCGCTTTTTAATCGGTATATTATTAGTAACAAGTAATAAGTGGGTAAGTTTCGTTGCAGGCGGGCCCTATAAATCCCATCGGAATGGAAAGAATGGCTGCGCCACGCGCTTTTGAGATAAATTCTCATAAGCGCCGGCCTTTGGTCAATTACATACAGAATAGCTCGCATTAGCGCCACTGTCGGCACATCCGAGATAAGGGCTGGAGATTCCGCCGTTAATAAGGATAAGTGCCGGCTAGCTTCTATTATTAACCACATCTCTGCTTAGGAAAAAGTCATTTTCTTCCCAGTTCATAATTGATTCGATGATTATTGACTGTTTTTATTAAAAATAAATTGGTGGCCTCTTAATCCTTTTTTATTACCAAAATATGTTGATTGGCTAAAGCTATAATATCAACGAAGCAAAACTTAATAAATTTTTAAAAAATGATAGTCGATGCGAAAAATGAAATTCTGACTTAGTTAATATTAGCATCAGAATGACCTCGTGGAATGACCTCGTGGAATGACCTCGTGGCCAACTAAGTTGGAACAGCACACATATTATTTTCTTTGCTTTATCTAATTTTGTATATTACACATCGGTATTTACTATTCTTTTACACCGATTATTTACATGTATTATTTAATATTTATTATTAATAAGATGAATAAGAAATATTTTCAATTTTTAATTATTCATTATTTTTATTGATATTTAAAAACCTTATTTTAATATGTAATCATTGTAGAAAATAATAGTAACATAATCTAAATGAAACATGAAAATGGAAAAAAAATGATATCGATGTAGATGACATAAATCAAACTGGTCTCATTAGCTAAGTTGGTTAAGCAGTTGCCCCGGATAGGCAGAGGTCCTGGGTTCGAGTCCCAGATGCGACTGAAATCTTTTTATTTTCTGCCGTTTTTTTTCCGTTTTCGTGTTTCATTTACGTTATGTTAAAATTATTTTCTACGATGATTAAAGAAATATTTTGTAAAAACCGCTATTTAATATTTAATTATTTTTTATAATTCTAAATTTCCAGTAAATAATTTAGAAGCTCTTAAAATAAATAAATCTCAAGAATGAATAAAATTAATTTACTAGATAAATTTAATAAATCGTGGGTATATGGTATAAATTAATCTGTAACGATTGCAACTCTTTTTAAACAGGAAAGACTTCTAGAAATGTAGGTAGAGTTAAGGAACACCTGGTGTTTAAATAATAACAAATATTCTGAATTTACAAATCATATTTTAGAAAAAAAAATTAATTAAAAATCACTTGGTATTCACCACTTTATTAAAATACGTGTTGGAATAAACTTCCCCAGCTCTTACTAATATCCAGAAATTTACTGAATTTAAACGGGCTTTAAAATAAATTTATTTAAAACATCCTACTGTCTATAAATTTTAATTTATCTTCAATTTATTGTAAAAAGCCGTTTCCTCAAGCCTTTGGTAGTTGTTTGGTTTCGGTTTCCTCCGTATATATATTTTTAGTTTTTTTTTATGTGAAGTCAGTTATTGCTGAACATAACCCGACCCCTGTCTTAAAATGTTACTATTTTTGCAGTATTATTGTGAATGTGTTATTTTTGTATAACCGTGTATATACAGAATAATATTTTGTAATTTTATTAGATGAATATTCACCTAAAGAGTACTGAAGGAGTAATATTAAGAATAAGTAAGAATGTATGTAATATGTTAAGAATGTTTAAATATAATTTAAAAGGAGCACTGTAGGAATACCACTGAATGGAGTTATTTAATCTTTTTTTAAAGTTTATTTATAGCAAAGCGCTCTTGACGTGAAATAACACAATATTGCGCTATATAAATACTTATTATTATATTAATAAAGTGGTGAATACAAAGTAATTTTTAATTAATTTATTAATAATGACGCCACAAAGTAAACACCGATCTTTTGACGAAATAATAAATGTATTTTTCTCTCAGGCTCGAACCCAAGTCCAAGTACAAGAACAACTCTGCCATGGAGGTCACCAATTTGATCACACCATGATATTAAAAAAAAAGTTAATCATAGGAATGGTTCAAATCTAATAAGTACGTGTGCATGTTAAAGTACGTGACATAATTTATACGTGATCATGTTTTATTACCATCCCACAATGTGGTAAGTAAGTATATTAAACCGAATAAATTGATTCAAATACTATTACGACCTGAACCCATAATTAGATGACTTCTGGCGAGTTACTATGTAAGGTATGATTATCATATTACTCGTAAGTCACCTCGTGAATTCAAACAGGTTTAGAAAATTATACAATATTATCGTTGAAATAACAGTAATTATACTTAATCGTACCATTTTTAGTAATTGGATGGAGTATCTACATAACAGTTTTTGTAAGTAGATGTTAAAACATGTATATGCAGCTATTACACATTTTACCGTTTTTTTTTCAATAGTAAAGAGTGTTGACAGTAGTTGGGTTGTTATTGTATTTAGTTTTTGTGTTTTTTTGGCTAAGGTTCTCGTTCTGGTGCTTAGTGACTCTAAATTAATGTTGTCTTTATGGACTTGAAACAATGCACTATTTTCAAAGATTTTATTTATATCCTATATCTAGAACTATACGATAGAAGACTTTAAATTCATTGGTACTGTTTACAATGTCTGCATTTCACAACAATTCTACCCCCTATTCAAAATTACTCTTATATCATATTAAGGTGATCCACCGGCTAAAATTCCAATGAAATAACGGGCTCCTTATGTAGGTGGCGACAAGGTTTAAAGTCCCGCTTAGCATCAGCCGCATGTTTCGATTTACGCAAAAAAACCATCACCAAAATGCGTGTTTTATTCTATTCTGTGGGTTCGTAAGTAGGAAAGTTTGCGCGTCACACTTTTTTTTATGTCTGATGCTTGATTTTTTTTCTAGGCCCGGTTAAAGAAAATGCCAAGATGTGTTCTACTTGCAGTATTTAATAAAATCATCTACAATATTTCTAGGCCATCAAATTATCAAACGGAAAACACATGATTTTACATTACTTCCTATTGCATCGCCTTAACAAGTAGATTTTTTTAGGTACCAAAGACAGTTTGTGCTTGAGAATAAATTCTGTTCAAGTTATGATTTTTTTTCCATTGTTTTTCATTCTTGTTTCTTGTTAGAATCTATTACGGTTTATCGAAAAACTTAAAATATTTTAGTAAGTTTACACCATAAGTAATCATTTTTCAGTTGATATTTAATCAAAAGCTTAAACATGTATTGTTTGCGTATTCAACAGTGACGTGTGTTGCTCTATGACCAAAAGTAGGCTGTCGCAATCTATTCAATGTTAATCGCATGAATTTTAAATAGTTTGGTTCCTTTGAAAGGCGCTATTTCAATTCTCATCTATTGATGGTTGTGGCCAGGTTGACGATTGGGAGTAAAAGTTGTTTACCTAAAAACAGATACTATAATTTTTATTTTATTTATTTATTTATTGTTTCTTTACATTGTATCTTTTTGAGCGTTAGAATTTTTATCCTCACTAAGACAAGCCTGTGTTGAGGTTAATAATTTTACAAAATAAAATAGAACACTGATTATATATAAAGTGAACAGTATTGTTACATTAACAATATTGTTACATTAATTCAATTCGCCTTTCTTTTTTTTAACACGTCTTTATAATAAAATGGGTTATTATAACTACTAAGATTTACTACTACCTAATTACTTATCTATAGTAATAATATTAGAGTAAAAACTTCTAAAACTCGTGGAGAAATTCAATTTTTAACATAAATGTCATTTTTAATTTTTAAAAAATCTTTTAATTTATTTTTAGTCTCCGTTTTCTTAAGGTAGGCACAGATATTTAGTCTCTATGGGCTGTAAGTCACTGGTGTTCAGAGCATTTTGTCTATTATTCGCAATTCGCCATTTGAAAAATCTCTGCTGCCTTGGTTTTTCAATAAAAACCATCTAAATAGGTAAACAATTATTTTAAAAAATCTGTAATCAATATCCGGTTCAAATTAATCAAGGTTAGTAAGATTATTAGTTACTAAGTAAGTAGGTTACCTCAGAAATAATAATTGTATGCACTATTATATTCAACAGTTCACAACATAGAAATCTACAAAAACAAGTACTAACCTTACGTTCATTTATGCAAACCCTTCGGATACATTTCTTGTGGGCATAACAAGGTAACATAATTGCTGTAATCTCTGAATGTTGCAACTGGCATCTGAGATTGTAACACGATAGATAATAAACAACATTATGATTACAGGTAACCACCAACCTATAGGTTAGGCTCCAGGCGGAAAATCTTTTACGGTTCACGCATACTTAATATTATCTTGCAGCCTTGAAATTTCTCGTTACATAACCCCTGTATCTCGAAAGGTCTCGAAGCTGACGTGAAATAATGATACAGATCTGATCAAACATGATACGTGGTGAATAAATCCGTGTTAAATAATTTCCTCTGTAATACGAATACACTAAATCTGTATTATGAATGTTTTTACACTCTACTTGCCAATAAGTACCCTTGAGAAAATTATTCATAAAATACAGCGCTAATATTATCCCCCTTAATATTATAAAACAAACACAATTTCAACCGTAAAAAAAAGTTCTACCCGAGGAAGGATAACCTAATTATATTTATTGATTAAATATCAACTGTATAAATATACCATAAATGATAATTACACATCACAGTTAACAACAAGCATAATAATACAGAACAAATAATTTAAAAGGGAAAATATTAAAAGTGGCATTAGGTCGTACAATGGCATCAGAGAGTAAATAAAGAATAAAAGTTTATGGAGGATATAAAAGTAAATGATATGCGAACATATAAAATATATAGTAAACTTATGTTACATTAAAATTGATTGAGAAGATATGATAATATAGTCTTTTTGTACTTACCTTATAGATCGGCTACATCTGCGTGTCTATTACTACCTTCATGTAATCTAGGTACAAGCGAGTGTTTGTTATGATCAGTCTTGGTGTTGTCACATTTAAACAGGATTGTGGAATATGTTGCTCTCGTATGTAATGAAATTGAGGGAGGTTAATTGAGTCAGGGCTATCTTTATTACCATTTACAATTTCCGGCATCCCACCTTATCTATTATACGGTTCATCTCATAGAACGAACCTTTTTATTATGGAAGAAATCAATCACTTTCTGATGTAATTAAATTTAAAAAAAATGGTTGTTTTAAACCACTTCATTAAATTTATACATTTGTTAACCAGTTTAGGTTAATCTTAACCTTTCTCAGGACAATAAGCATGTAAACTTTCAACAAATGTATAAAATTATTAAACTGGTTTAAACAAATTATCTTTTTATGACTGTCTAGAATTGTAGCGCATTCGCACTTGCTCTATTTCAATTTATTTGTATTTGTGAAGCTCAAAATGATGCAGCAAATCTTTGAAAGAGAGGGGCGTTTTGTATTGGACATAACGGTTCACACGGTTCTATTCTATCATATATTTTAAATAGAATAGAACGAAAGTTGGAATCGATTCAACATTGAGCTTCTATTACATCGGACTTTCTATTGCCTGTTTTCACTGATCTACTTCTAGGATCCATGAAATAGTTCATAGAATAGATAAGGTGTGAATATAACTATAGACATATATCTATACAATAACCTACGATGGAAAATCAAACACTTACTTAAACCCGTCATATATGTAAAGCGAAATTTATTTAACGAATAATTTTCACAATACAAATAACTGCCGAAAAACTGAATATTATCTATCCCATTTGTCCATTCTATGTTGAGTATTCCACAATATATATCAAGGTTAGTTGTAAAATATTTAACAGCAATTTAATCTGCAAGTAAATTATTGTTATATTTTAGGCCTTATTATGGGCGTAAAAAGAATTGATTTTCTATAATACAATAGCTGATGATTGCAAACCATTTGAAAAATGGCATTAAAACATCATTTACGACCAATTCACCCATAATATTTAAATTTTGTAATTCAAATGCTGGCATGAATAAGATTGATTATGTTATATCGCAGCCGATCACAATGAGAGTAGGTTCCAATAACAGACTTAAAAGACGTGTTTTAAACGGTTGTATCGACATGACATTTATGCACCTGCCTATGCTCAATAGAATTTATGAACAACAATGCATTAAAATGTTATATTATCCTTAGAAAATATACTAAAATAATTCAAATAAAAACACCACCTTAGCATGGCTAAGATTCTTGTCTCTGGGTTCAGAAATCACAGTTTTGTGAAAAAAAATGCTTTTGAGTTTTCACATATATGCTACGCTACGCTTTTTTTTTAAACCAAAAAAAATGTTATGCGCCCTGACGAAGGGGTGGTGACTATGAAACTGAGTAGAGTATTATTCGAACAAAAAAATCTTTACACGTACTTACCTTGATGACTGCTACCTCTATCTTTTAAACTCAACAGAATACCGTATTTTTTCACATTATTAAATTCAAAAAAAATCTTCGTCCTCCATTTTTTATTACTTATCAACGCATTATTTTCATTAAAAAATAACGTATTTTTATTGAAGCAGTTGCTCGCTACTTGCTACCTGCATTGCAATGCATCCTACAGCCTGCAACTCCAACTGCATATTATAGTGCACACCCGCCAAACTGCCCGCATATCGGACGTCCCCGTCAAACGGCGAAGTGCATTTGCATCTCGCATCTCACCTGCAGTCAATCCTCCATGGGAATTTAATACGTTCAAGCCGGCTCTCGTAAAACGCTGACTACATACCCGCGATGAGGCATTCGTCTCCTTGATTAAGTTACTTCAGAAAGAAACAGGGATGTTTATTTATCGATGAGGTCATTGATATCTCTGCTTACAACATAATACTATCTCGCATTGAGACAATTTTAATTGGGTTCCCTAGGCGGAAATATGCTTTAGTTTGTTTTGCGTTTTTCCCGAGAGACGACCGCCATCGTAGTCAGGATATACGGGATTTATTTATCAGCCGTGATATTGGCTGTGGCAAATTGGAGCTTGTTATATAAAATTCTAGACGACAGGTGTATGACTTAACCAGAGACAGCTCGTGACTTTTTAATGTGCTAGATTGCTAATTTTGAAAAAAAATACATTATTGATGTTATAGCCGAAAACGGTTTTATTCATTTTTGAAAAAAAAAAAATTATGAAAATGTTTTTGTTAGGGTTAAATGTTTTTGCTTCAATAGGTCAAAAATGTTCACACCAAAATTAAAATCGTTTTCGGCTACGACAACATCAATATTGTTGTTTTTTTTTCAATCTTAGCACAGTATTGCACCAAAAAGTCACAAGCCGCCACTGGACTTGACTCTATTTCGGCCACTCGGCTAAACCTACGCATGATGAACGAGAGTGATATTGTATTTATGAACTTTACATCATCGACGGAGAATATAAAAAAGGTGAATTTTTCATCTCATTTTTAAAACTACTACAACTTTTCAAACATCTTATTAATTTTACGAACCTACTATTTATATATGGAAGAGTCATAATATTATAACGAATGGTAAATTGAAGGAATACAGAATATTTTGTTTAAATTTTGGGACAAGTATGACAAGAAAGAACTCCAGTGAAAAAATAATGCCTTTAAAATATATATCCATATAGATCAGAAAACGCCGATTCTGAAAATATAACTATTATTATATTTAATTATACGTAGAATTTATAAATTTTTAATTTAAAGGTGAATAAAAAATCATCTCATTAAAATACTTCGTTATGTTGGTACCATTGCATTTGGAACATCTGACGTCACGTGCACATTCTGTTTTCTATTAGTATGAATATTTTTTTAAATTTTCGATTTTGTTTTGTATTTTAGATATGTATTGTTTTAGTTTTATCGAAATTTTAACTTAATTTGGTTGACTTTAAGCTCTATAATAGATTTTCAATATAAAAACTTTTATTATTGAAAGAAATTCGAGTTTTCATGAGCAAACCAATTATCAGTACAGATATTAGGATAATGTTAATGGTCAATACTATTATTTTACTATTAGATAATTTATTTAAAAAAAGTATATCTATTTATTACTTATGTTTAGTTGTAGTTTACGATGAATAGAATATAATACTATGTACGGTAAACCTCATCCTTGTTTTGTTTTGACATTTGACATTCTAACCTCAAAACTGATCAAAACCGACCGGCCATTGATTTGAAGCGTTTCGGCGGGCTTTGAAAAATTGAAACTTAAAAAATATTTTAACTATGAAAACGGACTTTATACAAAAATACTGGTATTTAAGTTGGACCATTGTAATTATTGATTAAAAAATAAAATAAAATTAGGACTGCTCTTCCTTATTCGATACGCCCGGGATTCTAGTGAAACCAAATCATTTTGCAAGTCAGTAAGTAAAATATTTCGTTATGTCAAACGATATTACGATCACTGAAACCAAGATGTATATTGTTCAAAAAACCTTTATATTTCAAGTAGCCATACATTTTTAACAATTAACATTTAATCAAAAATTATTTTACCTTGTTTTCGACAGATATTTTACTATAAAAATAATATGTAATTAAATAATTACTTTAGCGTCGTTTTATGATAAATCATCTCAAGGGCGCTGTACAAATATTACTTGTTAGGCTTTATCATATGTGCAAACAGATACAGAAAAATCACTCCAATTAAAATATTTTATGTTGGCAAGATATGATTTTGCATCCACATGACACAATATTAAAAACACCGCGAATTGCATGTATCGCAGTTGTCAATTTATTATTATTTTGTATGTTTTATGTGAATTCCGTACAAAAGTTCCAACTGCTCCCAACCATTTGGAGTCAGTGAGACTATGGCATCCCTAATTGGGGTATATTGTGAGGATGAAGGTTGTGGGGAGAGTGAAAGAGATGGGTAAAAGGAAGATGGAGATGTTCCCGGCTCTTCAGATCTGGTCACCAAACACGCCTACTGCAAGCACCGTTTCAATTCTGATTAATTATTCGCTAGTGATATTACATTAAAATGTTGTTGTCGGAAAAAGAATAAGTATTTATTTCAAAGTTAAATAAAATGCCCTTAAAAAGCTATAATATTGTTTGCTAAAATATTATTATTGGTTACATGTGAGTTATTTTCTAAGTTTATAAGTTTTCGGTCATGGCCTACACTAATTTACTATTAGGTCTCTAACCGATTAGACTGTTCACTGAATAATGTTTTTTTTATATGAATACCGCACAAGAGTCCCAACTGCTCCTAACCTTCTGGAGCCAGTGAGACTATGGCATCCCGCATTGGGGAATGTTGTGAAGCTGGAGGTATTGGGAAAGGGAAGGATAAGGGGAAGGGGAAGGTGGGAAAAATATCTGACTATTCAGATCTGGTCACCAAACACAGCTAAAAGCCATTTCGAGCAACGTTTCAATTCTGAATGGTGGTCTTTCACCAGGGCGATACCCCATTGCAAATAGAATAATAATAACAAATGTAAAAAATTCTCTAGCCTCGTTTAGTGATTAAAATCACCTCAAGGACGCTTTACATTTCATTAAAGTTTGTAGCCCCTTTTAAAAAGAAATGTTTTAATTTTTTTAAGGGTTCGAAATGGCTTTCTGACGTCAAACCAAATGGAGGGTCATTCTAAGAATATGGACACAGTACATTAAAGTAGTGCGTTTTAATAATCTAACTAAATTCAGTATTCTGCTATTACAACAATTTCGTGCAAGTTTATTTATTTATTTGTTTTTAATACAAATTTATATACAAAGGTAGTTTAACAAAAGGTAAGCCAACAAAGTTTCTTGTACTAACAGTGGTAAAGTACAGATGTTTTATTAGAAAAAATAAAAAAAGGAGGAAGGGGGGAGACGAAGAGAAAGACAGGATCGGGACAGGAGATGCTCTCGATACATTTTATACTAGTGCATCAATTTGTAGTCCTACGTATTACTTCGGTTCGATATTTTGAAAGGTTATTGTGAAGAGTGTCAATATTGTGAAATTGTACGTTATATTGCGCACAAATACGGGGAATTGGAGTATTAATCTTAAGATTAGTTCTGCTTGCGGGCAAATATAAAAAATCGGTTTGTCGGGTCTTGACGGTATGTGTAATTAATGAGCTCTGACGAGTCCAGGCTATTAGTGTGCATCCACTGTGATTTATGTTATATTACAATTATTCATTTTTCCCGGTACCTAATAAACAAATTCGCTTAGCATTCAATATGATTAAAGTCGTAAAAAAACCGTACAGGTAACGTGCCGATGTACCCGAGTCGTTACAAAAGCTGCCAGCACAACACATTCGTTATACGAGTATACAACCTGATAAGGTTTAGAATATAATCTGCATGAAGATTCATACTTCCGTCAGACAGTTCGAACCATTCCTCAATCTCAGAATAATGGACGATGTAGCTGCTAACAGTGTCCATCTCAGCCGATTTCGTTGGATGTATTCCCACAACTAGAATGAACTTTTGAAACACTGAACGTCTTTCACGACTCGTTGCCACCTCGGCCCGTGGAAGATGGAGATGGATATCTATGGAGAAGATATACGACCCGTCATGGACCAGATTGTCATGGAAACACACGTTCCGATCGTGATTGACTGCATGTTGATGGGAAACTGAAAACAAGATGAATGCCTTTGTCAGAGTTTTTAGAAGCCTGAGAGTTATGTTACATTAAAGCAACTTGCACTATACACTGAATAAAGTATAACAAACACACTTCGTTCGTCAATGCTTCAAACTTTGGACTAGATAGAATGCAAGTTACAATTTGCTAATTGTTTGAGTTGACTGTTTTTCGTCGCAGGCTGAAAAACGCTTGTTGTTTTCAGCCATTTTCAAAGGTGGAATGTCTAGCATAATTTACAAGGCCGAATGCGTTGTATTGCGGACTTAATACGGTAATAAATCTTAATTCTTGTGTTGTGTTTGACCAATGCGATGGAGAGGGAAAATCTCGGTGATGGATATCTGCGAGCCACGACTGACAAATCGTTTTCAATCAGTAATCCGATACGTAACACCTTCCAACGATACGTTATTACTATAATTTACACTCTGTTACTTACGTACATTGATAGTATTCAACCGGATCAAACCGGAATGCAGAATCAATTCGTCTATAATTTTAAAAAATCGCTACAGTCTTGTTTATTCAGGATAGACTTTTGTTGATTAAAGTTCTCCTCAGTAGAAAACTAGTGATAAAAAGTGTCAACAGGGTGAACAAACGTCACCGAAATGTCAAATGTCATTATTAATTTAATGATCTTTTTTGCGCGATTCAATTATTGAATGACAAATATGTATTTCCGTTTTCGAATGTCAAAAATGCTTATTTTGTGTTTTAAATAGAGCTGAAGAGTACCCAACTTATTTTTAGTAATTATAAGCTACGTTTTGTCTTGTTTTTTCACTCATCGGGAAACGTCAAATGTCAAATATACGAAACGAACATTGTACTTCGCGGCATTATCAAAGGTCAAGTAAACGTGAAACAATCTAATCTAGCGGTTTGTAAAGACTGGATAAAAGGATGCGAATATTATTTAACAATATTCAATCTGCAACAATTTTTCAAATACCAAAAACTCGATCAATTCAGAGTGCAAAATGGTTATTCCGAATGTTTGGAATTTGTTTATCCAATAAAAAAGATGGAGAAACCGTTTAATAATAAAATAAACTAACATCATTAGACGATTGTCCTTCAGATTTTTAAAACATAATAAAACCGTACGTATTTACTGTTTTTTTTTAATCCGTTACATACAAAGTTATGTTACAATCAACAATGTGCTAGATTTATAAAGAATATATAATGGCTTATAGCGCATTTTCTAGTTCCATTTTATAATTATAACCTGTTTGATAATTTATTAACCTTTAAGGTTTCAGTAAGCGTAGGAATTGATGAAGTAATAAATAATTTGCATCACGCATAAATTCGCATTGTTTGTTTGCCTTAGAATTAGAAACGATAAGTTATCGGAGAATGAGTTAGTCAGTCCCCACTCCGCAGTATATGGGTCACTGTGCGAGTGCACCTTGCAACGGGTAAAAGGCAATTATGTAACTTGTGTCTGCCACTGGCCCATACCATAAATCCAACTTAACTAAGGTCATGGCTCCCATATAAACGTTCAATTCTCAATGCCGCCGCCGCAATGTGGTCATTCCCTCTAAATAAATTGCCGTGTAATGGCGCGTTAATTTGCATACTCGACACGTGAGCGAAGTCCACGCGAAACCAGCTCTTCGGGCACTGTGTCATAAGGAAAATTAGCCAACAAACAATCCTTCCCGCCTAAATTTTTACGAGGAAAATTGCAGCGACGCGGGCGCGCCTGCCGGCCGAGGCGCGAACTTCACATTGCGCTGGCAGTTTGGAAGCTCGCCGCTAGATGGTGGTGGGCGAAGGTTTTATTTTTTGAACGGAAAGCACAGGGTGACTTTGGGGTTGAACCTTTTTCCCTAGAAAGGTTTGTTTCTCTGCTAAATGGGATAAGGGAGTGGTTGTGTTAACGAGATGAAAAGGTTGGGGTATTGGGTGCGCTTTAGGGGATGTTTCTTGAAAATTATTGCAGAAGTTTCTCGGGGGATGGCGTTGGTTACCAAGGAAATTCCACTTCACAAAGTTAATATGAAATTGCAAATGAATCTGTTTCATTGGGATACAATTTTATAATCTTCATAAACCCTCTCATTCTCTTGAGCAATATTGCTTCTATGGATATCAAATCTTGTCGGTGTGAGTAATTTTGGCAAAATAAAACTATGCAAATGAAATTAAATAGATACCGTAGGCTAAAAAAAAATGATAAATAATAAAATGACGTTTTTTTAATTTTGAATTCAATTTAATTCATACCCGAACTTGATAAACTACACAGAGCCTATATTTGGTCATAGGGCAATGCCCACTATTGGCAAATTATGGTCGTAATATATTTTTTGAAACCCTACCAAAATCAAGATAAAAATCTTTTGAATGCATTGACATGCTCTATTTAAAATTAAGACTTTGTTATTCGTACAGGTTAGAGATTCTCTACGCAATATCCACGCCAACACGTCCCACAATGTGCACAGACTCCCGAAAGATGACATGTTTATGGCGGCTCCATTGTCTTCCCTGAATACCAGCTACCTTTACAATTAGACAACCCAGGCAGCTTTAGTCCTACCTTTGAGCTTAGGTGAAAGCTAACTTAGGGATGCATGCATTGTCCATATTGCACAATAAAAAACAGTTGACTGACCTAATTTTTGTGCATTTTAGACAATGCATTATGCAACTGATTTCTCTTTCTTTTATTTAGATTTTTTTTATTTCTTGCGTACCTATTATCTATCAAACAATGCACAAGTTTAGTTGAAACTTTTTGAATATCTCGCAAGCGACGTTTCTGCACCTCTTGTAGGTAGATTTTGTTCCCCCATTTTAAAGCGAGCGTCCTTGACATTCGTTATTCGATATTCGATTTTCATATTACAAATTGTTTGGAACTACATCGAATAAACTTTAGAAACTGTTATTTAATTTCAGTATTGAAAGATACGTAGGTACTCTTATACCTGTATTAAAACCTTCTTGATCAGTACCTTTAAGTAGGTAGGTACTTACCTTTTTTATTCATATTAAATGATTAGTTAGGTTAATGTATTAAATCCATTTACTTGTATTTTTTTACGGTAACCTTACTACCGGTTTTAGTTCATTTAACACTATTTATAGCACCGTTGAAGTGATATTGCATATTTAATAAAAATTAAACATTGTTTATAACCACGAAATGTTTATAACCACGTGGTTATAAACAAAGTTATTGTTTTATTTTTATTAAATATGTCTAACCACAAAGTGAATGTTTTCTATCAAAATATGATATTGCATAAATATGGTGCTAAAAATAGTCACAGTAAAAACAAAATATACCGATTTTTTAAATAATTTTTATAGCGCTGTTTTTTTTGTGAAAAATTACATGAGTTTCGCTTTACAATGAATAAACTGATATGGAGCCATTATTTGTGTTTGACATCACACAAGGTGTTAAGCAAGGCCGTGTAACGTCAACATTGTTATTCAATCTATACATGGATTTATGCAAGAATTGAAAGAGGTGGGCTTGGGCGCGAAAATGATTAATCTGAAAGTATGTTGCCTATTGTATGCTGATGACGCGGTGCTGATTTGCTAACAGTATGGAAGATCTACAGTCCCTCGTATCTAGAATGAACGAAGTATGTATGAAAAATGAGTTAATGATGAATGTAACAAGTCTAAAGATGTTTGAAAGAGAGAGTACGAAAACAGGTGATGAATACTTGGAGCAAGTCGATGAGTTTGGGAAGTATATTTAAGAGAGGTGGAAATACTGATAGGGATATTGAAAGAAGGGTGAATGCAGGAAACACCATTTACGGACCACCTAAACGTACTTGGGGCTAATAAAAATTTATCTAAAGAAGCGAAGTTAGCAATCCTTAATAGAGTACTGATACCGTCCCTGATGTGTGGCAGTGAGCCATAGAAATGGCAGAAGAAGGATGAAAGTAGACTAAATGCTGAAGAAATAAGATCTCTGAGGCGAATGTTTGGTAAAACTATGTATGATCGTGTGAAAAATGTTTAGATTCGTAAAGAATGCAAGGCTGATGTAAGCGTAATGAGCAAGTTTAAGAAAGGGACACTTAGATGTTTTGGGCATCTGGAGAATATATGACGCGAATGTGAATGGAAGAAGAAGCCGACGACTCTCAAGAAAGACATGGCACGATCAAGTGAATCAAATACTTGAGTCGTGACATGTCAGAAGAGAAGTATGACACGATGTATGAGTGTGAATGAAGCAAAAAGTGTTTGCCAAGATCGAGTTGTTTGGCGGTCCGTCCTGCTGCGGGAAACAGCGTAATGGTTAATTAGATAATTAGTTATTTATGTAAATATTACACGAATAGTTTTTATAAAAAAAATATTATAATCGATGCTTGTTCTTACAACCAAAATACGACAATATAATCCACTCTCAATTTGGAATTAAATGTTTTCATGAAATACTTATACCTTTAATAGACTGATTCTTCTTGTGCATCCTGCCATTAATCATGCGGCCCGAGATTAATCAGGCCTCGGCTGCGGAGTTCATCAACTCGCTGGACTAAAAAGATAGGTTACGTTAGGGATGCTGGAGGCTGGCTGCTTCTACCCCTGCGGTCGCCATATTGGATCGACCCCAAAAATTCCAAATTCAATAAATAATCTCCGCAAACTACCGGTCCCGACCCGCCGGAAGTGACTCTGTCGGTAGATGGAAGATTTATCCCGCGTTGTCGGTACTTCCGTGTTTATACGTTGCTGTTATTATTGTCTGTACATTTTTAGTAATTTTTTTGACGTCCAAACGCTTGCATTGTGCCATAAATCATTATTCTACCCTCACCGCACGTTTTTTAGAATCAGTCGAGCGTCCTTACAGTTCGCAAACAGAATTGTTTCGGGTTGTTGGTCACGTTTATGCATAAATGTAACCCCTCTTTTCTTGAAGATATTCGTTTACATCTTGCAATAAAAGTGAAAAAATATGGCAATGTATTCATCCCTTAGAAGAAAAATATCAATATTTTTGGAAATCTCGGTATGATTGTAATCACCGGATATTTATTGGATAGCCACTTTGTAAATAGCCATAAATATTTGTAAATGTATGTAATTATCATCTAAAATTTCCTTTAAACCTCGAGTAGGATTTTTTAGCATATGGGTGCAAAATCATATCTTCCCAAGCTAAAACTTTGTAATACAACGTATATAATACAGCGCCCTTGAGGTGTTTTCACAAAAACGGCGCTATTCAAACCGTCCAATTATTGTTATTATTATTAATAATCTGGAGTGACCTGCCAGGTAAGCATGTTTCATCTGCTTGTACATAATAAGATATACCCTAGCAAGTGAAATTTGTACAGCGCCCTCGAGGTGTTTTCACAAAAACGACGCTATTCAAACCGTCCAATTATTGTTATTATTATTAATAATCTGGAGTGACCTGCCAGGTAAGCATGTTTCATCTGCTTGTACATAATAAGATATAGCATAAAATTATTAATATAGCATAAAATATTATCAGATAAATGATTTCATACGTTCATTCGTGGATATCCCGTAAAAAATTTCTCTTAGTAGTGGCGTGGAGTAAATTTTCATGTCTCATACAGTTTTTTACTGAGCCTTTGTTGAACCCGAGATTTTTTTTTTATATTTACTCCTACTGGTATTTTCATTTTTTATTTTAAATTTACGACTTTAAAGATTTGCACCCGTTATCTACTCGCACTTCCAAACCATGTGATAAAATCTTACAAAGCATTTACAATGGCGTGCCCTACGAATACAACTTCTTTTTCAACTTAACTCTCTCCTGTTATGAAAAATCTTAGCCTGTGGACATACGAGTATATGACGTTTCTAAATATTGACAAATGAAAATATATTATGACGTAAGCGAATACCTAATAATCTTAGCATAATATCGTATTTTAAGTATAGTATTACCCTCTCGAATTTCCTCCATCAACGCAGCTTCTCAACTAGAGGTTAGTAATAAATCTTCCTTCGAGACTGAATTTATACATAGGTCCTCAGATTGAACTAGCGACCTGAGATAAATTTATTTGTATTTTTCCTTGAAAATTCCACCCTGGCTCATTTTTATTTGGAAATTCCACTCTGTCTCAAATTTCCCTTCCCCTTCTCGGCGTTTTCTTCTGTCTTATGGGTCGCTGCTCTGATTCGCTTTGAGGGGGATTTGGTCTAATGATGGCCCCTACTCCTCCCCCGGCTGCACCCCTAATCCTGCAACCCCCCAATTCTTCTATTTTCCAAATATCCCCACCTATCGCCACCCCCCGCTGAGGCTTGAGGCCCTGAAAATATAAATGAATTATGTTTAAAAAAAGAGGGTATGAAAATAAGCAGATTTCCAGTTTAATTAATTTGCATTAAGAATATTCGAACCGTAATATTATGAAATAATGATGCATACAAATATGTGTGTTTTGCATAATATTGACGTTTCAGTCATATCAAAAACCCAATAAAAAAATTGGGATATCTTAATCTTCTTTTAATATTTGTACAATCTATAAGGAAGACATATAAAGCATATGTGTTTTAAAAAAAACGATACAAATAAAAATCATTTCTTACGGGATTCTCCAACCACCTAAAAATGTCACTTTTGACTGGTTTTAAATAATAATAAATAATTATCTAAAACAACTGAAGCACCCGGCGTTTTCCGAGGGTATAAAAGGTTTGGTGCAAAATTTTAGATCTCATGTGTAACCCCTACCCTTACCCTTACCCTTACCCAATAATTTCTTTCTTATTTTGAACACCAAGTGTTTAAAATTTCATCAAGAAGTACAAAAATTCTGTTTTGAGATGTGGGAAAGGGGAATGGGGGTGGTTTTTCGAAATCTCATGAATACTATGATCTTCTTTTTTATTTTGAAGGTCAAGTGTGCAAAATATCCGTCAGGCTCGGAATAAAACTGTAGATTTGTATAAAAGCAAATTTACCGATCCAACCACAGATACCTACTCTGCTTTATATATATTTACATAAGTATTATTCAAACAATATTACTAACAATAAAAAGGGGCGAAAAAAAAAACAAAAAGAAATGTGAAAGTTTCGTTAACGACAATAAATTGCGAGGAATTTCACTATGAAGCGTAAAGCTCCAATAATATGGATTATAAAAATTATATATATGTATTTATTAATTAGCTATTCACATCACAAAATATGGCGACGTCCGTAATATACATCGAATATCAAAATCTTAGTCTTCACATCTTTTTACGAAGCGGCTGAAATTGAACCCGCAACACCCCGATTTCAACATGGTGCATGCACCATTAATTCTCAAGAAAGTTTAATCTCGAAAACGAACTAAATAAATTCATGCCTTGTGGCAAAAGTATCGATCAAATTATAGCCAAATTGAGTTAAGTTCAACGAAATTCGACTGTTTCCATGAGGCCTCCCAAAACAATCTCCTTTATAAATGCCTGCTACACAATGGATTTAGAACAAGCAATTTGGAAGTATGTGCGTCGAAAATTCTTTCCCCCGAGCCCCCAGGCGGAATGAAGTTAGGGGATGATTTAACAATAGTGGAGCCTCGTGTGTAATAGGACGACGGCGAAAAACAAACGTCGTACAAGTAGCAAGTAGGAACCTCCGAGAAAATATACATTTATCTTTTCCGCTTAGCGAGCAAAGTAAGTTTTATTATATTTTCAATAAACTTCTCAGGAAGCTACGCTATAACGAAAGCCAAATCAGCTTGATAAATTATTGTGTATTTTTTTCTGGCAGATTGTACAATTAATTGCCTGAAAGCACCGGGACAATACATGCCATTTACATCTTACTAGAAATATCTAGAGATACTTGTATAAATAGCTCTGATTATTTTTTAAATTCACTATAATGATTACGGCAAAGACAAGTTGCCAAGTCGAATGGAAGATGAAAAAATGGAGATTTATAGAGAAAAGATTTCACGGTGCTAATCTGAAGCTTCAAATTGTTTTACTTCTTCTCATTCTCTTTATAATAAGCCTTCTTCTGGCGCCTAGCTTCAAATTACTATAGTTTTCCCGATTCTTACCGAATCTTACCCATCTGAAGACTACAGTTCTTTTCAGGTCATAAGCCAAATCTGTAAGTCATGACACACACCCAAAGCGTATCATAGTCTCATTTGAGGTTCGAGTTTACGGTTGCAATGTCGGCAACCTACGGTCTCGTTATATGCTCGTTAATCTTTAAGTCGCGCTGGGAGATACACAACGTTTTCTCAGAAGGTTCTTCAAGAAATCAAAAGCTTCTAGTTGTTCTACAGTATAAAATAATTTTAAACAAAACACACCATACCGCCTGCACATAGAAACACCGTAAGTTCCTCTGCACTACCCACCATATCCAATCGTTCCAATCGGTTTCACATAATTATTGCTATTCTGATTGAGAATTTTCGTAGCGTTCTAAGTCGGGGGTAAATTGACACGCACACCCCCCCTGGGCGGCCATAAATATAGTATCAAGGGAGGAAGTAGGTACAGCCGAACCTCCCCCATTTCCGTGCTCCCTGTACCGTGTACTTGTAGTCATACAGTAGCGTGGCCGTACTTCGTCATTATTTGAAACGCCTGTAAAGACCTCTATGAATTCGCTGAAGGGGGTCCGACGAGGATTTTGAATGAAATGTGTAGCAAATGAAGGACTGCGCTTGATGTATTGCAGTTTAGAGTGCAACCAAAATGAACAATATATTACATGGCGGAATCATTGTATTTTAAACGTCATTAGGAGAGTGAATTGAAATGCAATATGTCTATAAACAAAAATATAGCGCAAATAATAAAAATTATTTAATCCCTGTAATTATGTATTATTTTATTAAAATATCAATCGTAATATCGTACTTAGTACCACATCGTATGTAACTGCTCACATTTTTACGTAATAGCTACCCTTATAATAAATTGAAAAGTTAACCTAACCTAGTAAACATTTCAGATGTATTAGCCCTATTAGCAGTATATATATATATAATAATAATAAGCAATAGGCAATAAATGCCATAGGTACTTACGTATTATCAAAAATTATTTTTTAATGTTACGTTTAGGTGAAGTAAGGTTAGGTTAGGTGAGGTTGGGTCAGATTATATGAGGCAATATCTGGGAATTAACCAAAGTAATTTTATAAACGAAACCCAACTCGCTTTTCAAAATGCTTCCGAATAATATATAATTATGATCAGAATGAATAAGAAATGTTTTGTATAAACCACTATTTATTACAAAATATCAGCATGTTTCAGAAGCGAAGCTTCCCTCATCAGGATACAGTAACATTTTTGTTTTAAAATGATGCTACAAAATAGTATTATATTTAACAAATTAATAAGAATAATAATATCTTCAAATGATTGTTGTACACTTTGTGGTGTCATTATTAATTAATTAATTGAAAAGTATACTTTGTTTACACCACTTTATAAACATGCATAAACATCTACATGTTTCGACAGCAATGCTGTCATCATCAGGAATAATTTGTCTATTCTTACATTATTTTGTTATATGTTTATCATTTGTCTTTACTTGACATTATTATTTTTTTAGTATTCTATATGTCCTGATGAGGAAAACTTCGCTTTTGAAACATGTTTATATGTATATATTAATAAAGTGATTACAAAGTAATTTTTAATTAATGTATTAAAAATAATAACATTATATTTTGGTACTTCAATGGAACTACAGAATCTACTAAATATATGGGCAACTATGTGACTTACCAGGTGTGTATATTTCTGTATCTGTACATAATAAGATAAAACCTAGCACGTAATATTTTTACTGCGCCCTTGAGTTGATTTCTTAAAAAAAAAGCGCTATACCAGTCATCCAATTATTATTATTTTGTGGATAGGTATCTACTTCGTACGTAGTAAGTGTATTGGAAAATCTCGTGTTGTTTTACATTAAAATAGTACCATTGTCGATCAAATTCCATTCCATAATCACATAGTTAATCATACCGCCGTGAAGGGGAGGGGAGGGGTGGAGAACAATACCGGGAATTAGGGGCAGGTAGAAATAAAATCAGAACATCTGTTCCATAAAGCTCCATGTCAAAGTTCCATGGAAAATGATTACCTACGAATATTGAAAAAACATTGCAACATTAAACCGAATTGTTTTAATGATAAATCAAAAATGATACTAATATTGATTTTGACATATTGTACAAGAGTTGATTCAAATCCGTTTTGTAAAATACGCTCTGACATCGTCAAATTATTTAATATTTTGTTATGAAAATTTTAGATGATCGCAGCTATATTCTTGATTGTTAATGTCACTTCTATCATGTGCTATGAAGCTATGAATGTTTATTATACTGTAAAAAAATTCTTATATATAATTTACTGTTGCTTAAAAAGATCACATTTTGATCGGTCAGTGGCGGAGTTGGCATCATGTTTAGGTCTCACACAGGCGTCGTGAGTTCAATTCCTCGGCTGTCTATGTCCTCCGTCACTACACAAGCAACATCTTCCGCTTAATGCGATGGTAGTAGAAAATTTTAAAATATTGTCAGGTCATTCGAGGAATATTTGTCTTTCATAAAAAAATTTAAAAAATAATGTAAATCCCTAAACGTATTACAAACTCATTAATACTTCTCATAATCAGATAGGGGCTAATAAGTAATATTTTTACAGTGCCCTTGGGGTGATTTTTCACAAAAACGACGCTCTACAAATTATCCAATTATTATCATTGTTTTTTTGTAAATTAAGCAATCCTATATTATTATATTTTTACCTTCGCTAGTGTTATTATTTGTACAATACGTTTCGGTAATGATTCCGGACTTAATTCTAACGTTTTAAAACAACTTTAATTTCTTAATACTCTATTTTTACAGCCTTATCTAATATCCGTATATAACCGATTGGCGCAATATTCCCTCTACCAAAAAATAGCCGTGATATTCCATCGTCACGCCATCCAACTTTTCTGTAAGCATAACCCACTACCAAAAAAATCATTTTATTTATGTCCATCGTAAATCCGGCAAAAATATGTTGATGTTCTCTTTTTAAAAAGGTTCTGTTTTATAACCCAATTTATTGACTACTTGTTACAAAGAAGGCTTTACCATATTGCTGTTTATCACGCGATTAAGGGACGTTTTCATCAACCGCTAAATTACATACTAGAGTAAAACTTTGTAATAATAATGCGAAGGAGGAACCTTCCTACTATCTCTTCACCGAAATAACTTCCTAAATTGCTAAAGTAAACTTATTTGTTTTTTTCTCGTGTATAAAGTAATATAAATAACGGAGCAATCAGAAAAAATATTTGGTTTTGATGAAAGTTTTCAGAGAGTAGTAATAACATTTTTTTAGATTTAAATCCAACTCAAAATATTTTAACACTCTTTTTTCCTATGGAACAATAATTCTTAAAATATGGAACAAACAGTTTTTTTTATTATTTTTAAGTTAGGTAGATACTTCAAAGCTTAAAAACTTATTATGAAAATAGGCGCAATTCAAACTTTGTCATAAGAGAATGATTGTTCGAGTGTTATTTTCGCTCTAAAAAAGATGCTTCTACTCATTTAAAGAAACAGTAACCAAAAAAACTCCACACAGGTGGCCTTGAGGAAAATAATTTCCCGCAGGGCCCATGTCGTCGGTGAGGGTGCTGTGTGGAGGGTCTTATAAAGGAAGGGAATGAGAGAAAGTTCTGAGAAGGAAAAGGGTGTAAGGGGTGGGTAGGAATCTGGAGGTCAGTGCTTCTAGGAGTGAGGGACGTATGAATCCATGCCTTCCACTGCGGTCTAAGGTGATGCCAGATGAAGCCAAAGAGTCTCCTCATTCCTTGAGTCTTCCTCAGACCTTTTTCGATCCGGTCCACCATGCAGTTGGTGGGCATACGCATCTGCCGCCAAGACCTGGAGAAACTTAACGCTATGAACCCCGACACCCCTCCTAAGTCACCTTCCGTTGCGAACCACTTGGAGTAATCTATGGCAGAGGTGTTGGTGATCCAATTAATGGTTCCCGGGGCGGCGGTACCTATACTCGCCGCCCATATTGAATTTCATGATTTCGACAATTTAGTTTTGTATAGTGATATAATAATACATGTTTTATATTTCACTAATTACTCTACTTTCCTATAAAATATATATTCACGGTGCATCTCTTATCTCAACTTTTTCCATGTAATAAATAAACAGTTTCACGCTACAAATAAAACATTTTTTCCGGTCAACGCGAAAATAGTTCAACATCAATTTATGACACTGAAAAAATGTCAGTTCATTAGTTCGCCCCAAGAGTGCACTTAGCTATCCCTGCCACGCCACCCCGTGGGAGGGAAGGGAGAGGGTGGATTGTTAAAGGGGGAATGGTAGGTTTAGGTTGCTGGATTGGGGTGGGGGGTGGTTTGTAAAGGTGGGGGAATGCGCGCCCCTAAAGGCCGAATCCGTTGGGGATTTCTCTTTGTAAACGTCCAGTCATCCGTGATGCCCAGATATCGTGCGTGCGAAACCATGACGTCACTCATATCTGAAGCGGCCCCCGTTATAACGCCAAAGAGGATAACGGACCCGGTTAGGGCGAAGGTGAACTTTCGAATCGAAAAACGCTCATCGGAGGGAGATTGCGGATAGATTGCTCTTTGATTAATTCAGGTCTGAAAGCTGGAATGGGATGGAAAGAAAACAAAACGTTATTTTGTAATGCTTATACGTTTATTACAACTCATCCTACATATATAACTACATATTAATTATTTTATGTTATAAATCCTACATATAAATTCACCTGTAAATTGCTTAGCTAGGCTGGCCGGTTAGTACTTACCTAAAGTCATTAAATAAATTAAAAATATAATTAAAAATTCACGCATCGGTGCGCAAATGCGTCCACAGCCCGCAACACTGTAAACAACCAAAGTGTAAAATAAAAAATAAAAATCGTTAATATTTATTAAAGATTCTTACGCTTTTCAAGGTAATTTTATAGATATTTTCGAGTCCTAAAATTCATTTTATGAATACTTTCCAGTCCTAAAATTAATACCAATAATTCAATAAATACCAACTCTTCTTGTGCCACCAATCATCTAATAAATGTAACATCAATAGAAAGGGAGAAACAAATAACCATGTAAAACTATCATCTCTATAATTATTTTTTTCTAAAACTGTGTTCATCTGAAGCGACCTGCCAGGTAAGTATGTTTTTCTGTATCTGTCTGTACATAATTAGTTAAGAAATATTTGTACAGCGCCCTTGAGGTGATTTTTCACAAAAACGGCGCTATACAAGTCATCCAACTATTATTATTATTATTATTATCCTTAGGTCTCCAGGATGTGTGCACTGAACGATGGTCAAAAAATGTAAATACGTCTACATGTAAATATGTGTACCTACATACTGAATGATTGCTAGTTACAGTTTGTTGTTAGGTAAATTATGGTTATTTATTATATTATGTACGCTCTTTAGGGGCCTTTACATATGTTAAATAGTTATTAAGACGTAAAATATTTGATAAAATTAATGTATTATAAATACCTAAACTTAATCTTTTTATATCGCCATGCATAAGTCTAGCAGCAACTAAGTATTTACATATATTAAGTAATAAAACTTTTTTTACAAAATATGTTCTTTATAAAGTTTATTTATTTTATAAGTAATGACACCATAAAGTAATTATGCATTTATTGAGAAAAAAATATATTATCCTGAAAACATAATCTTAATAAATGTTAATTAATAAATAATAACTCAAAAATTAGTACCATTTTACATAACAGCTCAAATATGTCCACTTTTATGCGTTAAAATTCTAGGGTTCGTTCATAAAGTAGGTGCATCTAATGCTTTATTTATTATTGTCCTAATTACTGTAAAAATTGACTAAAATATTTTTTTTTGTCTCCTGAAGTTTATGCCGGCTGTAACAATATTATGACACCCAATTGTTACCAATAACTTTCTTGTTATTCGTCCTTCAAGAAATGGTCAAGAAGTAACAGAACTAATTGACTGAAAGAAAACAATCGGAACGTAACGTTATGCAAGAAGCTTTGTTTATTCCTAGGGATATATGTGAAAGTTTTACTGAAAGATACTGCACTCACGCAGGTAAACACAAACAAAACTGAACATTTTAAAAGTTTTCAGTGTATGTTTAGGCATTGAACAAATGCGATCGATTTCTGTGCCTTCTCGCGTACCTACCCGTTACAAATAATAATAAAGTTATTACAAACGTACTAAATTAACTTAGAAAATATCATACGATGTGTGTATTACAAAACTATAAATTATCTTGAAACGATAAATAAACATCTTCTCTTTCTTTCTTTCTTACGCTGATTAAAAAAAATGGTTACTGGACTGTAAATATTTATAAATGTCGCGCTATAAAAAATATTATTAAACGATATAAAAATGTGATTTGAGACAATAATTAATACTCAAATAAATTATAAGACTTTGTATTATTAACCGCTTTATTGTTGTTATAAAAAACGACACTTTTCGTGAGCACTGCTCACCTCTTTATGGTTTATATAAAACTGTATTACGTATATAGACTTACCTAATATATTATATTGTCGTTGGTGATTATGGTGATTAGAGGGGCGGAGGGGGGGGGGGGTTAAATGAAGTTAGAGAGCGTGGTTAATATGGAATGTTATAATGGGAATAAATTTAATAGAGGGTTATTTATGAAAATTAAATTAAATAAATTATTATTTAAACTCTTTCTAATTTCTAAAATTTAAAATTTATCTAAATGGATAACATTAATATTGCAGTGCAAAATTTCTAAACTATTATTAAAATCAAAGGTATTGTTTTTCTCTACTAAATGATTGGCAAACTCAGATAAATTGTTACTGTTAACAGTAATACTGCCCCCCCCCATTCCTCCCCCTAACCTTTTCTTATCCTCACCTGCCAATATGTACGTCTATGTATGTAATTTAGTTTTATATAAACCCTGAAGAGGTGAGCATTGCTCACGAAACATGTATGTTTTATTACAACGATAAAATGGTTAAAACAAAGTTTTATTATTAAAAAAGTTTACTGTTATTGACGACATAATTACTAGTTATTGAAGTGGTACAAAACGAATAAATTATTATAATTTCTTCGAACGATTGGTATTCACTTTGTGGCGTCATTATTAATAAATGAATTAAAATTTTATTTATATTCACCACTTTATTAATATATACACATCATAATGTATTGTATTACATATGTATTCCTGATGAGGAAACCATCGCTTTCAATTATGAATAAATTATTGTTTAATTCAGTGAATACTTTGTAATATTCCGTGATTCCGGTACCTTCCTAAGCCAAAATCCACTCAATCATTTCAGAAACGCAAAATGTGCAGAAGTCCTGTGAAAAAAGTGAAATGTGATTTATATAATATTTATGGAAGTTTCTGGTGCAGCATACGAGTACAGCGCGCACCACACGTGATACAGTGTAGAAGTGAAGGCGGTAAAAGATGGCGGATGCAAGTGTGACAAAAAATGCTGCAAAAAAGACAGTGAAAAGGAAAGGGGAGAATCAGACAGAAAGGGGACTGTACAACACACATTGAACGTCCTACCTACACCACACAGTGCCTACCTATCCAGTATCCACACTGCACACATGGTTGGTTGAACAATTACAGTGTGTGTGAGTTGGACGTGTGTGAGGGGAAGATATATTATGATGGACGCTTGGGTCGCCATGATTTTAAACAGGATGTTGGTGATCTATGGTCAGGACTTTCAAAGGAATCGCTTGATTGTGTTCCATAAATAATATTTCTCTTTATTAATTGTTTTTGTTCGGGAGTAAATTAAATCATATAAATATGTCGTCACAATGTGGATTAACCACAGTTTATAAATGGCCTTCAACGCCGAAATAGCTGTAACAATAATAAAAACTAAAAATAATTGATGAACTTAATAACAACATTATTAAATTTGATCCAAATTAATTTTTTTTTTAAATATACTTATATATATATAAATATATATATTTCTTAATCTTATAAACAATAATTATTAGCCTGAAACACTCATCTAAATTGAGGGTGCAGGTTCGAGTCCTGTCGGCGACATTTATCTTTGATCGGAAAGGTTTTTTTTTCAATTTGGATGAGTGTTTCGGGCTAATAATTATTGTTTATAAAAATAATTGTTACCCTTTGCGCTATGCACAAAAATCTCGTCTTAAGTTTTTAAGAACTTTAGTTTATCAATTAATATATATATTTCTCTTTATTGATAAATTATTCGCTTAAATTTGTTCATCAGATAATGTGTTTTAAAAGGTGAACAAATATGATGCAAATAGGTTTTTTTTTCTTCTTTATTTACATATGTCTATAAACCTTCGTTTTTAATGCTGACATCTCACTAGGTGTGAAACGCCTGTGTTGAGATGGAAATAGTGGTTATTGGGCTAGGTTATTAAATAATAATAATAATAATAATTGCATCACTTCAGTAGCGCCGTTTTCGTGGGAAAATCACCTCAAGGGCGCATACATACATAATATGAAAATTATAAATACATTGCAAGTAAATATATTTTTTTTAATTAAAGAAAATAAATATTGTATTCACCCCTTTATTTTTATATTTATTGGTTAACGTATAACTTTTTTTATTTTTAAAATAATAATTTTCATTCATCATCGTCAAATAAACAACTTGACGACAAAATAGCGAACATTAAGGTTTAGTTCTTTATGATTATTTTATTAGTAGGTATGTAGGTCATAATAATAATAAAAATAATAGGATGATTTGTATAGCGCCGTTTTTGTGAAAAATCACCTCAAGAGCGCTATACAAATATCACTTGTTAGGATTTATCTTATTGTGTACAGATACAGTTAGTTAGTTAGTTACAGATACAGAAACATACTTACCTGGTAGGTCACTCCAGATTTAAACGTTAAATTACAAATTTGTCGCTTGAGATGATATGATTTTGAACGCACAGGACACATTAGAAAACACCGCACATTGCATGATATTGCAGTTACCGTTTAAATCCTTTTTGTCATTGATATTATTTTTATTAGGAGGTTATTGGCAAAATAAGAGTAGGTCTTTACTTGAAAGATTATTTTATTTCAGATGTTTGATAATAATTACTAACAGTTAACAATATTTATACTTGGAATGTCGCGGACTATGAAAAGTTTCAAATTTTTTGTTTAACTACTGTTTGTAGGTTATCTAATAATGTGCCGTAATAAATAAATATTATAATAATAATAATAATAATCGGATGATTTTTATAACGCCGTTTTTGTGAAAAATCACCTCAAGGGCGCTGTACAAATCTTACTTCCTATTCTTACATTATTCCTATATTAAATCTGTGACTTTTTTTTTGAACACTCTATCATTACACATTATTTAATAGACCATATAAAGAGATTCAGTTAGATTATAAAAATTAAATACGGCTTGGTCTAAGTTTTCATACATGTTTAATTGAAAAAAAAAAAAAAAGCTAACTGTATTTATTCCTTACGATATATTGCAAGACGCTAATACAAATGATAGGAGTTTTGTGAAGTTGGGCGGCGGTTGAGGACTGGGGCCGGGGGTACTGATCCTTTCTTCCAATCTTCTTTGTCTTTATTGGTGACGCCCCTGGGCGGCGTGACGGGACGCTTGGTGTTGGTCTGCCCGTACGCCAGGTGGCGATAGTCGGCCGACTTCAGGATCTGTAAAGAGCACATCAGCGTGTCGTCTATTTCTCGCCCCAGCTGGTGGTATCCTTGTCGGGTCGGACCACCGCAGGTCGCAGAGCAGCCTTGTCCCTTTTTACAAAAGCGGCATTATACAAGTCATCCAAGTATTATTATAATTATTATTATTATGCCAACCAAGAAAATACGATGTTACGTAAAAACCCCTTTGTACAAAAGCGGCGTTATACAAGTCATCCAAGTATTATTATTATTATTAAGTGCAATAATCACTAGCTCAGTTAAACGCGATTTTTTTCTTCAAGTTATTAAATCCTAAACCCGTGCATTGAAAACCCCATCTAGCTCATATCCCTCTTCACCCATACGTCTACAATGTGCAGGAATGACGTATTCTTGTGACGAATATCTTTAGATGTGTTTGTTTCTATGTGATGTGTGTTGAATGCCTCTGTAAGAGGTGTGAATGTGTGCGAGCAAGCGGAGAATATTGCGCTGAAAAAAATGGACAAAGTGAAAAAAAGCGGGAGCAGATGAAAGCATGCTTTCCTACTGCAGCTTATTATGGGAGAGTATCGGACTAGATATCCTAAGGCCTTTCGGTTTCGTTCAAAGTGTGAAACACATTTGGTTTGAATTAGGGTTCTCTCAAATCTTCCCACTATTGTGATGGGTTGAAGTTAAAAGGCCGTAAATAAATTCAATAAATACAAATTCGGAATAAATTCAAATAGAAAACGTTAAAATAATTTTAAAACATGCTGTTTCTCCAATCACCATTAAAAAATGCTATTATCGGATGTGGCAGTGCTAATGATAATATTCTTAATTTACGCATTAAAACACAAAAAAGCCATGACGAAAATTACACTTAAATTCCCTGTAAGAACTGAGCACTGACGAAATCGCTAACAAATTTAACATTATAAAACAATTATACTCTAAAACAGTACTAATTTACATTAATAAATACAAAAACAGGAAATAACAACAATCTCTCAAATTGGAAACACTAGATCTCAGAGTCAAAAATGCATACAACGATGAACCAAAACCGCTTATACTACGGTACAAAACTCTACAACAAAATCCCGCTATCCTTTAAAAATCACAACAACAATAACTAACTAACTAACTAACCATCACGCAACAACAATAATAAATTTATAAATCAAATAAAACACTGGATACGTTACATAGGGAGATCTGAAATAGAAAATGCATTTGCACCAAATACAGACTAACACTGAAACTAATCAACTTCACTTAAAACACCTCAACTTACAATTATTTTCTATATTTTTATCATCAAGCAAATCAATTTAATATAATTGAATTTCATAGTTTTTAGATATAATCCTCAGCACGGGAAATCCTAGTGAGGATATCGTTATTTTTTATCTTGTTATATAAAAAAGAAAATAATAAAACATTATTATTAATATGTTTGACGTGTGACGAAATTGAAAACATAGAACATAAAATATATCAAGTTTATTAAATATCAACAACAGACAGTGATAATATTGTTCCCATTAAACCCATCGGACGTTTAGAATTTAATAGCTTCAAGTTCTATGTCGTACCAAGAATAATTAAATTTGTTAAATCATGTAAATTAGCAAACATTTAAAAGCGAATTCTTACATATTATAAATAATATGAGACATTACAACTTAAAAACAGATGTAGCAAAAATGACAACATTATGTGAGTCAGAAACCACGATAATAAACATGATTAAAAAATATATTCTCCAAATGATTGGTATTCACTTTGTGGCGTCATTATTAATAAACGAATTAAAAATTAATTAATTGATAAACTAATGTTCTTAAAAACTTAAGACAAGATTTTTGTGCATAGCGCAAAGGGTAACAATTATTTTTATAAACAATAATTTTTAGCCTGAAACACTCATCCAAATCAATATTGATTAACTTGTCGGGTTTGCGATAAACCGACGTAGCTCAACGGTAGAGCATCTGACCGGCAATCAGAAGGGTGCAGGTTCGAGTCCTGTCGGCGACATTTATCATTTCTCGGAAGGTTTTTTTAATTTGGATGAGTGTTTCAGGCTAATAATTATTGTTTATAAAAAGAATTAAAAATTGTTTTATATTCACCACTTTATTAATATACACATATCTACATGTTTCGAAAGCGATGCTTTCTTCATCAGGAAAATAAAGAATACTAAAAAATAATAATGTCAACTCTAGACAAATGATAAACAACAATTCGTTCGGTTATTGTTACAGAAGCGAACAGTAAATTCCTCTCAATAGTTCCAACTTTTTTTTTCTTAAAAGGAAAGACAAACATTCCCTGGTTACGAATATCCTGACGATATTTGAAAATCTCTTACTACCATCACAGTAAGCGGAAGATGTTGCTTGTGTCATGATGGAGGACTTTGACAGCCGAGAAATTGAACTCACGACGCCTGGCTGAGACCCAGACGCGATGCCAACTGAGCCACTAACCGATCGATTTAATAAGACGTTAAATTTCTTAAATGAAATGAATGTTAAATACACATGAGAAAAAGGCGCAGCCTGCAACTATAAAGACAAACGCATTGCTGAGGAAATAACTCAAGGAAAGCATTTCGTGAAAAAAGCTAGCACGATCGATCAGCGATTCAGTAAAAATTACTTTGGAGTTAGACAGAATAAATTTTACTCCTCGCTTCCATTTTAGGGTTAAAATGAAGGTAGTCAATAACATTCATAAAAAAATCAGTTACCTACCCTCCTTGTAACAATTTATAATTTATTTTTTCCAATTATTATTCTGTGTATTTGTTTCACGTATGAATTTTGTTAATTATTTCATTAACGAAAAGGTCAGGCTAGTTCAATTTTTACTGTTCATCTCAAATCTCACCTCTAGCCTATAAATTATAGAATTGCTTTAAACGAATAACGCCTCTTCACATTTATAGATACCACACGAAACGCGAACAATGTTTAGAAAAAATATATAAGCCGTACGTTTCATCGGTTTTATTTATTTTCAAAGCCTCCCTTTACATTGGCGCTTGTCACGATTCGCGATTTGACTGTAACACCCGACCAAACGACAACAAATAATAAATCATTCACCGAAAGGCCGAAAACACAGCCACCTCATCAAAAGCTCCTGTCGTTGATACAGAGATCTTTAAAACCTTTGTAACATTGGTCGAGCTTTTTGGTAAGGTGGTAAAAACTTGATTGGTCCTTTTGGCTCGTCGGGGTAACAAAGCATAAAAGCGCGAATCTTGATTTATGGTATTTGCTATACACATTTATCCAAGTTGCCTTTACTACGCACTCCCTGGCTAACGACTGAGACAAACAATTAATAATTTCGTTTTTGTACACACTGTCACGCTGTCCAGCTTTAGCAAACAGTCATAATAATAACTCTGTACGTTATTTACCGCAGCGGCGGAGTTTAGGTGGAAAAAATTATACACAAAAAGGTTAACACAACTAAATTACGTCATGATGTTAAAAAAAAATTAAGGTTTTTTTAACCTTCTCTTGTAAGTTTTCATTAAATTTATCTAATTATCCTTCACGCAATTGGCGTAGGCAGAGAGGATGTAATGCGGCACAACTGTCATATACACACTGTTTGCTGCATTCAAAATAATATATTGTCGCATAGATAATCTTCTGTTACTCGGATTCTTGACATGGCCCGACTCGAGCTTATGATTCAGTTGATCATGCTAGACTCCCTGCGGCGTCCCCGAGTTATTCGTCCATCCACCATTCTACTGTCCTTGCTCATCGGCTTTGCAATTTATATCTATATGAATTATGACTATATTAAATGTGAACCTAAAACCTCAAGTGTTTTAATTTATTTTTGACTCCATAGAAAAATAGCTTCACTTTCGAACAATGCATAAAATATCGCGTTAGGGATTTAATTTAGTTTAAGTTGGTACCTATTGTCATTTTTTTTACAAATTTTATCCAGCGCCATTAATACCTGTTTTGTATTAGTATTTACCTAATATAACTACTGCTAGCTAAATCACTACGATTTTCATTAATTTGTCTTAAAAATATCACATAAATCGATGATTTCAAAAAATTGCTTTAGTTTTCTATCAATGGCTTTCAAAAGGTAATAAATTATCTTGGCTATCTTAATGCATTTAACTGCATTTCCGCGTAGGTACCTGCAGCTAATTCGCTTGCATCACGTACACCTACAGTAGATAGTAGATACTGGGAATAGTTGTTTGGAGAAGGGAGCGGGTGTACAGTGACACGAGCATGTCCCACGTCCATCGATCAATATGGCTGCGAACAGAAATTGCATATCTTCATCCAATATGATCCGGGCGCTTGTGATGTGTCGAGGCGGCAAGGTACAATGGTAGTGGCAGTGGGCGCGCGGTTCTAGCCGAGGGATCGACAACATTACAATAGCTAGTTGATAATTTATTTATTGGCTTACAATAACCTCAATCAAAACACACAAATTTTGTTTTCGATTGATTGAATGTAAGATCTGGCGCCGTGAATACTTTTGTGTCTTAAGTTCTATGCATCCAAGCTATGTTCATCTTTAAATACCGTTTCCGTCATGAGTTCACAGTCTGAGACATTATGAAAAACAAAACGTGTAATTTTTTTTATTTTTAATAACTATTGATAATTTCGTATTTAAACCTAACGAGAAATTTCTCCAGACCCAAAATTGCATAGAATAAATTATTTTAAATAAAAACTATTTCTTCTTTTGTAACAAATTTTCTAATAGAGCTCTAGTTTTCTAATGAAAGTGTGTTTATCTGACGTGACCTGCCAGATGAGTATGTTTTTGTGTATCTGTTTGTACATAATTAGATACAGACTAGGAATAAATATTTGTACAGCGCCCTTACGGTGATTTTTTACAAAATGATGATATAAAAATTATTCAATGGTTTTTAATATTATCTATGAAACATTAAGAAAAGACGTTGTTGATGAATTTTTCTCCAAAATTTTTTTTTCTATGACGATAATGAAATTGCATTCTAAGAAGAGGTGCTTGAAGTAGAGCGTCCACACATAAAACTTTTACAAATTCCATAACGTCAGAACTTACCAATTTTTCTGTTCATAGTTGATTTCACGTTAATTTTATAATACCAAGGTAAACTACCCCTATCTAAGGGGGCAGGGGTGGCAAAGCTCGCATCCCCCTCGCTCGCAGTGCGCTATAGGCGAGGAAGAAGGACCCGGCGCCACCCGCGGGAGGATTGTGATGGTTCGTATTGATTTACTGCGCGGAACGACGCTCCGGGCGAGCCGGGCCAAACGGACCGATAAGAAATTTCACTTCGCAGCTCGGGTTCGATAATCGCTGCCTGCAAATATTGTTTTTTTGATACAATTTTTTTTTGTACTTTATAACTTTGTTGATATTGATATTAATATTGCTGGTTGTTAACGGTTTATGGTCTACGTAGGTACTTAGTGTGTAAATTATTCGATTATTGGTGTAATTCTTGTTGAGTAATAACTACAGAATATGCAAAATAAGCAGTGGAGAAGAAAAAAGCGTGCATTTAGATAGAAAAAAATTCAGCAATTTAATTAAGTGTTAAGTTCATACGGAAATATCACCTAATAGGGGAATAAAAATTCTAATGTCCCCCCTGGCTGTTTTATTTTGAAGAACTCTAAGATATCGCATATTATTCGTAAATAAAAAAAAATATATATAAATATAGTCGGTATTTACCTGCCAGCGTATTATCGAATATTCTTCAATCCTTTCTCTAGTAAAAGCGGTAATCAAAACTAAAGCTTGACTTATTTTTTATAGTTTTTTTGTTCGTTAGCCGTCTGCAAAGTGAAGCATATCACTATATAGTTTTATTGCCGCCTAATTTAGTATCATATATTAATTTTGGCAGATTCTTGTTGCGTAAAGTAGTTTCTAAGCATGCAAGAATTTCTCCCATGTTTCTACGCAATGCAAACGATCTTAAAATTGAGTTAATTGAATTTTATTTGATTTGTGTTTAATTCATACAACTCCATTAAATTTAAAAATAATTTAAGGTAAATCAAATATCAAGTTCTGCGAGTATTTTATTTTTTTTTACTATTGAGACAGCTGTTTCGGCAATGCCATTTTCATACTGCGGTTAGAACATGTTAATATGACTTATTTATATGATTCTATTTACCCCTACCCAATATCTTTTTTTTTATTTAATGGTGCCTAAAATGATTTATTGCCGGTGAAACCGATTTACTGAGAAACCAAATGTGATAATGGATTTCTCATTCTGTGAGGTACTTATATTTGGAATCTGTTTTGATTTAAAATGACGTCAAACCTATTAACTTGTGTTATGTTGTTTAGGTTTAGTGAAAATACTGAGTAGCGGGGAATAAATAATTATGAAACAGTAATGCGGTGATATTACTATTATGATAAACACTTATACATAATTATTTGATTAGATGGGTAGGTAAGGGAAAAAGGATAAAATGAGATGAGGTACCAATTTATTACAGCGAATCAAAATTCAGAAAATTACAAAAATTATTATCACCTTTCAGTGTGCGTTGACTGTACGCCGAGTATAACAAACCATCGAAAACACTTTTCAGGACATAAAGGACGAGCGAGAGAGAGCATCTCACTCGCATCATATCCGCGAGAGAGAGGAGCCCGGAAATATAGCAGCCCAGCGGTGTGATGAGAACCAGTCAGCTGGTCTACAAAAAAATATTTAAAAAAAAAGTTTGAAAAAATACTGAGAACGGTGCACGATACGGGAGGGAGTTTTGAAAAAGGAACATCGAACAACGAATCTCGCTTGGCGGGAACAAAAAAAAAATGGCGGAGAGATTAGTATTTTTAATTCGCTTGGTTCGTATTGTTTTCCACGGGAACCAGTGACAGTTCAGTGGAATACGCTTTCGAGCGGTGTTAAGAGATTTACCTACGGAAATGGATGCGGTGCAATGAATGTATGCAAGTCGTGTTTACTAATCTGAATTTTTATTGTAAAACTGAAATTTGAAATTTTTCTAATTTAACATAAGTAGGTACCTATTTATCTCCATATATAAAAATGAATCATTGTCAGCCTGTCCTCGATTTCATCGAAAATTATTCTACCGGTGTCGCACACTGAAAATAGCACAGTTTGCTTTTATTAGTGCCGGGAAGGTTTAGAGAGAAGTTTGAATGAAATCCGATATGAAAAATGCTAAACCCGCAATGTTGTATTAAGGTTATCCCATAGATATAACACTCTGGTTAGCCAAAGATTACATGTTCAAACGAAGAAAGTTTGTTTTGGTAGGATATTTTCGAAATGTAAAGCACAAGTAGGTACCTACAATACTTAAGAACTTTTTTGAGATGTATTTTGAAAAAATATTTTTGAAATGAAATGATTTTCGAGTAACCGTTTTTTTATTTTATTTCTTTGTTTAGAGATAATAATAGTCATCACAGGGCATTACTTTCGCTGTCAAATCAAATATGGCATCCAAACGACAAGCAAGAATTTACAATTTCTTAAATGTATTAAAAAAAAAAATTACATCCCGAGCAAGGCCGGGTACACATCAGCTAGTTTAAAAAACAATACATTTAAGGTATTAGTATGGATTTTTACGTTTTCTTTTATTTTTAACTATCTGATTTGAAAGATAAATAACAAAGAGTAATAATGAAAGAATTATAAATAACTAAAGAATAATAATAAGAACACTTTTCATGATATTTTTTTTAATGAAACATATTACATTAAAAGCGCTGTAAAAAGCACAAAAAACTCAATTTCTGTATTAAATACAGTTAATTATCTATATTAAAGTAATCTAATGAAATAAATGCTTAATTATCTATATTAAAGTAATCTAATGAAATAAATACTAATAATAATCTATAAAAGTGTTAAATTAATTAGGATAATTCGGGAATTTACATTAGTAAAATGTTAAAATAATAAAATGTTAAAAAAATAATAATAAAACAAACTAACCATCACGCTGTTTCCCCCGAGGTTAGCCCGATTAGCGTTTTGCAATATATCGTAAGGAATAAATACAGTTAGCATTTTTTTTTCTCTCAATTTAACATGTATGAAAACTTAGATCAAGCCGTATTTAGTTTTGATAATTTAACTGCATCTCTTTATATGGTCTATAAATAAAGTGTAATGATAGCCTGTCCAAAAAAAAAAAATGTAATATAGGAATAATGTAAGAATAGGAAGTAAGGTTTGTACAGCGCCCTTGAGGTGATTTTTCACAAAAACGGCGCTATAAAAATCATCCGATTATTATTATTATTATTATTAGGGAAAATGGACGGACCGTCAAACAACTGTGTCTTGACATTAACTTCTTGGTTCATTCACATTCATACATTGTCTTCTGTTATTGATTTGATTTATTTGATCGTGCCATTTCTTTTTCGGGAGAACCCGGCTTTTTCTTCCATTCACATTCGCGTCATATATTCTCCTTACTCTAATTTCTTCGTTCATTCTTTGTATGCCCACATCATCATGTAAGCGCCCCTTTCTTAATCATACTTATTACGCTTATTTCAGCGTGACATTCTTTGTGAATCTCAACATGTTTCACACAGTCATACACGGTTTTACCACATAACGTCATTTTGTATATTTTCTACAGTCCTAAAAATTATAAATACTAAATTTAAATAACAACTCTTCTTGTGCCACCAACCTTCCAATAAATGAAATATCAATAGAAAAGGAAGATAAAATAGCAACTGCAAAAATCATATCTTTTCTTTGCTTAAATTTTCTAATAAAACTGTATTCATCTGAAGCGACCTGCCAGGTACGTGTGTTTTTCTGTATCTGTTTGTACATAATTAGATAGAGAATAGGAAGTAATATTTGAACAGCTCCCTTGAGGGGATTTTCCATCTTCCAATTTTTAATATTATTCGCCTCAGAAATCATAATATCATATTTATAAAAATATTTGTTTCAAAATGATTTATCGGTAATTTATTAAAATGCGTGGTTTAGACGGACGTTTATTTTTTAACACAAATAGTAAGTTCAATTGAACATGTTAAAAGCTGTATGAGATTCGTAGAATTCTCGGAGCGTTTTTAGTCGCCGTGTTATTCCTACGTCGGCAAAAGCACATTACGGTTGAGGCGAGTTCAAGTTTTTGTGATGCCTTTGGTCTATTTCGAAGCATAGAAGATAAATCAACGCTGCTTCTGCGTTACACTTAAAACTTTGGTTAATTAGTTCGAATTTAGGTACCTTTTGAATTCTGAGACAATACTTTATAATTAGTAACACAAAGAAGACTAACGAAGATGAAATATAAAAATATATCAGAAAAAATCTGAATAAAATTAAATATTTAATCATCACGGGTAAGATTATCTTTGCGGGGTTTTATGTAGGTACATACAAGTGAAGAGATCTATGGATAGAAAAGTATTCCGATCGTGTGTGTGTGCATGAAATGAGGAATATTTTCGTACTTCGGTTGAAATTGATAAAACGTATCAAAAAAACCTCTCAGGTCTCGGAGTGGATAAATCTTATAACAGAGGAAATAATACATAGAGATGCCCAAACATGCTGGGGGGGGGGGGAATTAGATGGGTGAGCTAGGCGTACATCTAATTTAAATAAAATAGCAAATAAGAAAAATGTGCGGCTTTTTTATATGAATACCGCACAAGAGTCCCAAACTGCTCCCAACCGTCTGGAGCCAGTGAGACTATGGCATTTCTAATTGGGGAATGTTGTGAGGCTGAAGGTATTGGGGAGGGGAAGGAGAAGGGGAAGAGGAAGGCGGGGAAAATGGGAAATACCTGGCTATTCAGATCTGGTCACCAAACACGGCTAAAAGCCATTTTAAGCATCGTTTCAATTCTGATTGGTGGTCTTTCACCAGGGCGATACTGAGAGTATCTTCCACTGTGTGAGAGTATCTGGCTTGTTTACAAAAACAGAATATTTTGTTAGAATTTTACTTTGACATATTTTCTTATATATTTTTAAAATTTGCTTATCGTAGTCAAAATTACACGGAACAAACGTGGACGGCAGTGAACTAGGCTGATACCAAAATGGGTGTCATGTGACCAATTTTTTATATGTATAACGGCTAAATCAGTTTTCTTTCAAATCAGTTCAGATTACACTTCTCACGATTTCTTTTGCAGTGACTTTAGGTAATTTAGGTAGGTACCAACCAATCTATTAACTACGTATTTTCATATGTAGGTACTTAATGCATTCGTCGAATATTTTGACCACATCAACATAATCAATCGTACCATTAACACATTATTGACTCTAGGAATTGAGGAAAATAAGCTGTGGAAATTGTAACAGAGGCGGAAGGGGGGATTCCAAGAAAATGGCAAATCAAGTTCCACGAACTCGCCTGAAAACGGTTCATTGGAAATACCAGGAGCATAGCATGGCGTGTGGGTGGAAGATTATCTGAACTTTACCAGTTGCCAGTAGCTTTACATACGTTATTCATTGAGCGGAACAATTCTCACTCAGATACCTGATAGTGATAATGTATCAGAATTCGATGTGTCCCATTATTGTAATAAAACAAATGATTTAAAACCCAACGCGTCGATAAAAAATTGTTTTTAACAGCATTTATTAAATAAGCTTTGTAATTTAAATAATGGTGGTATTAAAAACATTTTCATTTCTAAAGTACAAAATTACAATAATATTGGTGATTGGTGGAAATTACGGTGTTTTTTATGTATCTACCCCTATCATAAAAAACAAAATATCTGCAAAAAAATAATAAAATACCTCCAAGAGCGGGCTTTAGCGTCATTATTTTTTTGTCTGAAATTGTAAATTTTCAAAAATTTATAACAATACGTCGAAAATTTTTCTTCCGTATTTTAAAAAAATAAAAAATACTGTTGGAACTCGAGGCTAATATTGCTTGCAAGGGTTTATCTTATTATGTACAAACATATATAGAAACAAATTTACATATTAGGTCACTCCAGATTAACACGTAAAATTACAAAGTTATCGCTTGAGCAGATATGATTTTGCACGCACAGGACACAATATTAGAAAATACTGCACATTTCATGATATTGCAGTTTCTATTTAAATCCTATTTGTCATTGATATTATATTTATAAGAAGATATTGTCAAAAAAAAATTGTTTTATTTACTTGAAATATAGTTTTTTTTTGTGATAGAATTAGAGAACAGATTTTTAAAATGACCGAAAAAGTTTAAAAAAAAGATTTTCGGTAATAATTATTTTCATTTACAAATGTTTATAGTTATTTACAATGTCCGCGGACTATGAATTTTTTTTCTGTTAATGTCTTTAGGTAGGTACTGACAGCTTGTTATATTCATATGTATCTTCTTGTTGCGTTATGTGACGATATGTCAGATTTTTAATCTGTATTGTAGACAGAGAGCATAAAAGTTAAAATATCGTTAAAATCTTTCATTATCCGTTGGATTTATAATTATTCTCGATCAGCTGTCTGGGGCATCTCTGAAGTTAGTAACAGGACGCGCCGAGGACTGACGGAGGTATAAATCTCCCCCTCCCCCTAGGGGGAACCGTCTCGCAGCTCCGGGGGAAACTTTTAAACTCAACCGACACTTATTGATATAGTACCGCGGACTGATGAAATTATTTTCTAATTTTAAGGAGAGATTCTCGTCCTTAAGCTTCGTTAATGAAGCTGTATTTTGTCAGCAACGGAGGTTTCACTGTTTTGAAAGGTTTTAATATTACAACAACCCGTTACTTACCCTGTAGGCTGGTGCTTTGAATAATCTTTATTGAATACTCACGCGTTATATTAAATTTGTAAATGTAGTTATGTATTTATCCATCTAACTGCTAGTCCATAAGGCCGTACTATGCGGTTATATCTCTCAAAAACTACGCTAAATAAATTATGAGTAAGTATCAGTTAAGGCGATGCAATGCGAAGTACTGAAAAATCAGGGGTTTTTAGTTTGAAAATTTGATCGTCTTGAAATATCATAGATGATTTAATTAAGTATGGCAAGTAGAACATACCTTGGCCTTTGGTTTAATTGGGTACTTTTTTGGTGAGTCTTTTCATAATCGTAGAAAAAAGTATCAAACCGAAAAAACGTTTAAAGTGCAAAATTTCCTACTTGCGAACCTCTTTTCGGATATTGTCATATTGTGGAAAATTAAGTTTTTTTTAGAATTTGACTGAAAAACATTTTAATATTTGTGCCAGAACTTTCCTGAACCTGAATAAAATACGCATTTTCGTGATGTTTTTTTTTTACGTCAATCGAAACCTTTTCGCCATCTGTATAAGGAGTGCGTGATCTCATTCGAATTTATCGATGTGGATCCCCTTAAATTAAAAATCTGGGCTAAATTACATACACAATTAAAAGGTTCTGCATCCGGGGTAGATAGGTGGTAGGTAGGTATACGGTGATAATCTCAGTAACTGCTATGCTAATTCACAAACTGAAAATTTCAGCAATTTACTCCATTTGCTAATTAGATTTTGTCTCCTCGGAGAAGTATGGCCATCTTTTATTTTACGGCTCGGAAAGGTTTAATTTTTTTTTTGTTTTTTGCGCCAAATTCTCTTGCGTTTTTTTTTCTTGGCGTTTGTTTTGCGCGCAAAGTTTTGGAATAGTTCGCTTAATTTAATCGGTTTCTGAAGAAGGCTAACGAAAATTCAAGATGCTGAAAGCTTTTAGAAATATTTTTGTAGTCTCCTTTGTCCTCACAATTTATTAAAACGACGCTTCTTTCTTTCTTTTTATATACACTATTTTTAGTTTCCAATGAGGGTTGCTCGTATTTATTTATTGATTTATTAATTATTACATTTTAAAAACAAAAACATTAGTCGCTCATTTCACTAGGACAGTCCAATGTTGAGAGGCTTTATAATTTTAGTGAAACGATATAATATATGTATATATATTTTTTAAATAACACCAAAGTTATTCAGACTATAAATACGTATAAAATCTAGAGAAAATCTTTAAGTTGGGCCTTACATTTATAGATTACGACAATAATAATTTCATTGTAACCCAAATAACTGTTATAATGTATCTGTGCTCCAATTAGCCACAGCATAGGGTGACCATATTTTTGTTAACAAAAGTTATAATCCAATGACAAAATTTTAAATATTATGTACTAGTGGCTTGCATTGTTCTATTATCAAAGGTGTAGTTTTGTTGTTAGTGTGTAGTTTTTTTGCAAGTTCGGGTATAAAGATTGTGTATTCAATATTTAAAAATGGCAATTTTTGTTATCTTCCGCTAATTTTCATGGCCAACTAAATAAGTACGTGTTATCGAATTCATTTTGACCAGAAATTTCACGCCTTTATAAAAAAAAATCTTATGGTTCCTTTTCCATGAGGTAGGCAAAGCTTTTCAGCCTTTATGGACTGCACGCCACTACTATATACTAATATAGGCTGATTTCAAAAGTTGTTTAGTTTATAAACACGGTTTAGAGTGGGCAATTTGAATATAAAAGTATTGGATATCCTCAAAATCGGACCATCGGAATTGTACATAAAATGGCGTAAAAATAACGCAAACAAATCACAAATACCTAAATACTATTATAATATTTCTACATTAATAATAAATAGATGAAACTCATTCGTTGATTTACAATTATAAATTGTAATTTGACAAATCTTCACTTGATTCTTCCCATTCTATTCCAACGTTCCCACCCTTTGTGGTATGTGCGTAAAGTTGCAAACTTACCCCAAGAGATCATTAGCGAATGACCAATAAAAGAAAGTCTCTCATTGCTAAGTATTATTATTTCATCCCCTTTCCCAACAATCCCACCCCCCTCCCCCCCTTTCCGCCGCTTCACATAACGCTTGTGTCCATTGGACACGCCTAATGATGTCCACTGCCTCAGTCCCGGGGGTTGGGGATTGAAGCTGAGGGTTGCGAGCTAAGGGTTGCTGCTTGAGGCTGGAAGAAGGTTCTGCAATTATTGTTGAACGGGGGTCAGAAGGATGATAAATGATTTCAGTAACTTTAGACCACATCATTAAAATTATTAACCAACTACAATTATTTCTAGATAGGTTTCGACATGACAAAAACCATAAAAAAATATCTCAAAGGTAATGAGTTATTCAACTCCGCTAGTTTTATATATTTATATCGTGAGCATGGTGGGAAAAGCAGCAGGCCTCGGAAGCCACCCTTTAATATACGCACTTTAGGAAATAATGAGTTTTTCTTGTTTTGACAACAAGCCGACAAGCCGGCTAAAAACACACAAATACTTATCAAATAAACCTACACATCTATGTGTATTTGAAAACAGTAATATCAGGGAAACTGAGACCGTACTACTGACAATTAGAATTACTTTAAAAATCTGGTTTATTTTTCTTAACGTTTGTTTCTTTTTCTTTCCAGGTAAGTCTATGTCTACACAAATCAAAAAAGCAAGACGAACGTGGGTACTCACTTACACCTACATATGTATTACCTACATAAACAGGTGTTTGTTTGTTCATAAATTGGGTAAGTACGAATAATCAAAATCTAAAACAACCGTTCCACCACGGGCGAGAGCGATAATAAAAATAAAAAACACAAACCCGTGGAGGTGGGATCAGATAGTTATGCAAAAGACTCGACGATTTATTTATGACCGTACGGAGAACCGGCCAGTCTTTCGGAACGTCCTCCACAGGGTGGTCTTAAACTTATTCTTCCTAACGGATTTATGATTTTTATTTTGTATTTCAAAGTCTAATTTAAATTTCGTAATCAGAACGTTTTGAATAATTTTACGTTCCTTTAAAAGTTCAGTGAATGTGAATTTTATTGAGTGTATTTTGTTTGCAAATCTTTTTTGAAAATAAAATTAAAAGGACAAAACATAATATACGTATATAGATACCTATAGACAATGCTGCCAGAGATGTTACGAAAACAGCAGGGGAGAGTGTCGGCGAAACGGACGTGTATTAAAATGGGTATTCGGTATCTACCATACAATTTTATATACGAGTATACTTATACTGTTTCCAACGATGTCATTATCCCAGCATGCCACCGTCTTTGCGGTTCTCTTTGTCTTAGCATCTCGCTCATTCCCGTGTTGCGCGGGCTCGTGCGTATAGCCTTAATTCTGACATGAGTCGCAATCATTTTGCTATCAAAAGTAAAAAAAATTGTAAATCTTTGATTCGCTCATGCTAATGCGAATGGATAACCTTTTGTGTAACGAAGTAAACGTGGAGTTTACTAGGGAGATTACGCTACTAGCACCGTTGATAGGTTTCAGTGATAATTGTGTTAATTGGTTTCACCCTGTTTTGGTATTTAAGAATCTAAACATTTTTCTGCACCATTCGAAACTAATGACTAATTACTTTTGTAAGTACCTAATATAAATTAAAAAACATTAAAAAAAAATTTCCTACAAAATACGTCATAGATTTATTTTTGTTAACTTAATATTAAACAAAACATTATGTTTAAAAAAATCGGAGAAAATGGTTTTTCGTTAACACAAACTTGTCTTATTGATTTGTGTGTTAAAGCCACGGTATTCGTTTCTATACTCGTATGCATGTATTGGAAAAACTCTGTTTTTTTTTCTCTGTAAAAGGTATGTAATAATCCAATTAGAAGCCAATGGAATGTCCCCTTTAATGATATACCACAAAATTGTCTTCAGAAAATCAATACTGAAATGCACAACCAGACCAATAATAAATCCACACCGCAAGCTTTGATTCAGTATTACACAGTATGAATATGTGGATAGCCAAGTCATAATTCCATATATAAAATGCAATAATACTTTATACCATAAATAAGAATAAAAACACAACCATTACTAGAACGTTGCAAAAAATATATTACGTCGAATGAAAATGTATAACGGTTCTTACCTTTAACGACGTTCGCAACTTCCCTCTGCAAAATGCAGCTCGGTGTTGATGAGCAGAATGGCTTTTGCATGGCCCAGTTGGTAGGGGGTGAAAGTATCGGAACCTTCTGAAACTCGATCGTTCAGAGCTGCCCGCAATTCGCCATTACCCCACTATCCTCTATACACTTGCTGTATATTTTTCATAGCAATAATAGGCGTAGGCAATACAAAATACGTTTCACTAAAAATGGGATGAAAAAACTTGTCGATACCTATAACCATTAGATTTTTTCGGCACAATTTTCACGATTAAATCGTTAAATATTAATGCATCAAACGATAATGGACACATTTAAAAAAAATCGTGTTTCTGAATCTACACGATCAGCTTATTTACTAGCAACCTTGCTTGAAAAAACATGGTATGTTCGTACAATCAACTTCTTATCTGTGGTGAATACAAATAATTAAATATGCCTACCTTGTCATCTACACAATTGTATGTACAATGCATAAACATACCCAACAGTTATGTGAAGGTATCTGTGTATTCTGGCTCAAAATAGAAACGCCACAGACAAGTAAAATCCCATAAATCTCTATTTAATGTATGCGAACCTGCCTGGGAACAATGCACAAACAATCAGATAACGCGTTTGCAGCAGATTCGCGATCAGAAGTGTTCATTTAACATTTTACTCGCTTTTCTCAATGCGCCACTCACTTCGGACACCCCCTGTGGACTGACGACTCAATCGGGGGACTTGGAATTTCAACTGATTGACAAAATAGTACGATTTAAACGCTTTGCTATGATAATGTTAAGCAGGTCTCTAAAATTATCTTCAGAAACATTTAGTCTACCGTAAATTAACTGATTACCCTTGCATCAAATAGCTACGTCTACGAGTAACAACATATTGTGGGGCTTTTAAATACACACAAAGTGTTGTTTTTAGATTAGTGATAAATACAATTAAATTATCGTTGCTTAAAAATGTATTAAATAAAATAAATTGCATTTCAAGATCATTTGGTTTACAAAAATGGCGACAATTTATCCGGACTATAATATAAAATAATTTCCAATTTTAAGGCTATGCAAAACAGAATTTCTATGGATGTATTACAAATATCCCTTAAAAACTGGAAGTTTTATGTACTTAACAAAATATATATTTTTATTTTTGAGGACAATCTCTAATCAGTCAACGGGCTGAAAATGTAATTATATGAAGTTCCCTTGATAGAAAAAAATCGTAATTTATACTCCGAAAATAAAAAAGGGTTTGTTCTGTTATTTAATATGTTATAGGTTTGAAAAAAAAATCATCGTGTTTCTTTAAGTGCTACTTAAGACATTCGTCTTGAGATTTTTGAGCTGTCTTAAATATGTCGTGTTTTATTAATATTTTTAGAATTATAACTTTCGCCTATTTATCCTAAGCGCTCTTCATATTGGCGCGCTCTTTCTATCTTTCGAATGATCATATCTGCCTTTCATCAGCGGTCAGTCGAGATTCAGAGCCGATGCTAGACAAACCTCTTGCCTAAATCTAAATTCTCGAGAGATTAATGCGGTGCCTTAATATTGTAGACCACATCAAATACTTATTACAAACATATACATAAGCCTTCTGTTTTTTTTTTCTGTAAAAATACCAGACTATATTTTTGTTTCTTCTATTTTTATTTCTTGTTTTTTGTTTATACATCAATTGCAATTATTATTTTATTATAATGGAAAATCCTCCGAACGTTAAAATAAATAAATGAGCTAGGGGTATTCTATTGACTCGCTTTTAACTATCTCAATGTACGTACTTCAAATACCTACCTATATTTAGGATTTATGGACTTGAAATAATCGCGTGGTTTTGAAATAGATCACGGATGAAGTAGCATTCGCCATAGTCAGTATGTAGGTCCTAACATAAATAAACGCTTTTAACAAATTCAATTTCGTGTAATTGAATGAAAATCGGTTGCTGGCGACAAAAATGCAATTTTAAAAGCGCATTCCAACACAGGCAGTTCCGGTACAATTGAATGGGAATTCCTTGCTACGGTTGCACACATAGCTACACATATACCTATACGGAGGTAACTGTATTTTTTATTTGTTTTTTCCACCCTAGCTTTTCACTGGGGGAGGATTCTTATAGATGCTTTGTACTTTAATCAGGCGGTATATACAAATAGGTAGAGGTGTATTGATTTAAATTTTAACATGGGTATACGTTGAGGTATACAAAATCAAAATCAAATTGCATAGAAATCATTCCTACCTAGGACCTAAGGGAAGTGACAAAATATCTCTATGTCCTATCAGCGTTGAGGTCGGATGAAATTGAAGGGAATATGTGCCAGACTGAAAACGTCTTTTTTTGCTTCGCATATTTTTTTAATTAATTTTTCGTAATCAAGCTGCTCCGAAGAAATATTGATTGATTTTTTTTAAAGAAAGATGAACATTTCCAGGTTACGAAAAACTTGAAAATATTTTAATTCCTCTTACTATCATCATAATAAATAGAAAGTGTTGTTGGTTCAATAATGGAGGACTACGTAGCCAGCTGGCAGAGACCCCTGGGTGGGAACTGAACGCTTGAAACCACTCTATCGAGTAACCCATTTTGTCAGAAATTATATCTCTTATTTGTATCCCTGTGTGGGTGCACCTCTGTTCATGACAGTCAAATCCATTCCCCATTTCGCCGAACAGGGACGTACCAATATATTTTTTCCAAAGAATCCACGGCCCACAGTTTGCTACCCCTGTTTATAGTAGGTACATAACGACACGCGCTGCAGGGGTGACTTAATTCAATTTGATTCAAATAAATCCATTTTTGTAGAATAATTGACAATCGTGAGATATTTTCCTCTACATATTGTTATCACTTTACCGATTAGAAAACTGAAATTAAATAAGACCATCAGAATTAATGTTATTTAAGTTGTGTTTTTTTTTAAACCTGACAAATATTAGACCTTTTTAGATTTAATCAAATAACTTATTTATAGGTAGGTACCTACTTAATAATGGTTCACAAAAATGGGCGCTAAACGAATTAAATACCTACGCAATATTTACAAAAACAACAATAATTCATGTTTTGATTGAAATGATAACCAAAATCATTGAATTAAACGGAAAATGTATAAAAAATACGGTTTCAAATATATTCGGGTAGAACTTTGTAATCATATAAAAGGATGGTTGCTAAAAATATTGGAAGTAATTTCGAATTATATTGGTAATTCTTAAATAGAGATATATAAATGGTTAATAAATTCGTAGAATAATAAATTCGTAGAATAGACGTAATATAAGAATAATATAAGAATTGGAAGTAATATTTGTACAGCGCCCCTGAGGTGATTTCTCACAAAAGCGGCGCTATAGAAATGGTCCGATTATTATTATTATTATTATTAAAAATGACAGAAACTACTCGTAATTAGGTCCAAATAGGTTAATTGGTAGAGACGCCAATCCCGGTAAGACTAGACGATCTGGGTTCGAGTTCCAGTTGCGACCATTATCTTTATATTGTTAGTTATTCCAATAAATTTAAAATAAAACATTAATAATTCATCGGGTTTTAAAAACCATTCAGTCGATAACGTTGCAATAGTTCCCTAGCTCTATATGACAATTTTTTTCAAAGACTGCTCATGACCACAAAATTTGAAAATGACATTAAAACAACAAACAAACTAGCCGTATTAATTTTTAATATTAATTAAATTTGTTAATTTTAAAATATCTATATATAACAAAAAAAAAACTTATGAGGTTTTATAAAGCATTGTTAAGAACACGAATTATCCAACCTACTTAAAACGAATTCTTTAATTTTAACTTTTTGTAATAACGTTAAAAAAAGTATTTTACAAACGTGTCTCGATAGTCGACAAAATATGAAAGCTTCGCAATAACACCATTTTACCGCCGCTATAGAACCCATAGAACCGAACCGTCCCCTGTTCCCAGTAACAATAGAACACTGGGGTGTCTGGAGGGGCGGCCTGGGGTAGCTCCACCCCCCGCCCCCTCCCCGAAAGCTGCCCCCAGCTCGTGGCGGGGTGTCCCCTTACCGCGACCCGCCATTCATCCCATACTGCTGTACGGTCTACTTGCTTACCCAGTGCATCTACAGGGGTAGGTTTAAACTCGAGGAAAGGGAGCTCGTACTGGTATGGGACGAAATACAGGACTTTTTACTTTTAAATTTAAAAGCAGTTTTTTTTATCTTGCATTCATTTGCTTTTATAGCTATCTTAAAATCTGCATCAATTTATGGTAGACGTTTCTTGACAGCATTTATCCGTGACGTCACTCTAGTGCCTAGAGTAATAATAATAATAATATTTAAATGTTTTGTATATCTCCGTTTTTGTGAAAAATTACCTCAAGGACGCTCTCCAAATATTACTTTCCATTCTCTGTCTAATTATGTACACACAGATACAGAATAACCTATGTACCTGACAGGTCGTTTGATTTTAACAGTTGCTATTTTATCCTCCTTCCCTGTTGATGTTGAATTTATTAGAAGATTAAAAAGATTAAGAAGTTTTTAATGCATATTTACATTTTTATTTTTTTATTTTACACATTTAGTTATATTAACAGTGTTGCGAGCTGTGGACGCATTTGCGCACCGCTGCGTGAAAAATTTACTTATTCTATAAGTGACTTTATGTAAGCACTAACCGGCTAGCCTAGCTAAGCAATTTACGTGTGCATTTTATCCATTTGTGGATATGATTGTTTGAAAAGATGACTTACATTACTCAGGAGCCAATGATATCCTTAATTGATGAAATCAAAGAAAAAATATGCTAGGAAAGAAAAGGCGGGTGAAAAATTACTATTCAGATATTGTTATTGAGCATAGATGAAGCCATTTTGACCAACGTTTCGATTACATGGATACAATATTAGACACATCATATTGCAAACACAATAAATAGATACAAATATATATTTCTTTTATTTAAATCTATGTAAAATCGTGTATTGATCATTTTTACATATATTTTAAAAATAGTATGGCTATGAGGTGATATTTCACCAAAACTGACATAAAAAATTAGGCTTGTAACATTAATGAAGAATTACTTAAAAACGTTCTAGCTTTAGATTATGCAATGATTGTATTTGTATTTGGTACCTCTAAATGAACTTCATACGAGAAGTGATTCCGGGTGTTTCTATTATTTAATATATAGTATCAAGCAGTTGCCGTTTCGACTTAATAAATCGTGCACCCTCACGAGAGTGCTATCCTCTTATACACATCCCTCCGTTAACTTTTTATGGGTGAAAACTTTTTTATTAGATTCGGGATTTTCGTATGTATTTCTCCTCATTCCTTTTTGTCTCGTCCGTCGCAAACTTTTTAAAGACGCTCAAGTTAAATGCAATATACTCAAGCGTTCCGAGGGAAGGGTTTTAGGGAAGTTTAAATTGTTGGAGGAAGTTGAGTTTCGGCTCGGGCGACTTTGCCATGGCGAACTTGCCGGGAAACAATGCAGTGGTCAAACTTTGGCTTTGCAGTATTCACGTCGCTGTGTTGTTCTTACTAATTTAGATTTATTGATATCAAATTGTTTTATATTCCTATAGCTCAGCTTATTACATTTTTGAGAGACCCAAACCAGATCTGCACATGATTGCAATTTACTTCTTAGTTTTAATGGCTTTCAAAATATTTCTGTTTTGGACAGAAATTTATTTATTTTATTTTTATGGTTATTCCACACAAGAAGCCTTGGGGAAAATAATTTCCCTCGAAATCTAAGTTATCTTTGGTGTTGCTGTGTGGATGGTCTTTTAGGGGATAGGAAGGAGTAAACCTGAGTCTTGAGGAGACCCATGTTGTGGAAGAGAAGAAATACAGAGAAAAACATCATTCCATTGGCGCAAACAAAAAGTTGTCCAAGGAAGCGAAGCTAGCAGTCCACAATGGAGTGCTGATACCAACCTTGATGTATGGCAGTGAGGCATGGAACTGGCAGAGGAAGGATGAAAGTAGACTGAATGCTGTAGAAATGAGATCTCTGAGACGAATGTGTGGTAAAACCATATATGATCGTGTGAAAAATGTTGAGATTCGTAAAGAATGCAAGGCTGATGTAAGCGTAGTGAGCAAGATTAAGAAAGGGACGCTTAGATGGTTTGGGCATGTAGAGCGAATGAACGAAGAAAGGAGTGTAAGGAGAATATATGACGCGAATGTGAATGGAAGAAGAGCCCGGGGACGCCCGAGGAAGACATGGCACGATCAAGTGAATCAAATACTCGAGTCGGGCCATGTCAGAAGTCGGAATAACAGAAGAGAATGTATGAGGCGTTGTATGAATGTGAATGAAGCAAGAAGTGTATGCCAAGATCGAGTTGTTTGGCGGTCCGTCCTCTCTGCCTACCTCTGCGGAGAAACGGCGTGATGGTTAGTTAGTTAACATCATTCCACAGCTGAGCTGTTGAACACAAGAACGCATCGTAGAAGCGACAAATGTCAACCGTGTAAAAATGTTGTGCACGCGTTTTGCATTTTTCTTGACTATTCACCTATGTTGAAGGGATCAATGACGTTATTTCCTCAAAGCATCTTCCATTGAAAACTCAGTAGAACAAGCACAGCATTCCCACCTGACGCCTGTGCACCAAAGATTGCAATCCGTTTGTTAAGATAGGCGAATCTATCAAACGGACTTAATGTATGTCGTGGATTCGTAGTAGATAGGAAGTGGATTTGTTTTTCTTTCACCATTTTGGTGGTTATTTTTTTGAACTTTATTGTCTTTTATTACTAATATTCTTTTTTCTTAACCAAGAAGTAGAAAATGTGTGTCACAAAACAATTTTTCGGTCAAGTTCTCAAAAATTTAAACAAGATGCGATAATGTTTACTCCATATTAGAAAAGATTTTTTAAAAAATTAATCTGTTGTATGTAAAGCAAGACATATTTTTTTTATGTACAAATTAAACAAGTTTGAAATCAAAACAAAACATTAAACGATCATCATTAACAGAATTAGATTTTTTAAAATCATCATATTTTGTTCCTAGGTGACGGAAGCCATAATACAATGCAAAGCGCGGTTATAAAAGAGATTTATTCAGGGTGAATCTTTTTTTTTACTGCACATCAGGAGCCAATTTCATCATCCAAATGACGCACGGTGACTCAAATCACATTTTAGTCTAGGCTTCGGTAGCGCCCTGTAATTTATATCCTTGAATCCCCTGCGGGGACGCGTCACATCGATCCCGTTATGAAGGGCAAGGTTTCAATTTATTGCTTCTCAATTCACCCACTGATCAAACAACAATTGTGTAATTGGAATAAATATTTACAACCTTCAACATCCTTCTGAAAAACTCGTTTAAAAACTGATTTCCTTTTGCTTTGGCTTTCAGCCTTTGAAAGCGTGAATGTTCTAAAAAGTGTTTAAAACATTATTTTCACCAGATTTTTTCGACACATTCGTACCTTTTCATAATTTGCAATATCTGTAAATACTGACACATTTTTTAAATTACTCAAGGCCTGGATTGACAAATTTACAAAATACGTATGGTTGGTGATCAGCTTGTTTTTCCAGCTTTGTAAAGCGTTTTTGTGGTGAGATTTCATAAATATGGCTTAATTTAATTAGATTAATGTTCTCGCTATAGAAATTAACTATTATTATTAACGTCATAAAAGCTCAATTAAAAACATTAATAAATATTCAGTTTATATTTTATTTCCGATTATTTTCTATAACATTGTAACGATACTCGCTTTTTCCGATCCTCTGGGAATCCGGCATAAAAATCAGGCACTGTTCCCAATTAAAGCTTTGTAAATCATCGCTTCACGCCATGATTATTGTTAGCGAGTAGGTTCGCGTCCACATGAAATGAAATGTTATTTTTGAATATTAATCTTGTTCAATTACTGTGTGTCCGTCACGCTCGCCCCCTCCCTCTCGGGCGCCGCTTCAACTTTTCCGGCGCTTCGTTTTCATCATTTCCACGCTGAGAGGGGTGGGGGTAGAGAGGCAGGGAAGGGAAGTAGGAGAGAGGAGAGGAGAGGAGAGGAGAGAGGAGAACACAGCATCCGCCACACACAGCCTGGCGTCTCTCAGTACCGCTCCGTCGACCAGCGCCACGACGCCTACCCGCGATGTGAACTGTGGACGCCGCAACAAGACCTGTCTAATCGAGATACGCGACAATCGAAATACCTTTTTGTTTTATTTTTAATTTTTCGTTCCGCTTATTATGTTGTGATCCGCGCCGCAAGAATACCTGTCTCGCCGGTAGTGCTTTCGTCGCAGTGGCTTTTTCTGTTTTTATTCACCAAAGTATTTGTATTTATTTTGCGCGAAAACTGAATCTACGACGCGGTCGAAAACACTCGCGAAAAACCCACATCTCGTCGCTGTAAATGATCATAGAACGAATATAATCGCGAGATTCCAGAAAGGAGACTGTCGAACCTAAATATAAATAAACTTAAATCAATTCTGAACCGCTGATTAGTGTTGATGGTATTTAGATGAACATAGAGTACAAAGTAGTGTAGCTCGACGAACAGTGGAACGATAGCGGAGACGGAGTACAAAATCCATTAATATATTCATAATTAAAACAGGGTTATAGATGTAATTAAGATAGTTTTCATTTTATTTTGTACCCTAATCATAAAAGTAGAATTTTTTTTAAATAACACAATAAACCAAAGTGATTCAACCATTTAATTAAAACGGTAAATTCAATTGCCTAAATCTCTAAAAAACCGGACTAAAACAAACCAAAATCTACAACCTTAGATAACAAACAATTTGACAGTGCTCCAGACGTGCAATTACAACATGATCTACCGCCCGTGAGTGAATACTATCTCAACCTAAAAGAATAACAGAACTAAAAACACAAAGCAAACCAACAAAACTGATACCATTCGTATATCTGATCTATGCGGGAATGAATCACCGCACAAAATCTTCTCAGAGGTGATTACATCACACAAGAATTTTTATAAAAATCGAGAGAGGAAATAATCTCCAATCCATTTAATCAAATTCCCTGTTCAAAGTAAACATCTTGCCCTGTTGAAAGTGTGGCAGTGTAGTCCCTGTGCGTTTGTGATTCAGGATCGAGTCAATGCTATGCCGCGTTTGGGAGGTAAACAAAAAGCAACCGGTGCCTCGTTAAAGGATGCCTATTAGCGACACCCAGCGAACATTTCCTCCATCAAGGTAAACCCATCCACTTCGATTATTTATTTCCATATTACCCCCTCTTATTATTCTCGCGGTGACAATACCGCATTCAGTCACGCAATGTCCTTTGTAAATTCATGTACATTTATTTAAAAGACATAATTAATTTTAGGTGGTTTTTTTCTAAAAAACACCTGCGTTTGTGAGGGAAAAATTTTCAACACACTTTTCCAAAATATTTTTATGAAATAATCCAAGTTGTGTCGAGAAGGAAATACATCGTACCCACTGTGAGATCTGAATACCATGTATACGACTGTGAACCTAACGTCCTATCCACTGGACTATCGTCACCCTAATTTTTCTCATGTACTTTAAAATATTATTGCCATAAATTCATGCCAATCATAACGTTTAAAATATGACATTCTAAAAATAAAATCACACGTACATTGTATTTTCGTACATTTTAATTCATATTTAATTACAGGTTTCAAATGCAAAATCTACAAAGGTGATCAGAACTTTCAAATGATAACCAAAAGCATACCAAACATAACCTAAAACATTTAAAAATGACTCGAAGAAAGAGATGTAGATGATCTTTAAACATTTTTATATGTGCCTAAATGTGGAAGAGAACTATAAGTGACAATAAGAACAATGTGTCAAGTTGCAGATAATAGACAATAGTAATTATTATTTATGGCGTGTTAAAGGCTGAACAGTTTGTTTTCGGAAACGGTTTTGTGATCCGCTACTTTTAATTTCGAATAGGACAATAAAATAGAAAGTGACGCAACGGAACAGTAACAGGACGAGGGACGCACAAGTGAAAGTTTTCAGGTGAGTTTTGTGTTTTGGTTTTATGAGGGGTATTGTAATGGGCGACAATATTATACAGGTAGCTTTGCCTTTGTGTTTGAAATATTATATTTTATGCAACTTTGCATGTGCATTGTGAACAAAAAGATATTTGTGTTAGAGGAAAAATTTGCAACTTTCAAATTTGATTGAGAATTTTTGGCGTAATTTTTGTGAAATGTCTTTTTGGGGCACTGTAGAAAGTTATAAAATACTAAATTTTTCACTTTATCAGATTACATATTTAAAGATGTTTCTACCTGTGGTGGTTTTAATTGGACACTTGCAATATTGCAACAGTTCTGTGATATTTTACCTCAAGTGCTCTCTACTACGAGAAACATAAAAATAATAATAAGCAACAGATTTTTTTATTTAATAAAAATTTCATATTCGAGTACCTACTACTTAAGAGTTATCTTATCATTAAAGGTTTGAATTTTCTGAACTGTTTATGCACATTCTGCTCTTCGGTAGAAATGAGTGTTGTGTGGAAATTATAATTAATGTGCGTTATGTGCAATCTGTATTATAAAAAACATGTTTCTCTACCAAACAACAAATACTTAGCCACGTTGGACACGAAATATAAAATAGGCATTAGTGTCTATGTGGTGAATTTTTGTTGTAAATTGATAATAAAATCAGTATTTTTTTTACTCTTTAAACATATATCATTAGTGAGTTTCATGTAAATTCTTTATTTATAAACATAAGTCCGTTAGATCAAAAAATCTTCGCAGACCAGTTTGGTGCCCAGATGTAAATTCCTACTGATGTAATATTCAGATTTCCTTGGTAAAGTTGTTATGTATTTCTTTTTTCCTGTGGAATTACAATTGCTAATACAATTTCTCTTCGTTCCACTGTTTCTTGCGGTCTGTTGAATCTCGCTCGTTTCATATTTCCTCTTGGATATCTTTTTGATTTTTTGTGCGCCTTACCTGATGCTGTAAGCCGCGATAAAGACGGGAAATAACTGTGTGGAAAAGATTATTATGCAAAGTGATTTATTCCTAACAGAATTTTTTCTGCTGTGCAAATATACTGTTAATAATTGATTTTTTGTCAGGTGTTTCGAAAATAGAAAGGAGATTCAAATGAACATTTTTCCAGCAAGTGGATGAATGAAGAAATCTGAACGCCCCAGGAAAACTATCACGCCGATCAAATCCATGAGTCGGATCATGGTAAGGGTCGTAATAAACAAAGATGACTAGTTTTCTTATGTGAATACCAAGTGTCTGGAGCCAGTGGTAGTAAGGAATCATCACCAAATAAATTAGTCTGAAGGGAGAAGAAGAGCGAAACTAACAGTTCCTACCACTTCGTCTTTCCAAAACAGATATGTGAAGAATTCTATTCTCCCTGCCCTCTTAGTTTTTTGTTGTTGTTTAATACCTGTGAATAAAATGTAATGAGGTAACCATAAAAAATAATAGCAAATCTCATAGACATCGGGTTAGTTATGTAATAGTCTCTGGATTGGATATTATTCCCGTAAAATCAGATCGTTTTCTTGGTGTTTACGTGGACCAAATTTTTTTGTTAATGAATACTAAATTTAGCAATAGGGTAGAGTGTAGTGAATTGTTTCTAAGACAATTATGCATAAAAAGATATCAAAAGACCCTTGTAAATGGTCTTGTAGTCTGCAGATTAGACTACTTCGATAGTTTGTATGCTGGTCTGCCTAAAGTACACTTGAGCAGACTTCAATGAATATTGAACACAGCAGCTCGTCTAATATGCAGTGCTACCAAATACTGTCATCTCTGCGACAGGTACAATCTTACTCAGAGGCAACTCACGCTCAGTTCAGCCAAGTCTGATGCGTCTAACAGACTGGCTGAACCCTCTCTTACGAATCTTGTTAAATTTGGCGACAGAGCTTTCAATGCACTATGTCCACATTCTTGGAATGACCGTCAATTTGGTTTGAAAACATTTTCGAAACCTCTAAGAAAAGTCTAAAAACATACCTATTTAATAAAAGGGGCGACAAACTTTGACAAGAAAATGTAGAGCGCCCTTGAGGTGATGTTAAAAATTAAATAGTGCTAAGGAAAAATAAAGATATAAAATAATAAAAATAAATCTACATTTTATCCGTAAAGTCAAAGCGTTCATATGACCAAAGTAATATTTATTGGGGGCTTTAAATCGTAATGGTGCTGAAATAGAGCAGAGGCTCCAACACCCCTTTATCTGAACCCCATTAATTATAGGTAAATGATTATGTCAGACAATAATATTTTAATTGCACGATGATTGATTGAAGCACTCTAAAAGTTGAGCATTGGTGGACGTTGGTACTTGCGTATGCACAGAAGGCAGAATAAATCTACACTAGAGCTTAATGAAGCCAAAATATCAAAACTATTTAATTCATTCCTTAATCTTATCATCGTAACCATTTAATGTTGCCCTCGTTACGTAGTATGTTTTACAATTGCATTACAGTGACCGAATTGATAGACTTTCCCTAATACGATTTCGACACCTGGAGGCAAAAGTCACTTGACACCCATTTTAGCACCAGTAACAATAATAAGGGTTAATTTCTATAGCGCAGTTTTGTGAAGGTTCACCTAAGGTACGCTTTACACTAACTAACCTAACCTAATATAATTGTAAAATAACAGATATACTACATAGCATACTCGTATCTGTTATTTGAGTATATATATATATAAATTAAAACTACGACATAAAATATTTATGAGCCGCAGACTCACTTACATGAACAATTTAGAATAAACTAGCTTTATAGATAATCACATGTAAAGCACAAATATCAAAAGAGCTAGAAAATCTACTAAAAATAACTAATATAATTAGAAAATAACATACCTGTATATATTACATGCACGCAAAATAAGATTCCAATTTAAAATATTCACCAGCTTTGCTTCACTGCCGTCCACGTTTGTTTCGCGTGATTTTGACTTCGGTAAGCAAATTACAAATCACTTATAAAAATGGTCAAACTAAATACTCTAAGAAAATATTCAGTTATTGTAAACAAGCCAAACCTTTTTACTTAGAAGCTGGTTTACTTAAATTGGCGGTACTTCTAGCTAGCCCCCCGCCCCTGTTATTTTGGTTTCTTCCCCTTGCGTATTGGGGCATCTCAATATATTTTTTGCTCTGTGATTGGAATTTTATTTATTTTTTTAATATGTTAAATAGTTATAGAATATAATAAAATTTTAATCATAAGCATAAGTTATAAATGAGTAATGAGATACGAATTTTCTCTACAATTTTTATGAATTAAATCTCGCCTTTTGTATATTAGTAAAATAATCAAGTGTTGTTATTCTGATAGTATATACAGTTGAAAACGGTTAAGCAATCATCGACGTAAGCTGCAGAACTTTTCAAAAGTTGTATTTTATGAACAAATATTTATGAGATGATGTACTAGTAAGGATGAACTTGGGAGTGTGCAGTGTTTCGTCATCTTTCCTTACGTTGATAACGGCGGGATTGTTAGTTATTTAGTAAACTGTAATTTTTATTTAATGGAACAGTAATTTAGCTCTTCATTTCCATAACTAACTTGGTAATAATTGATATACGCGACCATTAGGTAACAATAAATTAATTTTAATAGGTCAGTGATATCACATCCCTGTGGGTCTCCTCAAAAGGGGTGAAATGGCCGAGATAATTGATGTAAATATGCAGATGGATGATATGGACTTGAGCATTGATTCTGAATAAACCCTTATAATGTAGAATTTTTTAATTACTCCTAAACTGCGCACTTAATTTAACGAGATTTATTTACTGTATATCGCGACGACTAGATACTTCCTACACTACTATTAGGCACAAAGGAGTTTTATAGTATTTTAACAACCGTTATGATCGTAATGTTGTGTTTTTGACGGTTTATTTATTTTTATTTATTTATTTAATTATTTATTTATTAGTCTTAAGTTAGTTCAAATGCTCATGCTCGCATATCCATTTTTTTATCTGAGTACCACACAAGAGTCCCTGCTGCTCCCAACCGTCTAAAGCCGGTGGGACTATGACATCACCAATTGGGGTATGTTGTGAGGCTGAAGGTAGTGAGGAGGGGAAGAAGACGCGGTAGAGGAAGGTGGAGAAGTGCCTGACGATTTAGATCAGGTCACCAAACACGGCGAAAGCCATTTCAGGCAACGTTTCAATTCTGAATGATGGTCTTTCACCAGGGCAATACTGAAATTATCTACCACTTTAGAACATGCCGCAAATATACCACTTATTATTTTTTTAATTAATAAATAGGGAAATAACTTAAATTAATCAAATAAATTTTACTTGCGCACTTTGTGATTTGAACCCACGACCTCTGGATTCGTACCAAAGATCGTAACCATTATACCATGGTGGCCGTCAAACAAAATTTTTTTATTTGTTTTTTTACGGATATTTATTTACAAATGTAAAATTAATATTTCTCGCAAACATATGTTATTGTCTTAACTTAATAAAAATAATTTTCCATAGCAATAATTTATTTCTGTATTTTATTTTTATTATAGGTGGACGGCCTGATTGATACACGAGAGATTTCTCTGGGATCAATTTCCCTTTTTGGCAATCTAATTTGGATTGCATTTCTCATCCCGTGTGGGTATTGTAATTTATTTCTCTTTTTAGTTCCACACCATCCCTGTGTTTTTTTATGCATAAAATATAATATACATTTAGTTCATTATATTTAATTAATTTTACCATAATAACATATAACTGCCTCAGCGTGCCTTTTAACCATATGCATGTAATTATGATGATCTTAAGTATTATTCGCTTGTTTCATTTTACAGTATTGGATTTTTTTCATTGCAAATTTACTTCTTGGGGCTCACAGATTCTTCAATAGTGACCAGCTGGAAAAATCTCAAGTATATCCAACAATTGAATTTGGGATTCAATTTTTTTTCCAAAACAATGTTACAATCTGCATAAAAGCTCAACGTAGATACAGTGCAAAATGTTAAACAGAATATTACAATGATTTTGAGCGATATAGACATTAATCGTAATGTTTAAATGGAACAAGTAATTAGTTTTAAATTAAGAGATGAATTTAAAAATATACTTAATATTCAACACTTTATAAGTATACATTGATATGTACATGTTTCTAAAGCAATGCTTTCATCGTCATATTCATATATTATGACACCACAAAGTGAATAGTAATCGTTTGAAGAAATTACAGTTTTAAATTAGTTCTATTTTTTATTCATTTAAAGTTTAGTGATATTTTTGTTACCCGAAACATAATATGTAAATAATAAAAAGGGTTGCTTTCAGTACAAAGTGCAACAAATTTAATGTGCGGAATTTTCGGTGTTAGTTTCTGATTCCACTGATCTAAATCGAATTCCTACGTATTGCATGCGTAACAGTAAATAACGCAATATCCGCCAGCAAAAAACAATTTCCTCCTCGCTGTGCGTCCGCACCCCGGGCGCCCGCCGCGCCTGCTATCCACGGCCTGGAATTGCTATTCAACGGTCGTACGGCGTGATTTGTGCCCGCATTCGCGTCGCGCCGCGAGTGGACGGATTACCGCGCTGCCGGAGCTTTCGTCGCAAGCCCCGCGTCCGCATCAACACTCGGCCAATAAAAGCTTCGATAGATCTACAGGCGAGCCGCGCGAATACAAATCAGCCCTAAAACAAATACTCGAATGTATCTGCTAAGCCGGGCTTTGAATCTGACTTTGGGGTCTCAGATAATGTTATTCTGTTTATGAATTAAATGTTAAGAGACATTATATAATACATTAGAATTAGAGTGGCATCTACAGGGTTATCTTTAATCATGGAAATGTTTTTAGATATTCATCCTAATTAAAAAAAAATATATATATATATGTCTATGTACTCGTACATATTAATAATAATAATAATAATAATAATACTTGGATGATTTGTATAGCGCCGTTCTTTGTGAAAAATCACCTCAAGGGCGCTGTACAAAAACTACTTGCTAGGGTTTGTCATATTATATACAAACAGATTAAAAAACATGCTTACCTGATAGGTCACTCCAGATTAAAACGTTAAATTACAAAGTTATCGCTTGATAAGATATGATTTTGCACGCACAGGACACAATATAAGAAAACACTGCACATTGCATGATATTGCAACTACTGTTTAAATCCTATTTGTCATTGATATTATATTTATTAGAAGGTTTTTGGCAAAAGAGAGTGGGTATTCATTTGAGACATTATTTTATTTGAGATGTTCAATACTAATTATTGACAGTTACAAATATTAATAATTATTTACAATGTCGCGAACTACTAAAAGTTTCAATTTTTTCTGTTAATTACTTTATGTAGGTACTAACGACTAGCTTCTTGTTAATTATGTATGCAACTGAACCATACATTTGGAAGAGATGTGTTTTTCTCTAAATTTGTGGAGTCTTTAATCAATCTTACATCGTATGGCAGTTTAATCCAGGGTTTGAGGTCTAACACTCTGAAATCACGCTCACCAAACTTAGTATCTGGTGTGCGCTTTGATTCCTCCAGTCTTTCAATGGCCAATTACGTCGCTGATCTAAGAGTCGTCTGTCGTGAACTAGAATTTTCATGGATACATAGTTCCGACAGGTAAGCCGGAGCCATCCGTTTAATTGATTTAAATACCATCCAGCAGAGTTTGAATTGGATTCTTTCAGGACATTTGAGCCAGTGAAGAATTTTGAGATTACACTTCAACATACTTACAAACTACCTATAAAATGCATACGATCATACGTATTGTACCTAAGACGTTTTAAGATATTGAGATATTTCAGGAATCTATATAAGATTAAGATTGGATGACTTATGATACCTAAGTATAAACATTCTGATGACTTATTTTAAGCTGCAATGAAGAAGCCAATTCAGTGACAAAGTTACAAATTCCCTAGTGCCTGAACGTATTCAACCCTTATTATACATATATATCTGTTGGATTATTAGTACAAAAAAGTAAAATATACATTTTTTTGTGATGATGAAAAATCAATATTGTCAGATATTCAGTGGATAAACGGAAAAGGGAACTCTGGTAAAAGTTTGCTAGTCTTTTTTTTCACCATTACCCCACACAGGAGGACCTGAGAAGAATTATTGTCTATCAGGACCTGTGTCATCTTTGTGGTTGCTGTGTAGAAATCTTTTAAGGGAAGGAAGGAGAGGAATTTCTGAAAAAAAAACATGTATTTTTATTTATTTATTTGAAACACACATTATTTAAAAATAAAATGTAGAAAGCTCTGACTGCCCAACTAAGAACAAATCCCGTTTAAGGATAGTCAAATTGACAAGTTTAGTTTATACAAAAATTAAAATGGAAAAAAGTAGTATTGACATAGTATGATGATATAATATATCTATAAAAAAGTATAATAATTATGTATAAAGAGATGTGAAGAATAGTACAGAAAAAAAACAATTGTGTATTCCAGATAATTTGAGTATACTCGTAGTATAATAGTTAATACAGAATAATAGTTAAGTTCAAAAAGATAAGAAAAAAAATTATGGAGTAATCGTTTTCGCATACCAGATAATTTGACTATAGAATAATATATAAGTACTTATGAATCTCCCGATCCGGATAATATTAATGTTTTTGGGGGCATTTTAATTCTTTCATGGTCTGGTTGACTACCTAGACTACCCATATGGTAATATAAAATACCACCATACGGGAATAATATATATATTTTTAATCTAATCAACTCCAAAAAAGCGAAAATGGCGTTAGAGTATATGTTGAAATCAACAAGTTTAGTAGTTTATTAAAGATTTATAAGGATTTACTCTGTCCCCATTGCCTGTGAAGTGCCCTTGCCGTGAATACTTGAACGAGCACGACCGATGCAATCTGGAGTTTTTAATACTCGTGTAAACACCGGGCATTAGTCTTTGTGTCTATCCTGATTTGATTTTATCTCGCTAGATGGCGGCCGGTTTCACACTGTGAGAGGAATGCCCAGGCGTTATTACATCAGCGGGAACAATGACTCTGAAACAATTAGTTCGTTTCGAATTGAATTATATTATGGTGCCCACCATTTGTTTTGTGAAACAAACTTTTGTGTTCGAAACGTATTCAACTGTCATTTACGAAAAACGTATTCAATGCTATTCGTGCATTTCTGCCAAAAATGTGGGAATCGTAGGTATAATGAAGAACGTTATTTGGTTTAGGCAAGTAATTAATTAGGATTAGTGACATTAGATGAAACATGACCAATTAAAACGCTGTTACCTGCATTTGAGCATGCCTAACGGTTCCGATACAGCTGTGCCCTCTTCGAAAGAGATATAAACAGTGTTACAATAAATGTACACATCGTGTCAATGCCCTGATGAAGGCACAATTACCTCTCATAAAAAATAAAGTGATGATATTAATGACAATACCTCAAACCCTCCACATATCCATTCCAAAGATGACAGAGTTTCTGAGGTGAATTTCTTGTGTGAACGAATGAAACGTTGTATGAATGTGAATGAAGCAAGAAGTGTATGCCAAGATCGAGTTGTTTGGCGGTCTGTCGTTGGTTGGGTTAGGTTAGGTTAGAAATAAATTTACTAAGGGTTGGTTGGTAGAAATTACCACTAGGAAATTTTTATAACAAAGAAGTACGTATGATGATTTTTTCATGAAGAGTAAATAAATTAAAAATATACTCAGTCAATAGATATGTTACACAAATTATATGTTTCATCAAATCAAATATCAATATAACAACTTAGGTAATTTTATGATATCAAAACTTCTACTATATCAATATATTTTCACGCTGAAATACGAAAAGAATAAATAACATGGCTAATCAATGTCAAAACCTAGACCATTACGTCATGAAGAAGGTCGTCTTTCGTATTGTGCTTTTATTCAATCTAGATGCCAATCTGACCGACCGTTATTTCAGCAAACTCAATCAATTTACCTCCAAAAATACATGGAATTAAATAGGTGTGCCTCTAATTTTGGGCGGCCGCTGTCGATACAGTGCATGCCCACGAAATTGGTTACAGGCTTGAAATAATTACGGGATCGTCTCACGAAAACCTATTGTTTGAATATAACAACATACGAATGGGTTCCACACACATACCTATCCATAGAGAGCTTGCGGCAATCAATGCCTAATTGTTAACAATGTAATCTAAGTATTGAACACACCGAAACATTTATTATATTACAGCTTACCTGCAGCGAACATTAATATATTTTTTGTTTCTAATATGATACATAACTCATTTTTATTTCACTTTAGCATCTGTCTCGCCCGTTTTTTATGATTAATAAGTCTTCATTAAACATTTCCCCTGTCTGATAAGTTTTTTTTTTATAATTTGCTGGAGGAGTGCATAATTTGTTTTTGGCAGTATTTTAGGATGGTCTTAAAAAATTCATTGTATTTTTTAGATCATTTTTATTTAGTTAAAATAATAATATTGCAGACGTTCTTATAGCTGCAAAAGTTTAAATATGATCTGCTTCAAATTGTAAAAATATGAAAAAAATATAGGTTCAGACCAATGTTGCCAACTAAGCCAGTTTAATCGTAAGTGTTTTTTATTTTTTATTTTTTTTATTTAGTGCCAATACATTTATTTTTCTATTTACATAATAACAAATTATAAGGCTAATAAAACAATTCAGGATGTTTTTTATAGTCCTCCTCACTAGGACTAAGTTTTATTTCAAACTGTTTGGTTTAAGCTCCTCCGATGTTCTCTTCAAAATGCTGGATAACTTCTCTTCTTTGATTTAATTTTTTGAGCCAGTTTTTAATTTGGTTTTTGAAATCTATTGCTTTTGCCCTTTTTTGATAGTGCATGTAAATTATAGATCTTAGTGGAGAGATATTTTTAGTTTCTTTGTCCAAAAGCAGTTTTAAATTTGGGTATATTCACGATGTCATTCTGGTTAGCTCTTGTATTAGCGAAGGGTTTTGAAAAGTGGGTTTCTTTTTAATTATTTTAGTTAATTATTTAGTTAATTAGTAATATACCATACAGTATTTTTTTATCATTCGCCAGTTCGCAATATCTCAGTTGATGTATTTGATAGTCATATTTAACAAAAGAGAAACATTGCACATTAGCGATATCTACCCATATGGGATTATATTGTTCATATGTGCAAAATTAATGCATTATAAGTATACTACAAATTCACGATATCTTCCTTGTTGCAATAATTTGTTCACAATACTTTCCTTAATTTATCTAATAATTAAAAAATAAAGTATTTATTTCAGCTGAACAAAGCGGTGAGTGCAATACTCTGTCTTCCATGTAAAAGAATAGATCCGAATAAATTTGCATGATGTGGAAATAGAATATAAAAAATGGTGAAAATATTAAGCACTTATGCTACGGTGGCTTGAGGGAAATTCTCCATCTATGGTGTAGGGGTGCGCCCTACCACTGGGCGACGGCCTGGACAAGGGTGTTTTCCGATCTCCGGTAGCGATGAGTGGTCTCGGCTACTCTGTGGCGCATCAAGGCAGCAAACCCATGCAACCTTCCTTCTGCGAACATCTGCGAGGCGCTGCATCTCCAAAGGAGGCCGAACGTAACAATATGGTTAATGTGCCTACTAACTGATGTATTATATTTTCCATAACAGATTTTTGTCAAAAGTTATTCTATATTAGGTATGCTCTTATGAAACGAATTCAACGCATGGGAAACAAATACTCCGATGTTGGTAGTACATCAATATTACGACATAAGAATACCTTATAACCTACCGTTTTTACCTAGTAGAGCTAATTTATTTGACGAAAATATTTTCTTTAACTTAACTCTAGATGGATACATGAACGTTATTTTGTTAGCTGAAAGTTTCAAATTGTATTGTTTATTTTTATATTGATTCGGACCATGTCAGAAGTCGGAATAACAAATGTGAATGTATGAGACGATGTATGAATGTGAATTATGCAAGAAGTGTATTCCGAGATCAAGTTGATGGTTAATTAGTACTTTTACATTACTTATATTATGTGCCAAATCAATAGTATTTTTTTTCTTTTACACTAGTTATAAAAATGTTAATATCAGTCACACCTTTCTACTGCATTGTTTATGAGTATATTATATACATTTTGTAAATATCTATGTAAAAGCCTTTAACGAAGATAAATAAAAAAAAGAAAATCCAACCATTTAAAGTTCTTTTTAAAAAATTTTGCACTCATAGCACCAACCAGTACCTATCAACCATATAAACATAATCTCTTTATGCTTTTTTCTAGATATATCATATCATCATTGTCTGTCAATACTAGCTTTTATCCCTTCTATTTTTCAATAATGGCACTTAATATGAAGTAAAATTGTCATTTTTGCTGTCCTAAATTGGGATTTATTCCCAGTTGGGCATTAAAAGCTTTCTTAAATGTTGTTAAATAATGTGTGTTTCAAATAAAAAACAATATTATCATTACGCCAAATTAATTAATCCGCTTTATTAATAACGTCCTGCAAGAGTTAAAATTACAATAAAAACCTATTGAGAACATCATTATCAAACTTAAAACTCCCAAAAGCTCATGTTTGACCTCATTGATCGCTGGACGTCCGGGCATGCATCTTTTTACATCGTCTATTATTTTTTGTGTCTTTTTTTCAATGGACCGAAGCTTTGAAGGAGTGGGTGGGTACTATCCGTAGGCGGTACTTAAATATTTAACAAAAAATGCATCGAATATTTTAGACGTATTTTTTATTAATTACCTACACCCACATCATTGTTTGAAGCCAGTAGGTACCTACCTACTTGCTATTCAAATTTTTAATTTGTAATTGCAGATAGTAAAGAATATCATTACTAACTGTGAGACAAGTTGAAAAAACCGCTTCTTAAAACCAATATTCTCGTAGAACATCATTTGCATATTTTTGATTTATCGTTTTCTCAAAGTTATCTTAATAAATTGATTGACTTTTTCTTATGGGAGAATGTGAATTAATATTTTTTTCAATGTTCGACAAGGCTTGTATTTGTAAGGTAGTTTGACTATACGTTTGTTGATTTTGTTTATAATTCACGTGCTGAAACAATTACATAAAATTAATTCAATTTTCTACATGGCGAAATTTTAAAATAGCTGAGTGAATATGATAACTGCCATTGGCAGCGAGCTAAAAATATTGAAAAAAAAATTAAAAAAATATTTCTGCACTACTGAAAAATCCATTCTACAACTTTTTACATACATATATCTTCTTCGCCTTGTCCTACTCGGATCGGGGACCCATCGCATCGACAAGGCGCCTCCAGGCGTCCCCGTCTTGTGCTACGTTTACGGCATCTGTCCATAGTAGGACCAGCCTCTCCTCGCATAGCCTCTGGAGTTGTTTCTCCCACCTGTGTCTGGGGCGGCCTACTGGATGTCTTCCCTCTCGAATAGCACTCAGAATTTTCAGTGGAATTCGACCTTCTGGCATTCTTAACACGTGCCCAAGCCAACTCAATTGCGAATTTTCTGTAAATAGTAATAGTTGTTCGATGTTAAGCTCCTCCCAGATCATCGAGCTTCTTCTTCGATCCCATCTTGTTACTCCTGCAACTCCTTTAGAACGTGTACGCTTGTTCAACATCCAGATCTGGTGACCGCGTGGGGCGATACACTGATTTGTACACTGCCTACTTTGTCTCCTCGATACTTAGCTCAGCTTTCCTTATCACTGAGCTGTAAAGAGGACACAGCAAACCGCTTGCCGCACCTATTCTGCAGACAATTTCTCTGTCTTGCCTGCCATCGCTTGAGAATTCAACCCCAACGTATTTAAATTGGTTAACCTGTTTCAACTGTGCCCCGTTAGCGAAAATGTTACACTTAGTTTGGTCTACAACTGTGTACCCATATGAATTGTAAGTGCGTAGGTACTTATAATACTTTTGATATTTACTCTCGTTAATATTATGGTGTAAATGAAGATATATGCAGTTCTACGGTGGTGTTAAAATAAAATATTAAAAACAGATTGACGCTCAAATTACCATGACAACAAAAAATCATTCATAAAATATTATTTTCTTATTATCTAATACAAATTGCTTCGTTCAGCTAGCCATGTTTTCAATGTATCTATTAATCGTTTAGTTTTAATAGTTATTTTTTTTATTTCAGCAGGTAACATATTTATACAGCTAGGAATCATGGGATCATCTGGAAATAAAATATAAAAAATAAAATAAAAATAAAAAGGTGAACATATTTAGCACTTGCTATGCTACGGTGGCTTGGGGCAACTTCTCCATACATAGGTGCACAGGTTTGGCGATACTGTTTAATCGGGTATTTTGATTGAATTGTAAAAAAAAAACACTGATTCTTTTTTTTTATTTAAGATTGTGAGTAAACCACGAAGTACCACTGGTAGAAAACAATGATCGATGTTCACTGTTCGGCCCATCCATATAATTAACTGGCAAAATCTACGTGAAAGCGATTGATCGCACTGAAAAAACCATACCCATGCTGTTGAACATATGTACCTGTAATTACAGTAATCATGTATAGGTATGCATATATACGCAGGCCACTCAAAACACCTGGATAAAAAATAACGTTGCCACATGAAAAAATTGCTAAGACCGCCGGTCTGGATTTTTTCCACTAGTATTGTTATCATATAATATCTAGAACATTATTTTATGTGCATCATTCATAGATGTAAACATCTTCTGCTATTTTGATTTCAATTGTGCTACGTCGTATCCGCAAGGGTAGGCAGAGAGGACGAATCGCCAAACAAATCGATCTTGGCACTACTTGCTTCATTCACAATCATATATGGTCTCATACATTCTCTTATTCTATTATTATTATCTATTATTCTTCTGACATGGCCCGACTCAAGTATTTGATTCACTTGATTGTGTCATGTCTTCTTCGAGTGTCCACGGCTTCTTCTTCCATTCGCATTTTAACGTCATATATTCGCTTTACACCCCTTTCTTTTTTTAATTTGCTCTATATGCCTAAACCATATAAACCTCATTTGTATATTGTATCTAAACATATAATATGAAGTTTTCAATTAAATTAGGTGAATTTTTAATTTATATTTTATCCACACAGTACAAAAGTGTTCAATTTTTAATTTTCATAGAACTTAAAAAAATCTAAGTGCTCAAATTTACTTAGGCATCAATACAGTGTACGTTTTGTATGAGCTAATTAAAAAACAAATAATGAAAAAGGGAAACACATATATTTTCCTTATATTCCCATCTTCGTTCATTCGCTCCACATGCCCAAACCATCTAAACATGCCTTTCTTAATCTTGCATTCTTTACGAATTTCAACATTTTTCGAACTATCATGTATGGTTTTACCACACAATCACCTCGGAGATCTCATTTATACAGCATTCAGTCTACTTTCATCCGTCCTCTACAAGTTCCATGCCTCACTGCCATGCATCTGGGTTAGTGTCAGCACTACTGTATTATGTACAGATATATTATTATTATTTAAATGAATAAAATTAAATTAAAAATAAATAATGTGAGATTTGTTGGTTGTGGATTTTGTGCAAGAGGATTGATAATAAATAATGAGAAAAAGATAAAATATTTGAATGGGTCATTTCATTACTCATTAAATTAAATAAACATTTGTATATTTTCACCTCGTTTACCTAAGATCTGGGCAACATTCTGTCGGCAGATAGCTCAATATTAAAATACTAGATATAGCTTGGCAATAAAATGTAGTTATTTAATATAGTGGAACAATTTTTTTTCGTTGCTGTGGCATCACCAAATTACTCAATTTGTTCTACACATAAAAAAAATTTCACATGCGAATTTGACAGTTAGTTTTATAAAAATAATCCAATACAACATACGTAACAAGGGAGGGGAAGAGGAAGAATTCTCTTTTCAGACTTCCTCTCCCCCCTTTTTCTTATTCTATTTTCTGTAAAGAAAGACATTTTTATTTTTATTATTAATATTAGTATATCGATTATGTTATTAATTTTTAAAATTTATGATTTTAATCTGTGAAATGTATTTAATTTTTATTTTGATTTAACATCTAATAAGTGGGTATTTTATACATGCACTAATAATTTAAAAAATGCCTTTCCATGTTAACTTCAATGTTAAATAATAAAAATATTTTAATATAAAATTATCCTAGAATATGATTTAACTCATTTCTGAACACCGTTTGGTTAAGTAAAAAAAATGCACTAATTACAACATTTTCCTCGGAGCTATTTTGATGATACCATTTAAAACGTTTTTAACTATCGCAGTGTCGTCATTTATGTCTACTATTAAATGTTAGATTGTATTCGAATATAAGTACCAGCGTAGGTACTAAAATTACTCACTGGGTTAGGTACTAACAAAACTGATTCTATTTTAATTTCCACAAAACCAGTTTAGCAATAAATTGAAAATCGATTTTTAGGTTGTATCTATTAATGTCATCGTTGCATGACCCATTTCCAGCGCGGAAATCTATAAGTTCGTTTATCATTCATAATATTTAACCAACACCTCATGCATACAAAGAGTGGTCTACTTTTACCTGGAAAATGTTCAAATAATAATAATCTTTATCTGAGTTCATCGATTTGTAGTGCTTTGGGCTCAGCCAACCTCCATTATAACCCATTATTATCTAAACAGGTTTATTTTTACATTTTAATGTGGATACAAAGTCTCGAGACATTAATAAGTCTATCGGAGAACTTGCCAACATACCGGCATAACTTTACGTAAAAGTAAAAGCTACCACGAGAACGAATCTTCCTTGATGTTGATGCCATACGCGGAGGAACAAAATACTCCGAATACCATAATTTTAAAACTAGTTTTGAAACGTGAAAATCAACTCGGGGATTAAAACGCGTTATTATTACTGCTTTAGCCTTGGAACAAGTTATTTTCTAGATTTATAGACATTGCGGTAGGTTATTTTTATCCGTTATACGACTCATATTAAATCGAAATTTCAGCATTGTGAACGGTTATGAATAAAAATTATGAAAAATCTAGATTGAACATATCAACGTGTTTCGAAAGCGATGCTTTCCTCATCGGGAATATGTAGAATAGTCAAAAATAATAATGTCAAGTATAAACAAATGATAAACATAGAATACAATAATGTAAGAATAGACAAATTATAAACATGAATAAAAATTGATTAATGTAGGAAAGTAATTAATCAAAAATGTTATTAACAAAAATATTATAAAACATCGAATAACCAATTTATATTATAAAATATTTTTTTATTATTAATACTAATATGAAAATAAATTCAAGGGATAGCTTTTAAAAAAAAAGCGTTTGATTATTTATTAAATTTAATTCACTATTAAAGCTTTTTCTGATTTCTAAAATTTGAAAGTTGTCTAATTGTAAATCTTGGATGTATATGTATGTACATTTTTAAATCCTTCATTTATATCAAAAGAATTATCGCTTTCTAAAATATGATTGGCAAATTCAGAATAATTATTTAAATTATTATTTAAACACCTTAAGTGTTCCTTAATTGGTTTAGAAACATTTAGTTATGTATATATTGATAAAGCGGTGATTTATATAGTAATTTTTAATTCATTTATTAATAATGACGTCACAAAGCGAATACCAATCTTTTGAAGAAATTATGAATGATTTTATTTCAAAAAAGTTATGGTATTTCAACTGTATTCAGAGGTAAACCAATAGAATTGTATTGTGAGCCAAATTTTCCATGCGTCTGGTTAAATTGATCGAAAATTTCTTGAATGGGTAATCAAATTCATTGGCTTGTCTGGAACCTAAGAATGGAAAGATCTTATGTAAATTAGCAACAACATTGATTCAGTTTAATTCGTTAAAGACCACACTACTTGGAATTATTCGTAAAATTGTTTATCTACCCGTTGGACAAACTTGTTCAAAGATTGTCATGTTATCCAAGTTATATTAATTCAAGAGGTAAGATCGTGAGTTTGCTAAACCTCAACTTAATGCATCTATCATTACACTGGGCAACATACATTTAGCAGCCTAGGGTTTTTGAACTGTTTTTGTCTAATTTTATGATGCGGAATCCAAAAATGCATTCGGAGTTGGCGTATCAGCTCCAGCTTTCGAGATTTGTCATGCAGGTTGGAGTTGTTGTGCTGTTTTTTTTTTAAATTTAAATATTGGTATTTGCTCCATTTGTATATGAAATAAACATCTACAAAGATAAGTATAGATACCAGTCAAACAAACAAAACAATTAAACAAGATTAAAAAAAGAAGTACTTACATATTTATGAAAATAAAATAAAAACAAATATTAATACTTTCTTTGATAGATAAAAAATTGTCATTATTAATAATAAGTAATATACTGTGTACCCTGATGAGGGAAGCTTCGCTTCCGAAACATGTTGATATTTATATATTAAACAGTGCGGTGGTGTAAACATATTACTTCTTAATAATAATAATAATAATAAATGGATTATTTCTATAGCGCCGTTTTCGTGAGAAAATCACCTAAAGGGCGCTTTACAACATACTTTATCTAACCTATACCTTATCACTTAGACTTATATCTAATAATTTACATCTTAGATTTATTACTAATGGCTTACAGCTAAGATTTATAACTAGAAAATACCTAATTCAGACTTATAATTAGTGACTTACATCTAAGACTATAGCGATAGATAGCGACTTACAACTTAGACCTGTAGCTAGTGACTTAAAACTAGTGAAAGAGTCTTAATAATTTTATAAATATGAATACAGTTATTACCAAACTAAGAATAAAAAACATTAATTATCTTCATCATATAGATTTTTTCTTTAACAAGATAATAAAATAAGTTCAGAAATCTTCCATTTTTTTGTTGGAATTACCTCGAATGGATGATTTTATTTCAACAATTTATATATTATACACATTATTAGTACTAACTGAATTATCTTACATATGCAGTTGCCCTGGTATCATTCGCGTTATTCAAAATGCAAGTGATATTTGTTTAAGATGCATGGGTATGATCGTGTGTGTATGCTAAACCTCAGCTTAATGCATCTATCTTTATTAGTCCGGGCATTAGTTGCACAGTTTCCCGCCAGATGGCCCCCACCCACCCGTCTACCGGAAGCGCCGCCATGGTGTAGTTTTCCATTTCCTCTCCCAGCCACACTTCCGGCAACTCCCGCCGATCCTGCAAGCGATAGGAAAACTTCCCACCGATTCCTGCAAAAGGGGTGTATTTGGGAAAAGTTTAAGGTGAATTAACACAGACCATCTGATTCAAACAAACTCCATTTGCTTGATTTCATATTTATATACCCATCACTCGTTAATAACTAATTATCAACTAAACGACTTTATTTACTATGAACTATTGCATGAACACATAGGCGTGCATTCCATATTGCACTGCCTACCCTACCTTACTGACATAAAAATATAAATAGTGTTAAAATGTATATAATCATTGCAAAAAATCAATCCACACTTTCAGAAATACGCACGAATATCTGGAAAATCAGGAATTAAGCATAGAAAATGGCACATATATGATATTCAAATGTTCACTGTATTCTAAACAAAAATGTACATTAAAGACTCCTTTGTGTTAGTGTCGAAAAAGGCCATGCCTTTTGGTACAAATCACAAATGTAGCAATCAGTGCCATCTAGTGGTACCTCTAATTAAGACAATTTTCCTAACGAAATAATTATTATGGTTTGTTAGCTTTTTCACGTAATTCTCGGTCGAAAAAAATATCGAAATTTTATATATCTAGTAATCGGCTTATAATATGGAGAAATGAAGTGGCTCTTTGGATATTTAATGTGAACAGTTAAGCCATTCTTACATTCTAAGTAACTTTTTTTAATGTCAATAAATTGACCATTTTTCGTACTGCCTACCCTGATTAAAAACTCAGTGCATTTCAGTGTAACTAAATTTTTAACTTTGCCGGGAAAGTTCTTAGCAATCCAAAACATGTTATTTTGACTAGAAATAATTTAACTGAATTATTGCTATTTAATGTTATTAAGTATCCACGAATGCCCCTTCTATTCAATTCATTCAGTGAAATCTGTCTTGAGGTTCATTATAGTAATGCTTATTTGAGTTAGATATTAGAGAATACTCTGAAATGCCCCTTCTTTTAAAACTTTAAAATCCTGTCTCAACAGCTCTAAATGAACGAAATGTGAACAAGTGTCCTCCCTAATGTGCGCGAAAATAATAGCCTTAGAGTAACAATATTATTGTATTTATATTCTCTAGGGTTATAGCGTGTTTAATACTGGTAAAATGGCAAACAGTCCCCGTTCCTGAACAATTCAAGTATTTAGCTCAAGCACTTCTAGAATTAATCTTCTGATATGTTGTATTATCTTTTCAAACAATCATATCCTTAAATTGAAGAAATTTACACGTTAAATTGCCTAGCTAGGCTAATTGGTTCGTACTTACCTAAAGTTACTTATAAAGTACGTTTAAAAAAATCACAAATCGATTGCTCAAATGCGTTCAAGGTCCACAATATTGTAAATAACTAAATGTGTAAAAAAATAAAAAAATGTTAATATCTATTAAAAACTTCTTACTCTTTTTAAGGTCAAATTATAAATATTCTCCAGTCCTACAAATTTCAAATAAATAAATAACAACTCTTCTTGTGCCACGAATCTTCTAATAAATGTAAAATCAATAGTAAGCTTCAATTTTCTCATAAAACTGTCTTCAAGTGAAGCGACCTGCCAGGTAAGTATCTTTGTACATAATTAGTTAAATAATACGAATGTGAAAGGTGATTTTTCACAAAAATGGCGCTTTACAAATCATCCGATTATTATTATTTCGTTTATTCTTTATTTTAGTAAATTTATGAAAATTTACCATTTTACCAAAAAATAATATTTACAGTGTTGCATTAACCCGTGAAGTTTCCGTAGAATATAAATAAATTAATAGATCTCAGTAATCCAACGTATCCTACGAAGAGACAATAAAATTCCTGTTCCTTATCTATTCGATAAGGGTTAACTTTAAAAATCAAATGAGTCAATCAATAAATGCAACGGGACAACATGGGGCTAAATAATGAAGACTTAGTTTTTGAAAATGAAGAGATTCGGATCAGGGTTCGGCTGCTACAAAAACAGCATTTTTGAATAGAGATAACAGGACAGCTGCTTGCTGCTCGGCTCCACAAGGCCCTGTCGCCCCCAAGCTACCGATGAGCTGCGATTTTTTTTTACTCCTCCATCCGCTTCAAACTTTCCTATTTCAAAGCTTTCCTGTTAACTAGTCAGATTTCTTTTCATGATGAAAGAGACGGTTTTTAATTTGCAGTTATATTTTATAATCATAGCGAGATACCGCATGTGGATTCTATATTGATTAAATAATTATTTTTTATCTATTAAAAAATAAACCACTCCGCTTAAGCGTTTTGCCAAATTTTTAAAAAATTAAAATTATTTATTTTGTAAAAATTGATTAAAAATACAACATTATTTTGTGTAATGGTGTAATTCTGTAAAATAAAGTTGTGTTTAAATAACAACCATTTTTATTTTAAAAAATTTAAATGGTTTATTTTAAAAAAAAAAAGTTCTGCTGGGTAATTATTTTTTCGTGTGAAGGCATTGTCAAATGTCTTTGGAAGGCGAAACAGCTGTCATGTGTAATAATAGTTATCTAGCACATTTTTTTTATTTGTTACGTAAACCGTTTTTTAATCAAGTAATTCAAACATGTAGGTACATTTATTAATATAGTGGTTTCAACCAAACATTTTTTAAATTTATTTAATAAAGAATATTCATCATCATTAAAAAAATAACATTATATTTAAATGGTGTTCTGCTAATTAATGTTGTACATAATTAACAAAAAGTGTTCCGTAATATTCTGTTTAAAACTAACGATTTTCTTCACCGCAGCTTCCCTATTGTAAAGGGGTATGTTTTTCAAATAAGAATACTGATATTTGATAAATTCATATCCGTTAAATACTCCGTTTAACTTAAGGGTACCAAAAAATAGTTATATTTGATACTTTAACTTAATACCTACTAATACTTGTACCTAAAAATATTTAATAAATAACAATAAACGATCACATAAAAAAAATATATATGTATATATTCCTATGAACATTACAAACCAAGTTTTTAATTAAATATAACAAAAATATTCATAACATTACATGAACATCCCCGTGTCCCATGTAGAAATAGGGGTGGTGCCATCGCCCTCCCCTGCTGCCATAGCGGCGATACTATCGCGGCCATTGTTAAAAGCTCCCCGAGTATTTTATGGGGTGTAATTATTTAATTCTCGGTTCCGCCGTATCGAGAACAAGAATGGTATCGGACTATTTTTTATATTTTCATAATGCCAGTTTGATTTATGGCCGGCCCAATTTACGCTATTAAAATGCTTTAAATTTAAAGAAAATTGTTGACAAAATTGGATAAATGCCGATGGAATCTTTATACCAATACAACGCTGCAATTAAATTATATTGAAAAATAATAGCCACTAGCTACGTAACTTGCTTCAAATATTTATTATTCAAAACCTTCTATAAGAGAATGTGCTTCCGTAACATTTTTAATTGATGTTTTTAGAAACATTTTCTTAGATGGGCAGTACGTAATCAAAAACAATTTGATTAATTTTTACATCGATGTTTTTATGAAAAATAATTGCTAAGCTAACTTTAGCATTGTTTTTTTTTCAGGGCGCTTCACAAATCCAAAAAAAATAACTTTGCTAAATATCCAAGGAACGGTCTTATTTTTATCAGATTTACAGAGAACACCACACAGGAGTCCCAACTAACCAAAGCCAGTGGGTCTATGACATCCCCGATCGGGTTTTGTTGTGAAATGATGAAATGACGAGGGGAAGAAGATGAGTTAGAGGAAGGTTGGAAAGTATCAACCAAGCTATTCAGATCTGGTTATAAAATGAGGCAAATTCCATTTCAAGTGAAGTTTTGGTTCTGGGATCAATGGAAGTTTTGACAATTTACTAAATACATAAAATTTTCCATCTAAATTTTATTCACCTTCAAAATTTGTTTCATATTAGTTTGAAAATTTGACCTCGTTCTTCAATCCAATTTTACAATTTGATACAAATAACCATCGATTCAGTCGCACCTTTTTACGGATAAAAAAAACTGGTTTTGCCCTTGCCCAAGTGGGTACGTCCAATAATTTAGATAAATCGATTTGGCACTTGGTAAAATGGTTTATTCCAAACCTCAGGACTTTAACACTTGAGGAGATAAATTATACTTTTCGGCGTAGTGTCTTTACGTAGCTTGTTCGAATTTCAAAAATATTTTCTTTTCGAACATTCACAACAAAGAATAATTGATTTAACAACAAAATAACTTTGCTCTGTAAATCGGCGTTCAACGTTTGATTAATTCATGTCGAGAACATTTAGCGGAGGTGCGATTGATGTCGTGTAGTTCGTCCGATATTCTCTTTATGCCATGATATTGTTGGAGCGCCGCAAGGGACGATCTAAGAGTTCCCGTCACATCGCACAAGCGATAAATCTATAAGCCCTAATTTCATGCATAAGCGCAAACTTATCTCACCAGAGGTTGTAAAATATCTAATACAATATTACAGAGATTATAAAAACATGTTTGCACTTCTTGAATTTCTTGAGTCCCAGCTGTTTCCAACCGTATGGAGCCAGTGAGACTATGTCATCCCCAATAAGGAACTCCATTCCATTTTTTTTATGAATAATGTTATTCCAACTTAAATACCAGCAATATTTTTTTTGCTAGAGTTAGTTTTCATAGTTAAAATAATTTTCAAAGTTTCTATTCTTCAGTTTGTTAGCTATAAGTTGTATTGGGAGATTCCATAGTTGGAAAATATATATAAAATATGTATATTTGTACACCGCCCTTTAGGTGATTTTCCACAAAAATGGCACTATACAAATATAAAAATATTATTATTTTTATTGAATGAGCACATTATCTAAGATATCTATTCTTAATCTTGTTAATTTTACTTACATCAACCGGTAGGTACCTTCTTGGTTTTACCGTAGATGCGCCCATTTAGTCTACATTCGTCCTTCCACTGGCAGTGCCATTTCTCTCTGCCATACATCAGGGTTGGCATCAGAACTTAATTGTGTACTGCTAGCCTCGCTTCTTTTGACAAGTTTATAGTATCGACAAGATTGAATGTCTTTTCAGCTGCTGTGAGAAACTTGCACAAAAAAATAGACACCAGTAAAACAGTTCCAACATTCAAAATAAATTAGAACACGTGAAAACGTAATCCTCCTGTCAGAAAGAAAGAAGAAAAACAAAATCAAAACGAATTTCAAATTCAAATATGGAACATGGAACCCGAGCGACCTATCCCTGTCTTGTTCCTCGGCGTGTCCCACGATCTGATGCGATCTCGACCCAGCCAGAGCGAGAGGCAATGCGGTCCGTCAGCGGGATAGAGGGGGACACATACACAAAGGAGAGGGGAGAGACCGAAGTTTGAAACACAGGACAGGCGGAGCTTAGCTACAAATCACTCAATGTCACTTTTTGACGTTTGAGATATTAGGTCGTTTTTTTTGCGCCCCTCTCCGCTATATTCTCTCCCGTTATTTTATTTATTTCTTTAGTTGCCTCGTACAAAATGTACACTGTATTGATGCCTAAGTAAATTTGAGCAGTTAGATTTTTGGAAGTTCTATGAAAATTAAAAATTTGGCAGTTTTGTACTGTGTTCTCTTATTTTAAATAAAAAAACATTATATTGTAAGTGTAGATATAATATACAAAGGATGCTTATATGACTTCTGAAATGGCTCGATTCAAGAATTTGACTAACTTGATCGTGTCATGTCTTCCTCGGGCGTCCCGACTTCTTCTTCCATTCACATTCGCGTCATATATTCTCCTTACTCTCTTCGTCCATTTACTCTACATGGCCAAACATCTAAGCATCCCTTTTTTAATCTTACTCATTACGCTTTCATAAGCCTTGCATTCTTTACAAATCTCAACGGTTTATCTCATTTTATAGTTTATCTCACATTCGCCTCAGAGATCTCATCTCTACAGTATTAAGTCTACTTCCATCCTTCCTCTACCAGTTCTATGAGTCACTAACATGCATCAGGGTTGGTAGCAGCACTCCATTGTGGACTGCTAGCTTCGCTTCTTTGAACAACGCTTTGTTAGCGCCAACCGCTAAGGTTAAGGTTTCTTTAATTTTAATAACCCAGCTTAATTTTTTTTTTAAATATTATTTTGTACTTTAGTATTATGCAAGCATTATTTGAGTAATTTTATGAAAGATGGACATTGGAAAATATTCTGTTATAAATAGTATTATATATTTTCTAGTGATCAGGTATAGGTTAGATGAATTATGTTGCAAAGCGCCTTTGAGGTGATTTTCTCACGAAAACGGCGCTATAGAAATAATCCATTTATTATTATTATTATTATTATTAAGAAGTAATATGTTTACACCACCGCACTGTTTAATTTATTGTTATTATAATTATAAATTAGGCTTTAAACAATTACAGTAAAACCCAATACTCAGGTGAAAAATTACTCGGTGACGCATCTTGCGTTATAATTTGATGTTATTGGTAAATGGTTTTAAAACATTACTTCTTCATTTAAGTATGGTTGGTGCCTTTAGAAAAGATGTGTTGCTGGAACAAAAGAAGAACACAATTATTAAAAATCGTGCTATGAAAAAAAAATTAAATAATAATAATTTTCCATTATTGTTCATAAGTGAGGTTAGGGTCAAAAGGCTGGAGAAAATAAACCTCAATTTAAATATAATTACTAAGTATGATAATACGCTCTTTCCCTTACTACAATTAACTCGTCTCAATAATAAAATATATGTTAGGATATGAGAAATGCTGGCCCACCGCGTTTGGCTCTATGTTGTAATTATTTTCTTATCTCAAATCTTTCCAAAATTTCGGTACACGCGGTACCGGGAGCTCGAGTATGGTGAGAAAGGTATAAATTATGACCATGACAAAATAGCACCACTGAGTAAAAATGATTTGCATTTGATTGATTAATATTTTTACAGCCACTTGTTGATTTGGAGCTTTTGGTAATGGTTTTCTTGACTAGAGTATAGATTGGTTATAAATCGTGCCTATATTATTTAAAAACCCGGTGTTTATTCACGTTCGCGGTAAAAATTCGATATCGCTATTTTTAATTATAATTTATTTGGTAGACTACTCAAAGAAGGCGTTATGCGTTCCGTTAAGTGATGTTTACCTTTCGAAATTGTTTAAAATACAGAAATGTATTGATTTAACGAATAAAACGCGTTTTCAGCTAATTTACCTAAATTATTAAATTACTTTTTTTTTGTTAATTTCTAAATAATTTTGACATTTTAAGGTATGGTATAAATATAAGAAATACATATATATTATAGATATTTTTTCATATTCCTCCTCACTAAGAGGTCCTGTGCTGAGGTAAACTAGATTTTGAATGAGGAGATTTCAGTGACTTCTACATTTGAATTTCAAGTCTTGGGTAGGGTATTTTCAGTAACTTCTATGACGTTTTTTTAAGAATAATATTCAGTTATTCTTCTGTTAATTCTTTTAGTCAAATTTTGCTGGACGTAATGCAATTATTAATTGAATTAATTTGTTTGTTACTAGGTGAGAGCTTGTTGTATAATTTCACAGCTAAAAATTCAGAGCTTCCTTGTGCAAAAATCGTATTACAATTAGATACATTTAGATTCTGTGATTGCTTTGCTCGGGTATTTATTTATTTGTAAGAAACGAACAGCTTTTAATACAAATATATATAAAAAGGAGGTTTAACAAAAGGTAAGCCTACAAAGTTTCTTGTGCTAACAGTGTTTTAATACCGATATTTTATTTATGAAGCTAACAAGATAAAGAAAAAAACAAAATAGCATTAAAGGGGGGAGAGGAAGAGGAAGAGAGGATCGGGACAGGAGATGTTCTTGATACATTTTAAACTCGTGCATCAATTTGTGGTCGTACGTATTACTTCGGTTCTATATTTTTAAAAGGTATTGTGAAGAATGTCGATATTGTGAACTTGTGCATTATACCTATTGCGCACAAACACGGGGAATTAAGAGGTTTGATAGTCATTTTGTTCATTTTGAGATGATGAACTAGAATATTTTTGGCAAAAATTTTTTGTACACTTGGATGATTAAAGATTTCAGTTGTTGATGTCCTCTAAAATGCTCTTTAAGATGCATTTTTGATTTATATTTAGTAGTTTTATGTAATTTGATGCTACTAAGCTCCATCCTAATACTCTGTATCTACCGTTTTTATATCTAATAATTTGTAATACATAGTGAGTTTAAGCTTTAAATATTTAACCTAATTTGGAAAAGTATATTTGAAAGTAGTAATAATTATTAATAATTTAAACGGAAGCTTGTCTCGATGTCAAACTTATTCTTACTATTCTTAGAAAAGGACAAAATGTACTGAGATGTTCGTAAGCATCTTTAGAGTAATATCCTAGTTTTGACAACGTTTAAGGATGGGTATGGACAGTGGCGCGCATTGCTCAATGACCATTGAATTTAATGTATAATATTATTTTCATACAATTAGAAATTATATCATCTAAGCTATGGCAAGTAGCTTGTCTCCAAGAGCATGCTTATTTTATAAAGCAATAAATAAAAATTAACATTATAGCGCAATAATATTATAACAATATGCTTGTATGTTGTTATCAACGTACACGAGTTAAACAAAAAAAATTAAAAATTTGTTCGATGTTTATCATTTGTCTATACTTGATATTATTATTTTTTAGTATTCTATATATTTCTCACGAATAAAGCAACGCTTTCGAAACGTGTAGATATGTATACATTAATAAAGTGGTGAATACAAAATAAATTTAAACAATTTATTAATAATGACGCCGCAAACTGAATACCAATATTTTGAAGAAATTATGAAAAAATTTACTTACACAGCAGTAGAGCTTAGTTATAGTAAGAACAGACTACAATACAATAATAGCAGTTAAGTAATTATTAAAACATCAGAAGACATCACACAAATTGAAGAATAAAAACACAGTAGTAGTCTTGTTAGTGTGAGAATGGACTCTAATAAATAGCAATTAAATAATTATAAAAATATCCGCGGGTATCATACAATCAAGAAGACCATCAGCGCCCTTGGGCTGAATTTCCCACCAAAACGGCGCTATACAAGTAATACAGTTATTATCCATATATTTTTTTAAAAGACCATATAAGAAAAAGCAAAATAACATCAATACATAATGTCGCTTCTCTATAGCCGATACTTTAACATAAGTTAGATTCTCGTCATAGAGCAATTGATTTTATATTCGTATGGCAACTTGTTTATTTATGCTATTATGTATTCAAGTTTTCGTTAACCATATTTATTTTGTAAACACGAGTATTTTATTTTTATTTATTTTTATTATTTATTTATTCAATTCAGAATGTATGAATCTGAATGAAGCAAGTAGTGTATGCCAAGATCGAGTTGTTTGGCGGTCCGTCCTCTCTGCCTACTCCTGCGGAGAAACGGCGTGATGGTTAGTTAATTAGTTAGTTAGAACACAGTCGAGTAATGATCATTCGAGGCGAATATCACTCAATTACTCGACATAAATTTCATGGTGATCACCCCAGAAAAGGTTGATACTTATTTATCATATTTTCAGATATTTAAAAAATATGTATTTGTTGTTCGCTTAGAGTAACAATATACTCGTAGGTATATTATTACTCTAAGGTTGTACGTTGGTAATAAGTTTTTTAAATAGAACCAGCATGCAAACATAAATCTCTCGGGAGCTGGTAGTTTTAACAACCCTGAAGACATTGGACCCTTACCACGGCAGAACTATAAAAAGACCCTAATCACCACAAATATTACAATGTGTTATCTAGTTGCTCCGCAGGCCGAGCATTTCTCGGCTTGCCAAACACATTACATTAGCTTTCTTCTTAAGTCCCCCCATATCCTTGAAAGCACCAACAGGCACTAAATCAATCCAATTTGCGTGCAGTAACTCCACTGCTTTTAATAAATTGCCTCATTTTTTTTCCATACACAAAACATCGGTTTATCAAAAGCTAATTTGTGAGATTGTGTAGGGTCCGTTTTAAACGCTGCGCATAAAACGGGCTGCAGACCTCATTATTTCATGTATCGAAAAAAATCTAAATGAATCCAATCATTTGAAACCTCAAACAAAAATGAAAATTTTAATCCGACACTTATTTTTTAAATTTTGTTACGATGAAGGAAGGGAACATCGTGACACATTATTTTTTTATGTCAAAACCGCACAAGAGTCCCAAATACTCCCGACTGCCCGAAGCCGTTAGGTCCATGGCATCCCAAATCTGGGATTGTTATGTTATCGAAGGGAATATAAAAGTTTAAAAGATGGAGAAGAGAAAGTTTGGAGAGTCCTGACTACCAAATACATCTAAAGCTATTTTAGGCAATGATTTTTTTCCGAATGATGGGCTTTCACTACATTCCAATTTGATATTTGAACACGCTATTAACTGGAATAGGCCTTTTATTTCATCCTCTTATCATTAGCTTATTTAATACACTAATATCGTATTTAAACGGCTTGATTTGTTTGAAACCGGACACGTTGTGAATTCTTCAGACACCGCAGAATGTTTTTTTAATGAATTTGTCATATCCGTGAGTTAGTGTTTCACTTTGTTCCATACGTACGATAAATTAAAAATTTATCCAATAAATCCCAAACACATGTAACCTTGACAACATTAATTGTTATATAGATATTATTATTATCTGCTCCTAATAAAATGAGTAAGTTAAAACATTAATTATTACACATGTGTACATATCTGCCAAGCGTCAACTGCAATACCTGTTCATTAATTATGTATCCCGATCAAAAGTAACGTTGTAGGAAGTTATTTACAAAATAAGTTTATGTCAAGCAAAGCGTGATACCCCCATTAGTATGAACAAGATAAATTATATAACGTGTCTGATATCTGATAATGTAGAAAATTTAATTTATTCAAACAATTTATTTCAGAATCACGTTTGAAATGCGTCCATCATTCTCTCGCTGAATGATTGCTAAATTTGATAATAATTCCAAACAATACTTGGATAATAAATTTTCAAAGTGTTTTTTTGAGAAACTCAAAGGGGCTCACAGTCCCGTACAGTCCATAAAAGCTGAATAGCTTTGATAACACTAAGAAAAACGTACCATAAAAAATACGTTAAATATCTAAATCAAAATACTTATTGTATATTGTACTCTTTTTTTCTATCATATATTATTTAATATGAACAAAGCTAGTCAATTTGACTATTTAAGTTATAATAATTATTATAACTTATAACCAACCATATTTTAGAAACGAATCATTCTTTTGATATAAATAAAAGTTTAAAAATTACAAATACAACCGGTTTTCAATTAGACAAATTTGAAATTTTATAAAATACAAAAAGTGTTAATTGTCAATTAAATATAATTAATAACCAAACATATAAATAAAAATTGCTACCTCTTGAATTTATTTTCATATTAGTATAAATAATAAAAATAATTTCTTTTTTAATTTTTAATGTAAATTTGTTATTCAATGCTTTAAAATATTTTATTAACGTGTTTGATTAATTACTTACGTTTAATGAATTTTATTTACGATACCTTCGTTAAAATAAAAAAAAAAGTTTGCATATTCAATGATGCAATTGGTTTTAAACCGAATGTAAGTATATAAGAATTAAGGAACACCAAATGTGTTTAAATAATAACAACTGTTCTGAATTTGCTGGTCATATTTTAAAAACCGATCATTCCTTTGTTATAAATAAACGTTTAAAAAATTTACATACAAATACAATCGGTATACAATTAGACAAATTTGAAATTTTAGAAATCAGAAAAAGCTTTAACAGTAAAATAAATAAAAATATTTAAATAGCTGTCTCTTGAATTTATTTTCGTAGTAATATTTTTAGTAAAAATAATTTATTTTTTAATTTCCAATATAAATTTGTTACTCAATATTTTATAATATTTTTTTTTTACATTTTAGATTGATTACTTAACAACTTTAATCATTTTTTTAATGTTTATATTTTGTCTATTCTTAAATTATTTTGTGCTACGTTTATCATTTGTCTATATTTACATTATTAATTTGTTTGTTTTCTGAATGTCCTGATGAGGAAACCTTCGCTTTCAAAATGTCTTGATATATATATTAATAAAGTGGTGAATACAAAGTAATTTTTAATTCATTTATAAATAATGACGCCACAAAGTGAATACCAATATTTTGAAGAAATTATAAATAATTGTATTTTTTCCATCAATTCCACTGCGGGGAAAAAGCTATTAAATACCTTTAACTTTTACTTAAAAACATACAATCCGATTCATATTTTGATTGTAAATAATTCAGTATTGTTCATAACTTGGTGGGTCTTTTTACCTTTATAAATATATTACCGTGTTAATATACTGAAGAAAATGATTAAGCGTGAAGTTGTTTTTTATTTGTACCAAGTGACAGTGATTTTTTTTTAATGATTTATCATAAGCACCTCCTAACTCCCGTATCACGCTACAAATAAATGTCACTAGCGGCAATATTTTACTAAGCGCATAAAAACTTTTAAAACTAATTGCTTTTTGATATCTCGAATTAAATCTGCCGCAATGAATTCTAAAAGAACAAACGAACGCCGTTTGTATCGACTAATGTTGATGTTGTTCCATTTAGATCAAATTCGCTGATTTAGCAATAATTATTGTTCATGTACGTAATTCATATGCCCAAGTCAATGAACATTCCTCAAAACAGACCAGCATGAAAACGAAATTTATAGAACTCATGAAGGTATGAATTAAATTTAATTAAAATTCAGTAAGGCGTAAAAATACGCGATATCTACGTTTTTTTAATTTTATTTAATTAATTCATTATTTCATTGCAATGTATACACATGTTAATTATGTTCAAATAATCTTAAAAGCGTCTTAATGAAAAATTGTTTCCGCTCGTTTTAAATTATTGTTCAACTTTATTAACAAAAACATCTCTGAATAATGCGTATTAATTTACTTTTTTTATATACATTTCGCTAATGTATTAAAAATTATATAATAAGAAATAATATAGCGATCTTGAGGTGACTTTTCACAAAAACTGTGCTGTACAAATTATAAAAATATTATTATTAGATACTATTTATGATTAGATTACAATGAATTGGAGTACGCATTCACTTTTGATACGACAGGTGAAAACTTTAGTGAATCAGCGAAAAATGATATTTGCATATTGATTAATTACCTGCCATCTAGATGTAGATAAAACGATAAGAATTGTTAGCACATCAATACAGAAAGATATTTAAAAAAATTAATACCTATAGTAGCAATCATCGCCACGACTTGTTTAAGATATCCCAACACAAAACAGATGTTCTAGCACAGCATAGCATGACGAGAAGAACGGAGCTATTGAATTAAATTTCTAAAACAGTAGATATATTTAAATACTCTTTAAAAAAACCTTAAAAATATTTTATATATCTATCTTCACAAATGTTGAGAATATTAAAATAAGAAAGCTGTACTGTAAATGGTTGAAAAATCTGTCTTTAAAATATATATATACATGAAAAACATTAAACTTATGAATGATATACCAACCTACGAAATTTACATTTATCTAGACTACTTATTGAAAGTTATTAGGTAACAAAAGCAACAAAGTGTTCATAAATCAAAAATATTTAGTACTTTAGAAATATGCATATTAGGAAGATAATATCTTTAGAGGTATAAAAAACCTTTCGAGTTCTACAGTTAATAGATAATCTCAACTTTAAACAATCGAACAAAATATTTCCTTTGTAATTTATGATTCTACTCCATCTGGTGTCGAATTCTTGGATTTGAACCGTTAAGAACAACTTAAGCACTATTCCGTAATGTGCAACATATTATTTCCAAGCTAGCATTAATTTAAATTGAATTTATGTTGACATCTCACACCGCACGTCGGTAACAAGCAGACTGTAAAACTCTAAACAACGTTTTTTTTTACTTAAATCTTGGTGTTTAAAGGCCCGGCAATAAACTCATTAAATTCTTTTCGATACTTAGTCGCATAACAGTTCCATGAGCACAATGGACCCATTGCGTAACTGGTCGTAATTTTTCAGTAAAAAAAGCTCCCTTTTCTGACCAAAGTTCCCTGCTGAAAGATAATAAATACTGTGAGATGACGTCACGCTGGGAGGCTAACGGTTACTGGAAACTTTTCAATGAGAGACTAGAATTACTGCATGGAAACACGCGGCAGATTTAAAATTTGTTCAACAATATCTGTTAAAAAAATTACTGCATTTTTTATACGCAAGTGTTTTTTCTAGAACGCATTGCGACTGTATTCTCTATTGAGAAATGGACTCGACTTGAAGTTAATTGCGACCATTACTTACATTGCGGTAGGTAACTGCGTTCTTAACTGCTTATTATTAATTCTACATGTGTTTTATGAATAGATTTTTTACCATGTTAAAATAAGGTCTGGTTGTTTCGCATTTATGATTTATTGTCCAAAGTCTTTTTTTAGGGGACAGTAATAAATTTTGTTTCTTTTTTTCGTAGTTAATATTCTACAAATCATGTTACGAAGGCTATTAGCTATTATACCCACATATTATCAAATTACGACTAAACTATATTTAAGTACTTAAACCTACGAAGAAAATAGCTGTTGCTTTATTATAGTGAAATCCTTGCGATGAAAAGAATGAGAAGTAAAACAAATATCAAATTTAACACTGCTGAAGTTTTGGAATAAAGAGGGCAAACAATATTATCAAAATAAGGATCTCCAGCAAAATATATTATGGCTTTAAAAACTATGAACACCACCTATTCAGAATATACAAACTTTTATTAGAATAAATATGATATTATTCACAGAATTTATAATTCGCAATTAATAAGTGAATAAAAAATTATGTCATCAAAACACCCTGTTATGTGAGTCACGCCCATATTGTGAATTTGGATTTGTATGGATATAATTTTTTTGTTGATTTCGTTTTGTATTGTAAATAAGGTTTTTTTTGATTTTGAGGAAATTTTGACTTAATTTGGGTGACCATAGGATCTATTATTGTTGTTCAATATAAAAAAAACTATTATCAATGAACGAAACAAGAATATTTATGGGCAATACATATACGATCCTGTTAATGTTAAATAGTAATAACGTTTCTAAAAAGACACATAATTTTATTATTCATACTTATTTATGATTTACTGTCAAAATTATGTACAGTAAAGTTCATCCTCGTATTTAAATTTGACATTCTAACCTCAAAATAGACCATCCATGGATTTGAAACGTTTTGCTGGGCTTTTTATAAAAATATTTTTATTAATAAAATTGAATTTGGAAAAATAAATACTTAAATACCAGAATACAAGTTAGAAGGTTATTATTGATTTTTAAAAACAATTACTGGAGTTCCCTATCATATAATTATTTATTTTTTATTATTTATTTACTATTATTTACTTATTAATTTTTACTTATTTTTATTCATGTCTTATTATTTACGTGTTATTATAACAACAAAGGATTGTCCTAGTGAGATGAGTTTCTAATATTTTTGTTTTTATATTTCAATTTAAGAATAAATAAATAAATACTTATGGGAGATGCTTTTTACTCTTCCCATTGCTATATCAGTTGTCTACCGACAATGGGGGTATATTTAATTTTTCATCTGATTCTAGAACATTTTTTTTTTCACAAATATTACCCTTAATCATTTCTGTAAAACACTAATGGTATAATATGGCTACTATAAGTCTAGATGTTTTGGGGTTACCACATGCGGTTTGATGAACTAGAGTAAAATGAAATATCCGATTGAGATATGTCTAGTAGAACCTTAAATATATCCAAGCCTTTATTCACCAGTTAGCATGTTGTAGAATTTAGAAAAATGTCACCGCTTAAGTATCCGAATACTTCAGTAATAAAGATTTATTTCTAAGCTTTTGAAATGTGCCTTAAAATTTTGCGAAATTCAATTAACATCCCCGTTTAATTAGAGCCGAATCGAAAAATAACGCCACTTGCAAAAGTGACATCTTCGACTTACGTTGATAAATGTGCTCGGATTAAGTTCCCGCTCCCCCGCTCCCCGGCTTCAGATAGCGCTAAGTCTCTGGGGAGGGGGAGGAGAGGGAGGAACGAGACTGGCGTGAAGCCTGAATAAACTGATCCGGGACACAGAGGCGGCGCTATGAGGACCTACTGCCTTCTCCCATTCTATAGATCTCCTTACCTACCATTCGACGTATTGCTATGTTCATCTACTTGTTGTGTGGCTAATTATAGTATTATTTTGTACAGTGTTGTGTTTAAAATATACTTACCTACTAGTCGTTTCATTTTTGCTAGTTTATTCCACAATATTTGGGAAACATTCGCAACATCTATTAATAAATTATTAATAAAGGTTTTCTTGTACTGCTTTGTTTTAATCTATAAACATTTATGCACATATCTCTCCATGGGAATCGATTTAAACACAGCACTCACACAGATGCACAACTTACATACAGCGTGTTTTGTTTTAAAATTTGAAAAAAAAAAAAACATTTTCATTTTTTTAACATTGCACAGTAGGGTGGAATTTTTAGTGTGCTAGAGTACTAATATTGATAAAAAGAAAACATTATTGGTGTTATTGTATCCGAAAATATATTTTTTTAATTTCAAAAGGTTGTGTGAATTTTTTTAGCTAGGGTCAATTAAAAACATTCTTACATAATAATAAAATAAAAATTCTGCTACAACAACATCAAAGGTGCAGTTTTTTTTCAATCATAGTACTCTAGTACTTCAAAATGTCACTAGCCGCCCCTGCTTAAGATTTCGAAGCCAAAGCGTGTTGAATTCGGTTATATAAAGGTCTTCAGGCGTACGAAAATTTATTTTATTCTTTGTTATTAAAATACGGAAGGTTCATAAAAACCTATATTTTTAACTAAATGTGATCATCTTCAGGACTGAATATAAATGGGTATCAATAAACAATTAGAAGGTATCCAGTAACTCACAGTATTACTCGATTAGGGACATGCTTTTAATATTATGGATGCTAAGCACTATTTCTAAAATACAGTGTCATAAAATATCAATTAATCAAAAATCAATATAATTTATGTTATCGAACATCATGCATGCATGCGAAGAAGTTTATATTTAAAATATATATATATTTTTTTTTTATCGAAAACATAAAATATGTATATTTATTAGTAGTATAAATAAATGTAGTCCAGTGAATAAATAAGATGAAAAATAAATTAACAAAGTTTAACAGAATCACTGATACGAATTTATGTAATAAAATACGTGATATTAATTTTAATAATAATGATGCCAGAAAATAACTACACATCTATTGAAGAAAATAAATAAGTCTGTTGATAACGATGCTAATTTAAAATAACGGAAACTGGGATTATTTCACACGCGATATCACACACCCGATCAAACGGAAACCGATCTAAATAGAACACGCTCTAAGTGCATAATATTATTTTACGATCGTCATATAAACTCGCTGTCCCTTTTTCGCTAGTGACTATAAGTAGGCGTAAACAAGAAAAAGGGCTGTTGATCGCCGGTGGAAGCATATACCCATGCACAAATACATTCAATGCTAAGCACGTGTCGTTTTTTTAAACTCCCTTCAAGTTACCTATACTTATTTAAGATGGGAGGTAGGTGTTAGTTTTTTCGCTTAATGTGTTTATAGCGAAATTACCCTTACGATCTCTTTTAATACGGTTTTTGCATTTTACAAACATCCTTTTTTTTTAATTGCCATGTTTCCGATATTTGATTAACATAGACAAAAAATTGACTCTATCTACATAATTTACATAGCTTTTCTATAAATTTTTCACTGCCTTATTTACATACACTCAAATTAAAAACGTTTTGTAATATTCCACATTCCACGCTTTCTAAACCTAAATCTCACCTTCGTTTAATGCTTTTCTTTTTCTAATACACGAACTTCGGCTTCATACACTGCTCTGGATACCTTTGCAATGCTCTAGTTTCTTTAGGTCACAGATACCAACTCCGACTCTACCATTTGCCCAAGAATACATTTAAAATCAATAACAAAATATTAACAGTTAAATTTATTTCGGCAAGTATAACAACTAGTTAATTGAATAAAGTACCTGGCTCTGCTTCAAACTTATTTAATTCATTAATATGTTAATTAGAATATTTTATCTTAACTTACTAGATACGGAGGTATGGTTAAAAAAATTCCTGAATTTAATGTTGGTCAATGAATTTATCACTAAAATATCCTTATTAAATACTAACATCTTCTTTGCTTCTGATTATTAATACTTTTTTAAAGCAATATATACTCGTATCTAATAGCATATCTTTTTATTTAATTTTACATTTCTTTATTGTATTTTTATTATAACTTTTATTTACATTTCTACATTACTATATACGCATACCTACTGAACTTAAATATTAACTGTGTAAAGTCCAATTTACGATTCATTCCATATAAGTGTACATAAATTCTTTTTTCGATTGTTCTGAAATGGAATTCGTAAACGTTCACATTACTTACTCAACTAAAAATTATTGCATTTAACCCAAAGCAAACTAGTTATCTATTTTACTAGCTTGCACACGGGACAGGCATCAACTGTGGAACAATCTTAGGCTGCTCTCTGACGGTCCGGTGAGGAACGAACTTTTCACTCGCTACTGGAGACACTGCGCAGAAAAGTCCCACAATGGGCTGCGTTGCGAAACGTTACCTTACTTTAGTAAACTTGGCTTTTCTGTACAGTGTCTGCAGTAACGAGTGAAATGTTCGTTCCTTACCGGACCATCAGAGAGTGGGCTTAGAGAAACAACTTACTCTAAGGGAACAATACCGTAAACAATCTTGGAAGAAGTTGAATACTTTAAAAACTAAATAGCATGCTTCTGGAAAGGGGTTCTTGAAACCATGCCTACATTAAAATAACACGTGGAAAATAGGTATACTTATGTAATGTTGTTAGTGTTTGTTTCGTATCACCTGATTGGTGTTTTAGAAAAATTATTATCCAGGTACAAAGTCAGTATACTAAAATTGAAATTAAATAACCTTAAAAAGTTATACATATCATATCATACATGTTGTGTGTAAAAACATATTATATAATTATTATTATCAAGCTATCCCTCGTTGGTTTAAATGTTCCAACGAGGCGTACCAGGCACACTACGCTTCTTCACGTAGAAGCGAACAACACTAATGCAGCAAAGAACTCACCATTTACCTGCCGGATCACAGCATATTCCCACTACGAAAAATTAATACACTTTTCACGATTCTTTACTAACGAACAAAACAAATTTATTGTTTTTTCTTAGCGTGAAATAAATTACTTTAAATCAATACTTATTTTTTCTTTAAATTTTCATTCATAGTCAATTACAATTCTCGATTTCACAATTTCTCTACACTTCTCCACATCATGTCTCCACACACTTTCTTTATTTTTATTATTATTAGTTACACATACATCATTAGTTAAGAAGCTGTAGCGTATAAATGATACGACGGCTAATGTTCTCTCATCTCAAGATTCGTGGGTGAGAATGATGGTGAAGCACAGGGAAGTGGGATGTATTGATTGATACAGTAAATAAAACCCTTGTAAAAGGAAAGAACATAAATTTAATGATTCTATAACCACGTCTATCATGGTTTAGCAAAGAAAAGAGTAAAGAGAAGGATTGATCCCAACACGAAAAGGTTCAAACAATAATTGATGGCTCTCATGGTCCGACTCCTCTCCTCAGCATCATGGAAGGCCCCTCCAGGTCCAGATGCTCACCGATCGTAGTAATCTCCAAAAAGAAGTCTAGGACGACTCTTCTGAAGCGCCATCCGCCATAGCCTCTTCCGTGGGGTCCAGACAATGGAATATGCAGATGCTACCTTATGTCCTTTTGGGTCCGCTCATCACTTCTTCCGAGATTTTCACCACAGCAGCAGGCACGCGCGGTTTGGCTTCATCGCCTCACAATCCGGCCATCGATCAATCAATAAAACAAAAAACACACCCACTTCGGGCAAATTCAGTAGACGCCCTCCGACGTCAAACAAAATAGAAAATCAAATACATAATCTCTCCCAAAAACACACGTCGATCACGACCGCTCCAGTCAGGTTATGTCGCCCGCCATGTTGAGTTGCTCCCTCCCGTCTGCCGTCTCCCATAGACATCCTCTCACCAATCTCTTCCGTAGACAATTATCCCAATCATAGACTCGGGGTCAGTATTTACGTTACAATTCCCCGCTTCCCCGTAAAAATTTTATGCCGCGAAGTGAAGTAAAATTTGACCTAACCTTCCTCTCTACTCTTTTCAATTACAGAAAAAACTGAAAACAAAGAAAACAAGTAACAACCAATATAAAACAAAAGTCAAAATTGACAAACAAAATGGTATATCTTAGTATGACAATACACAAAAAAATCAAGTTGTGATACATTGGTGGTTAAGCATAACCGAAAAGCAAGGAAACACTTCATACTTATAATCCTCAAGCAACTTATAAAATAAATAAAAATAAACAAGTTACATGAACCAAACACTTCCTCACTTTATGAGAGTCAATTTCTCTAGGTTAACACTTGTGAGGTTTGGAGAACTCAAGCTCCCACTTCAAAATTTTCAAAAAATTATTTTTATTATTAATAATACCCTACTTAACTAATCCTCTCTTCCTCTTAACAAAAAAATTACAATTACCATGCAGTTTCAACAGGGTTTTTTTTTTTTTTTTTTTATATATGTATCTAAAGAATTAGACACAGTATACCAATATCCATTGGATAGTTTGCGTATTCAACTCCAAAAATTTTCCTCGTCGTATAGTTATAGAACTATTTGGTTGTCATTTAGCCATTGCTAAATAGTATAAAGATGAGGGTTTACATGTTACAATACCTATCTATTCGTGTGGTTTCAAACAAGTACATTTGTCAATATCTATATATATAAACTTGCAAAGTACAATTTCTCTCGAAATTTTACATCTTCCTATCTTTTCAAATTGGTGCTCGATTTTTTTTTTTTTTTTAATCAAAAATCGACACTGGTTACACAAAAATACTTGATAAATTTACGCTGGTGTTAGCAGTGTAAAAATAGTACATATTTACTAAACCTATTGGACAAATCAACTTAAAAAAAATACTTATCAACATATTATAAACAGTGGTATTACTAGATCTAAACTATCTACTAATCATCTTCTCCTGTTCAAGGAGTCAGAAGATGTTTACTCCAAATTGGTAAATATTTGTTTGTTGTGTGCATGCATTAGCAGTACTACACTTGATACTTAATACTAATATTATTACAAAAAAATCATACTTTCTAAATGTCTATACTATATTCTTTAAGGAAAGAGATACCAACTTACTTTAGACATAATTATAAACTTAGAATATACATTAAACATTATAGTTACTAATTAACAATTAAAAATATTTTATTATCTGTGTGAAAGAAAGTAGCTCAAAATCTCCCAGACAGAATATATTAACTATCCTTTTCGAGTGTGTCGTAGTAATTTCCAAAAATTCTAATTTAACTTTTACTCCGGTGCACTCCAAAAGCATAATTTTACCTACGGCTAAACAAATTAAATACAAAGAATACCTACTATACATATATACATATTGTCAGGTAACACACCATCAGACCGGTAACCGATTTAACTTTCATTTAGAGTATTCGGAATTATTAGAGGTAATTAACCGATATACCGTAGCGACAACAATAATATCCGATATATATGTATATATCATGAAAATTCTTAAGTTTAATTTTCGAGGTACACCATTGGTATGTACCTATGTAAAAAAAATAATCAAAATTATTATAAAAACAACAAAAAAAAAATCAATCCCCGTTTTTTTTTTTTGTTGTTTATTTTGTTAGGGCGCCACTGATCTAAAAGATCAGAGAAACAAATAATATGTTTCTATTCTAGTCTAACGAGGATAAATGTCACAAAAATATCATCAATAAATTAGAATTTGTGTTTATTCTGAGCACCTGTATTGAAGGTACCAAACTCCAGTACATGTGACCACAATAACACATTTGAAGAAACAAGTGGAGCGACATGAAGGATTGGTAGTCCCACATGCAACCACACTGTCATCTTCATCTTTAAGAGACGCGTACTATCTCTTTTTCTTTTCTTTTTAAATAGCGGATACAATTCCTCTTTCGAATAGCTGTTTATGTTATTGAACTCCATTGTAAACAGAATTAAATTACTTATAAGTGTTTATAAATTATCCGAGACGCAAACAACCGTGTACACGCAACACCATCTATTGTCAAAATCATGAATCATTTTAACTTCACTTATTTAAATTTATTTGCATTAGTTTTAGTTTCCGATAAATAATGTAGCGTAAAAATGATACGACGGCTAATGTTCTCTCATCTCAAGATTCGTGGGTGAGAATGATGGTGAAGCACAGGGAAGTGGGATGTATTGATTGATACAGTAAATAAAACCCTTGTAAAAGGAAAGAACATAAATTTAATGATTCTATAACCACGTCTATCATGGTTTAGCAAAGAAAAAGAGTAAAGAGAAGGATTGATCCCAACACGAAAAGGTTCAAACAATAATTGATGGCTCTCATGGTCCGACTCCTCTCCTCAGCATCATGGAAGGCCTGTCCAGGTCCAGATGCTCACCGATCGTAGTAATCTCCAAAAAGAAGTCTAGGACGACTCTTCTGAAGCGCCATCCGCCATAGCCTCTTCCATGGGGTCCAGACAATGGAATATGCAGATGCTACCTTATGTCCTTTTTGGTCCGCTCATCACTTCTTCCGAGATTTTCACCACAGCAGCAGGCACGCGCGGTTTGGCTTCATCACCTCACAATCCGGCCATCGATCAATCAATAAAACAAAAAACACACCCACTTCGGGCAAATTCAGTAGACGCCCTCCGACGTCAAACAAAATAAAAAATCAAATACATAATCTCTCCCAAAAACACACGTCGATCACGACCGCTCCAGTCAGGTTATGTCGCCCGCCATGTTGAGTTGCTCCCTTCCGTCTGCCGTCTCCCATAGACATCCTCTCACCAATCTCTTCCGTAGACAATTATCCCAATCATAGACTCGGGGTCAGTATTTACGTTACAATTGTTTTGTGTTTAATTCGAAGAAATTACATTTTATTTAAAAAAAAGTAAATAACTAGATCAAATTTAACAAAGATATTATCAAATTCTCAAAGTATTTTTGTTTTTTGACAGCTGTTTCGGGTTTCTACGTCATTTTCAAACTGTCTGTTTGATAATGATAATGGCAGATCTTAATATTATTATTTAATTTTCTTTAAAAAACTGCCTTTTCCCTATAATACTGGTGTGCTCCATTCTTTCGTTATCACTTGCTTTATTATACCACGAGCCACATTAGTTTCTCGTCATTATACGTATATAACTAAGTACTTTTTCATTCTAACACTAATTACACGTATAATCTTTTTGATTGTAGGTGTATACGATTACCATGTCCTCCGACCTGTAATTATGCGTGACAGGCCATGCTACGAATATGCCAGGAAAAGCACACAAGAATAACGTTGTGTTTCATTGTAGGCTTGTATCTAGGTGGATATTTTATTAATATTTAATACATTTTCCGATCTACTTCGTACAAGTTGAGGCATATGTACATATATTGAAATGTTATAAAGGGTGGGACTTATTTTCATCCCTCAAATCGTTTTTCCGGCTATTTCGATTGCATTAAAAACGAATTCGGTATTAAATGTCAGAATTTGCATGGAAAAGAGATAAAGCGGTTCAGAGCGCTTCCACAGCTAGTTAATCTATCTCCATTTAACTAACATGTAGTGCATCAGCTGAAATGTCGTTTTTATTGCTTATACCTTTTTATAAATATTACCTATCTACTAATCCAAAAAGTCATAAAAGCAACACTTACCTGGGAACGTATGATGCGTTATAGTGCTTCCACACGACTGGTTTGCCCAGTGCTAACTGAAGCCGTCCTTTCCTTAATTCCCTTCTCTGTACCTTCCCCACATGTTTTCTTTAAAACTGTGGGTAAGTCCGATGTGTTGGACGGTTTAATGCTTGAATAATTTTCATGGTATTCGATCATAATATTCGTTTTCGCATTCCCTTAACTTATTTTTATTATTTTTTACTTAGGTATGTATAAAAATATACAAAGATGTTATTCGGATACAAAATTTAATTTTCACATACCTGCTTTACCCATACTTCAACCTCACATTATGTATGTACAAATTGGTAGTAGCATTTTTAATAAATCCTCTGAATACCGATTTTGACAAATAAATGTATTCCAATTTTTAATTTACTCAGGTACTTTCGAAATCTTTTTGCATAATGTAACTAGAAAAGACTCACGGAGTTCCAAATTACCTTACCCTTCGGAAACTTAGGTTCCCTTGAATTTTAATTGAAAAATAAAATAGCGATTTGATTTCACAGCACACGGGGACCGATATAAATGATCTATCGAAAATAGATCAATATGTTTCTTTCTAATAAAAATTGTACCTCGTGAACGTTCATGTTATTACAATAACTTGTGTTTATTTACTCTGCTCCTGATGATGGAAGTTATGAATTCGAAAGTCGTGTAGAGCATAACTTAAACGTTTACGATTCTTGCTGCATATGTTATTATTACGATATTTTGGAATTATTTTTCTTCATATTCGCTTTCAAACTTCCTTCGTTTACCTTAATACTTTAAGGCAGTGGCGTGCGTTCAATAAAAGCTGTATATACCCCAAGAAAAAGAATAAAAAAATCTGCAACAAATTTATCTTTAAAATGTGCCTATTTTATGAGTATTTAAAAAAAAAACAATCTCTCAGTCGTTCTACATTGATGAATTGTTTCTTTTTGACAAATTTGTACTACTCAGTAGTAACCTGGCTTATGGCAATGCATTTGACATTTTGCATCAATCTGGTATTGTTGATATATTTACTGACCTCATTTATAAAGTAAAGCGTAATCTAATACTTTGATGAATTATTATTATTTTCTGTTTCTGTGAGGTACCTGTTTTAAAAATATATTGTTTCACACATATATTTATTTAGTTTATCATTTTACATTACCGCTTAAAAACTTTTCGTATAATTTTCTATAGCTCATTATATGCTGTTCTTATAATCTATGTAAAGCACAGCTTGGCGTAACATTGAAAAAGTAAATAAGTGTACAATAGCTTTTGCGGGATTCGTTACTCAAAATCACGCCTCCGCATATCGCTTTCACTAAAAGCTGTAAAATGGTAACATTGCCTGCTAGTAATTTTTGAAAATGTTTGTTTTGAACTTATCCCCCAACCAAAGATTTTAATTAAAGCCTTTTCATAAATTATCAGTTTTTAGATTTCAACACTTCCGGTATGTCAGTTTTTTGCAGTGCTGCCATCTGGGGAGGAAAAAATGAATTAAAAAGTCCGAATAAAATTGTTACCTATTTATTATCTAGAATTAACATTTATGAACTTATTGTTAAACTATTACTTTTCATCATTTTATTAATTTAGTATTCCCCACCACTACCTAATACGCCGTAGGGTTTCATTTACGTACATATTGTCATATAAATGAAATATTTTGATCTTAGATTTGAAAAATCTGCATAGTTTTAATAAAAAAAACTAGACCAATGCACGCCACTGCTTTAGCGCTAAGCTTTAAAATACCACAATGACCACAAGATTTGTATCTTTTATTATACAATTGCATTCGCTTTTCCTGCGCCGTAATTCACTTGACAAAATACGTCGCAAGAATCCAAAGAAAAAGAAACCTCTTAATTAAAGTGCGTTTGTTCCATGTAATTATGTACATGTCGAGCTAATGAGTCATTACCACAGCTAAGCACAGTAATGGGGCCGCTGCGTTGCGCGTGATCCGCGTGATTTGTGCATAATATCGTATATTAATCATCTTCCCAAGAAATTAACGCATTTATACGTCAAGATATTAAATCTACGAAAGAAATATTTCAACCCCATGACGTGATTAAATGCTGTAATGCACAAGTAAAAAGTTTTCCTTGGCGGTCGACGGTTTTAATCGTGTTACTGGCGTTTTTCCGTTGCATTTCAAAATTAATTTACGTGAAATTTGACTTATAACTAGCATAAAATAAACATACGTTATTTTCTATTACAGTATGGTTTCGTCCGTAAAATTGTGCCCAAGTAAAGAATATAAGTAATGTAAGTTACCTCTGACTTTAGAGTAGAATAGCGAGCCTGTTTACTGAGAAGAATTTAAGAGCGCGCGGTCTCGGGCATCTTTAATATTAATAAACAAACTGTCTCCTAAATTATCTAAATAAATATGCCACTGCTGACTTGGTGTCGATTTATTTGGTCCCTGGTTTACTTTCTCAGTCTCTCATTGTCCTCCGTAAATGTCATGTTTAAATTAAAACTAGAATAAGTCCAACCGATTCGCGATTGTGATTTAGTGTACCTAGCTGGCTCCGTCTTACGGAATAAACGTCTGTCGACTCTAGTATAATATTAAAAAAAAGTTTCTGAATTGAAACAAGTAGTTTTTTTTATTTTAATTTTTATTTTTATTAAAAGTATACAATACAATAAAATACATAATTAATCTTCACAGTACATTGCTGATTATTCGTAACTACACTTGAATAAAAATCTCTTGCCTCCTTGATTTATTTACGATCACTTTCCTCTCTCACTGTATATTTATATATTGTCCCTTGTAACTTGTAGTCATAAACTGTCGTTATTCCTTAAATAATAATTATAGGTTTGACATAATATATAACTTTGTTTTCAACCACAATATATATATTTCTATTTACTATCAGCAACCGCTTTCGCTTTACTCAAGCTTAATCCGGGCTATATTAAATCTAACCAAAGTACATACTCGTATAGTGAGTATATTTTATTTATTTTATTATTTATATTATAGTAATTGTTAAAAAGTGAACCTGTTATGGAAATAATATAATACATTATATATTTTTAAGTGTTTCTACGCCAATGTGAAGAGAACTGGCTCTTGAGTAACATCATACTATCAATAAGAACACTTATTTTATATAGGTTATTGTTTCATTTGATGTAACCTTGTATGCATTTTTTTTTTGGTAATTTATTCTTTTAAGCCGACATTTTATTGCTAGTAATTTATGTTATCATAAAATATGAAGAGTACCCCGAATATATATTAAAATAACACTGAATTAAGCACTTTAAATTAATTATTGTTTTCGCTATACGTTTAAATAGAGTTCCTCATAAATAATGAAGGTAAGTTATTTCTCAACCTGGAACTCTTACAGGGATGTTAATTATCTAAAAGGTGCAACCCTTCCATACGTAAAATACTACTCCGCCACCGCCCGCATCGGCAATTAGGAATAATTCTAAATAATTAGACTAATTACAATGAATGTGCCTCAGCACAGGCGCTTTGTGGCGCCTTGCATCCTATTGCGGCCGCAAATATCACGCGAACACTTCTACCTCTCCGCGGCGGTAAACTTTTCAAATTAACACGAAAACCCGACCATTAAGCCCACTGTATTACGTTATACGTCTGATACATAACTCCGCCGATGTTCATTACTTCGATTAGCAGTTACTTTTTCATTGTATCTTTCCGCAAATGATCTTCTCGAAGCCCTTGCTGGCGTTCAATAAATTGATTTTCTTGGATTTGAATCCTGTAAATGGGGGTGAGGTTTGAAGGTTGGCAATTCACAACGAAACGGATTTGAGATGATCGAAGTTTATATTTTTTAAATATTATAATTTAAAAAAAAAAAAATAAAGATTTGAAGATAATTTGTATAGTGCCGTTTTTGCGAAAAATCACCTCAAGGCGCTGTATAAATATTGATTCCTAGGCTCTATCTAATTATGTACAAATAGATAGAACATACCCTGCAGGTCACTTGAGATAAACGAAGTTTTATTAGAATTCAATTTTTTTTAATGAATGAATCCGAGGCTCTATTCTGATTGCAATTGTGTTCGGGAAGAACTTTGCAATCATCATAAGGATAGCAGCCAATAATATGGGATTTAAAATGGAGTATAATATTAGCAAGTCTTGAACTTGAAGTATGATATCGGTGTAGATGGCTTAAATTGAACTGTTCTCATTAGCTTAGTCGGTAAAGCGGTCCCGGATAGACAGAGGTCCTGGGTTCGAGCCCCAGATGCGACTGACAATTTTTTATTTTTCTTCGGATTCGTGTTTCATTTGGGTGTGTTAATATTATCTTCTTCGATGATTTTTATTGGAATGTTTACCTTGGAGAAGATACGATTTTGCGCGCAGAGGACACGGTATTGCAAACTTTATTATTGCTGTTAAATTTATTGGAAGATTTGTGGCAAAAGAAGAGTTGGTATTTGTTTTAAATATTTATATTTTTATTGTTAATTTTTTTTTATAAAATAACCTTAAAAACTCTAATGAGATTTAAATATGAAATTATTTTTGTTATTTACAAAGTCGAATGGCAGTTTCTGATTTTTGTATATCGGTAGCTGGATGGATTTGCGCGCTAGTGCATGAAATTATTAACATTTTCTATAAGTAACTTTAGGAAAGTACTAACCGGCTAGCCTAACTATGTAATTTGGGAATGCATTTCTATCATTTTTCTGAATAATTGTATAAAAAGATGAGTTTTATGTTTAGCTCTGAATTCTACCGGGTTTTAGATCATTCTTAAATCATGTGGCAGTTTATTCCAGGCTTTAGATTCTGACACTCCGAAAGCACGCTCACCGAACAGTATCTGGTGTGCGCTTTGGTTCCTTCAGCCTTTCGATAGTTGATGACGCTGCTGACCTAAGGAATACACAGTTCCGATAAGTAAGCCGGAGCCAACCCGTTAATTAATTTAAATACCATTCAGCAAAGCTTGAACTGGATTCTTTCGGGACATTTAAGCTAATGAAGGTTTTTGAACAAGGCGGGTTTCCAAGATTTTGCTACTTTAATTGAAATTTTAGTTTAATTAGGGGTTTCGTGCGTAACTTGTCGGTATCTACTGATTTATTTTTGTAATTTATTTGAACATAGACTTGTAATAACGTTGGGATTTTGGCAACAACGAATGATTTGCATATTTTTGGAAAATTTACAATGAATTTGTATTGAACACCCAATTACTTTGGGCAAATCCCATGGGTATTTAAAGAATAATTACATATACTTCGAACATATTGTGGGTTATACACCCCTCTAATTACGCACTTTTCGGTAACATTTTAAAGTCTTGTTATTATTTTATTAACTTATGAAATCTTCTTAGTTCTTGGATCAACGTCAGTCCGGTTAAAGAGATTATTTCCACCGTCCGATCACTCGTCAGCGATGAACTTAAAGCGCTGCACGGACCTTTAGAAGGCTTTACCACTTATCTTCCACCAGACACCGTTGCATCTACGGAATTAATAATTCACCGCTCTGCCGAAGCCTGAAAGCCTCGGAATATATTTAACACCCTTATACATCATTGGCGCTGAAAGCCCGCCGTTGGACACATCGTACAATAATGTTCCATTAGTATGGAGCCGCAAGAAGGTACAGAGGGCTAGTACCGAGGTTGTAGTCACTGCATTCTGTTAGACCTGTGCTGTACACGCCTGCTTCCAGGAAACGGAGCGGTTTAACTCCTGATTTATTCAATCCTGTCAATTGTGTTGTCCTTGTGATTTGGTTGCTGCACCGGCCTGAAGGAAAGCATTAGTATATTAGTCACAAGGCTGGGCGTTCGGTTTTGCTGGTTATTTGTTATAAGCCGGAAGGGAGTATCTATAGACTATGGCCTATAGGCGTAGCTTGTGGCTGCTAGATTGAGATACGGTTTAGGGAGAGGAAGATATAAAGCAGGCGCTTTTCGTATTCTGTTTAGTGAGTTACGTTGTGAGATTCTGGTGATTTATTGCTGCAAGGAAAGTATGAACATTATGTATTGATAAGATAAAGTGAGATTATGACATTTTATTAGGTAAAAAAATAAAAAGCAGATTTTGTTTGTTAACGCAATATTGCCTATCTCCGCGGTGGTGTGGATGTGTTGATGTGTTTGATTTATAGGTCCAGATATCGCGGGTGCACAACCTGGCGTAGTTTTTACCTCTAATAAATTTTGTTATTTGGTTTCTGAGTGAGATGTACTCACTGTATAGCCGTTTATAGTCGAAATGTTACTTACAAAGCCTTTAGTTTTGTTTTGGTAATTGGATCACCATAGTCACTTCCCAACTTTCGTCTTTCTCTTCGCTTTCTACAATTTCCTACCCCCTCACAAATCTCCCTAATTGTAGATTCCATAATGCATACATAAAAAATGTTTTCAAGAATTTTGTGTGAATTGAAACAACAAACAACTACTAAAGTCCATTTAACGTGACAATAGAAATGGACACTATCTCTTCCCCCAGTATTTCCATGTCTCCAAAGAAAGTTATTGCATTCGATACGGCTAACGTAGGAGGTAGCTATGTTTTATTCGATATTATCGATTTATTGCGCTCCTTGGAGTCGGAATTGTTAGACACTATCTCCTTTGTAGGAAGATTTAAAGGCCCGAGTGACGCGACTGTCTCGCAGCGGTCAATACAAAGGGAAGTTTTTCGTTCTGCTTTATGCTACCCGACAGATACAAGTATCAGAAGAGAACATGATAAACGTATTTTTTACTAAAATATTCGTGTTTTTTTTATGAAATTATCAATATTGTTTTTTATGCTTACTTAAATAGTTTTTGCGGGCTTTAGCTTGGCTATGATGTTTGCTTTGTTTTATAATAAAATAAAATACTGATTTTATTGAATAAATAAATAAACGGAACGAAGAACAAGAAAAAAACAGTTGTTAACCGCTCAGGAAGACATGGCACGATCAAGTGAATCAAATACTTGAGTGTGATTATGTAAAGAATCGGAATACCAGAAATGTATATATATATATATATAAATGTGGATGAAGCAAGCAGTGTGAGCTAAGGCAGAGTTGGATCGCTCTTAGTAGTTTTCACAACAACACTCCAAGAAAAGATCTTATTATTCTGGTTGTCTCTGGGTGTTGAACCGTTTTTCTTCTACCCCTTTTCGAACCAACGCGACTTTTCAGACAGCTTAGCAGTATCTGTTATTAGGTTAGGATAATCTTCTCTTCATTTTTTACGACTCTCCAAAAACTAACCCATTAATCAAAGTAAAATATTATTTTTGTTCAATCTTCTTGTTCTTAACCCTTCCTTATCGTAGGTTGGCTACATTTGGGCCACCCTGCAGACTGCAGCTGGGAAGATCTCAACTTTGAGTGTAGCAAAAATGCACTTGAACCAATCTCGTAAATTTCGAAGTCACGAGGTTCGGCGCTTTCCTTTACCACACCTATCAATCTTTCCCTGGATTATCAGGGAAGTCTTGTATTTGTAAATTTATTGAATAATGTTAAATTATTCTTATTTGCATCATTCGATTTGTTCGTTCCGCCCCTGTGCTTGCCAGAATCGAATCACGCCGGGTATCAAGTTAGTTTGCGAACTTTATCTGCTGGGGACCATTGAATCGAGGGATGGGATTCGGCGGTGACCAAGTGACGTTTGAGTGAATTTGTGTTGGGGCGCTCCGAGCGATTTAGCTACAAGTTCCGCTACACTCGCTCCGTATCAATTAAATAAACCTACTCGACGTTCAATATATGTATATACATTCAGTCTGCCCCTCCACCTTTATAAATTCTTTGTGAAAAAAACAGCCGGAATGGAATATAAAGTGACTAAATTTATGCAACGATGAGGTGATTTCAAGTTCTCTTTTTATATATTTTTTAATTTATTTTTTTATAATTTTTTTAAATTATTTTCTATTTTTTTTTTTTTTTTTAAATATTATTTTCATCACAAGCACTTTGTGGTTTGACATAATATTATATATAAAACAATCTATGTTTTGAAAAACGAATTTATTTATATATACCGCACAACATGTGCCATTAGCATAAAGGTATGAAAAGTGTAAATACAACAACAATAAAAAATATCGGTTTAACCAATATAAAGAATAAATAAAAGTATAAAAATGTGCACATTACCTACAAAAAAGTTAAAGCGTAAAAAGGATAAAGTATAAAAACGTATAGAGCATTTTTTATGCTTTTTTATAATTTTTATTATAAAGTATAAAAAAGTATAATGTGTAAAAAATGTATTTAATTATATTTTAATGCCAACCGGTAGCACACTTAGATAAAGCTTTGTCTGGCCAATTATAATAACTAAAGACTAATGCAGAGTTATCGGTTGTAAACAGGTACAGAACAAAATAGAGACAGTATCCAAATAGTAATCACCTCACTCGCCCATTATATTATGTACTCAAGTAGCGTATTTTCTACGAATAATGCAATATGTATTTCGTATACTACTACCCTAATTACCCCTTTCTCTACTACCCTATTACTGTCTTTACTTACTTTGTTATTCGACCTTATATCCTTACTGCCAGTGGCGTGAATTGCTCTACGACAAAAGGAAAACTGTGTGTAGTTTTTCAAATATGGGTATGAATTGCGCATCGAATACCTGAAAATGTTCCGTTAATTGTTATGGTCAACTGAATAAATTTGCGTATAAGTTCCTTACCAAATGCTGGGATTTTGTTTTAATCAGAAATTTGTAGCATTCTTTAATTTTTCTACATTTTTAGGGTAGGCTTAGCTTTTCAGTCGTATACTCCTTGGGTACTCGGCATTATTGTTAGTAAAAATATGTTATGTGACGGTTTTCTACTCAAGACGCCTACAGAGATAAGTATATTGACTTTTGTCATACCTATGGCCGTATATCCTCTCTGCTTACCCCTTCGGGGACATATATTGTTATCTTAAGTAGGAACCTGTAGCGTATTTTCCCTAAACGGACTGCATATATAAGTATGTCGTATTTTGTTATTCGGCCATATATCCTCACTGCATACCCCTTCGGAAACTCGGCATTATTGTTAGTAAAAATATTTTTTAGCGGATTTTCACCCAAGACGCCTGCAGATATAAGCATATCGACATCTGATATACGGCCGCATATCCTCTATCCGTACTTACTTTATAAATGAGGACGTACAGTAGAAATAATTCTTTAGGGGATCAACTGTCCGAGGGATCAACTGTCGGAGGGATCAACTGTCGGATGGATCAATTGTCGGGGAGATCAACTGTCGGGGAGCCAACTGTCGGGGGATCAAGTGTCATGGAACCGACATAAAGCATGTATATAAAGGGCGAACCAATAACATCATTATCTGCTTTACTTTTTTATGACTACAAATGACTGTAAAAGATAATAATTTAAAAAAATCGATATTATTTTAACTTTGTAAGATTTATTTAATGACTGCAAAATAAATATAAAAAATCTAAACAGGGTAGTTAGTAAAATCCAGTATATTAAATAACCAAGTAAATTTATTTTATAGTCCATTTCTAGACATGTTTTCAGTAAACCGCTACGTTCTTCCCATAAACCTTTTAACTACCCCTCCCCATTGTTCACCCCCCCCCCCTCCAAGACCGAACTTCTTATGTTTGTCTGTCAGTATTTTACATGGTATGTTAGTTTTAATATTGTCCTCAAGATGGAAGGGTACTTCCAAAATTGTTTGGAAGTAAAGGGGTTTAAAACAAATTTGTTAGAATAGTTAGTATTAACAATAAATATTATGATTTCATTTGGACGTTAACATTTATTTTAGAAGTTTTTTCAAGAGCGGCTATAATATTTCTGGTCTTTGTCTGCACCGATTATTAGCATAGACATACTAAATAGTACACACCGTAAATACGAGTCTCAGGTTTAAATATTTACTAAATGGAATTCGAGATTCTTGAGGCTTCTAGTTCCGTTTTTGTTTAGTTGTTATTTGACTAATTTTAGGAGTCCTGAAATGACACTTCCACTATGCCGGTCAGTGGCTGAGTTGGCATCGCGTTTGGGTCCCATTCAGGCGTCGTCAGTTCAATTCGTTGACTGCCTAATAATAATAATAATGATAATGATAATAATGATAATAATATTAATAATAATAATAATAATAATGATGATGATGATGATGATGACGATGACGATGACGATGACGATGACGATGACGATGACGATGACGATGACGATGACGATGACGATGACGATGACGATGACGATGACGATGACGATGACGATGACGATGACGATGACGATGACGATGACGATGACGATGACGATGACGATGACGGTGACGGTGACGGTGACGGTGACGGTGACGGTGACGGTGACGGTGACGGTGACGGTGACGGTGACGGTGACGGTTACGTTAACGGTGACGGTGACGGTTACGTTAACGGTGACGGTGACGGTGACGGTGACGGTGACGGTGACGGTGACGATAACGATAACGATAACGATAACGATAACGATAATGATAAAAATAATCCATTATAACTCCAGATTAACACGTTATATTCCTCTATCACGTCACAAGCAACATCTTCCACTTCGTGTGATGGTATTAGGAGATTTTTAAATATTGTTAGGTTATTCGTAACCCGGGAATGTTTGTCTTTCTTAAAAAAAAGAAGAGGCACTTTTTTCTTGGAGGTATCGTTTTGTATTTTTTTATTTGTTCAATTAAACAAAATACAAAAGACCAGCACATACATAATACACGAATGAAGCAATGACAAAAATATACATCTGAAAGAACATTCGGGTTAAATCCTGGACAATTTAATTTTAATTTCGTAATGCCTGACCAAAATCATTTAGACTAGTACCAAAAATTTCAATGCCCTCGCTTGGGTCAACAAGTCTCGACATTCTGGACAGTGGATAATTATACCCATAATTCGTAGTGTTGATTGAGGAAAAGCAATTCATTGTTTCTGAGTCTCACGACAAATAATGTTGGACTGGATGTATTGCAACAAAGAAGGTGAGTTAATAATATAATTATTTAAAACATGCCAATACGAACAAAGTAGTACGCTTCTCTAAAGAAGAAATGTTTATGATTTGTTCAAATGTATTGTACTGATGGTGATCACTTGTCGACAGTTACCTAAGTATTTTCAACTTATTTGTCTTTTCTGAATTGTCTCTTATATTAGTTGTCGCGTAACTTTAAATATTCTCCAGTAGACCAGTATTAAATACATATACACAATATCGATTTAATACTGGTCTAATTTTTATAATTTGGAATAACAGTTTGTGTTTATTAATTGTGTGATGGTTTGACCTAAATATTTGTTTTGTGTGTGACTGTCACATGAGTTTTATCTATTCCAGTGGCCTTTTTGATAGATCCTACAAACTGTGTATGCACTACACATCCGAATAAGGTTTGTGGCGTATGCAACATACAGTGGATGCGGTTACTCTATCCGCTCTATCGGATCGATGTTTGATGCTATAAAGTCACATTAATATACCATCCCGGTAACTTAAGAGGAATATACAAGCCAAAAATATTGCTAGACGCCGTGTGTCTTATGTCACCATTAATATAGGTAATAAGCATAAAATTCGCTTGACAAGCGGAGTGTAGAAGTGTTTTTTGTAAGCGCAAAAAAGCGATTTTTATTTATTTTGTGAAAAAGAAAAAAATAATCAAGGGAATCTTTCACAATTAATCTTAGCTATAAAGTAGTATTTAAAAAAATGTTTCTTAAATGCGTTCATAATTTTATAAAGTATTTTTTTTTTAGGTAGTTTACGATAATATTTTTTACAACGTAATTGGCAATTTTATTTTATTTCTTATCGATGGAATTTCTGGGAAAATGTTCAATTTATTGAAACCGTATTTTTTTTGTTTTCATAATTTAAACCGATTTGTTGTATAAATTAATAGAAAGAGCGATTTCAATGATAGTTTCACCTTAGTTAACGAATGGGTTTGCCACGATACTCGCAGATTGAACCTTTATTAAAATGTTGCTAAATTACACCGAAACAATTACTAGCTACTGGTCGTACACCTCAAAAGCTGCCGATTTTCTTCTCTTGTTTTCAATATGTTGTTTTAATAGTTTTCAAATTTTTATATATATACATTTTTTAATTTTTTTTTATTTGTTGGCATGTTATAAATTAATTTCCGTTATTTCATTGCTCAACGTCTCGGGTTTTGTACCAACATTATTTACAATTTTTTATACAATTCGTAGAATTTCCGAATTATTTGACTAAACATGAATAATAAATACAGGTAGAAGATACGCTGTGATGTACACGTGCCGTGTATCAATTAGGCACCAATGCCGTTCAAAGGGACATTTAATTTGCAATTTTCCCGGTATTTCGAGCTTTATCATATCTGTGGTCGAAGTTCGCTGCTTTCCCTTTGCGCCCATTGTTTTTCCATTACACCTAAAGCGTAAATGATCCCACTGCTGATTATGCAGTTTGTCGTGCAAAGGCTTCCGGTGTATTTATTTTGGTGTACAGTTTTTATTTATTTATTTTAATTCTGTTGCTATTGTTTGTATATAAAACTATATGACGCAATCGGAAAACATCGGATGTAGATAATGGTGGCAATTACGTTATAAAAAGAACTCCCACTGATTACATTTCCTAAAATAGTTTTTCCTGTCGGGATCCTGTTGCATACCGTCGCATACACTGATATGATGAAGAGATATTTTATTTTATTTGAGAGACTGTCAATTTATGACATACATAATTTAATGAACGTAAAAACGAAACCGATTGTAGGTTTCTTCTTAGTATTTTATGTACATGTATATTTTTAAATAATCTTCAACGTTATTTGTTGTAGCGAGATTAGGAGGAAGGCAACGAAAAGAAAATATGTATTTAATGCGTATCATTTTTTGGAGAAATAATGTTATTTTATTTTTATTACTGCTGATATAATTTATTTTTTGTAATCTTTATAATATCTGAATGTTGATTAATACCTCCCTAATGGACAAACATAATATTTAGAATAATGTATTTGATGAGCTATTGATTTTGCCTATTTGATTTTAGAGTGTGAGGTTATAGTTAAAAAGTCAAAATGACTGCCCGAAGAATGTTAAAGATGCGTGATGTGCACGTATTGATTATAAATGATTTATTATTTAAAAAACAACTTAATTATACATATAAATGTCTCATCTCTTGTATGACATTTAATCAAACTTACCCTTTTCTTTGGCTTTTCAATGACACGCGTTAGTTTTTCGCCGAATTACAGACCCCCCAGCTGACGTCACCCGCTGGTAAGTCGCCCCCACCCCCGTTGCGGTGGGGTGGGCCACTACATCAAGCCATTATTAATGCTTTACGATTCGCTAAAATCTCCGCTTCAACCAAACGAGCGAGCTGAGATAAGCTAATGTCGCCGGTAAACGGTTTATCTCCGCGGATTTTGGAAAAAAAGGTTACCATGAAAAAAATTGGCATACGTCGGGAAAACGGTCGTAGCAACGAGCGTGGGGTAGTTTTACCTGAGATGGGCAGCGGGTGGGGGGAGAAGGATGCATCGCTCAGAAATTCTTTGGACTTCCGACGTTTCTTCGAAATAGCTTTATTATTGTACTAGATCAATTCCTAATGTCAAAAAAACCCTTATTCGAAAAGATCAAAAGATCACGGTTAGAATCGGGACATTTTCATGTATCTGCAATACAGTCCAAGGTAGCATTTTTAAAACGTCTCCCTAGTGCAGTGGTATACAAATAGGTCGAGTCCTTATTACAACATCCGCAATGCTCCACATGTTAAGTTTACATTGTAATAAATATCATGATACTTTAGATATGTTAAAATTGTTACCGAAGGGTACGCGGGTTAAGGTCATGAGATTGGGAAAAGTAAGTAAATAAGATGGGTGGGAACAGAAAGCTCCGCTTTTATTTAACCTTCAAAATTGCGTTTGAGTGGTTCTTTCCAAGATATCGAATTTTAAGATTAAAATCTGAAACTTTTCAAGTAATTACATTAAAAAACGGAACTATTTAGTATGTACATTTAAATTGAATGTAAGTTGTTTCCATTTTCTAACGTTTATTCCTGGGGCGGGATCAAACAAAGAAAAAGTCATCTGCGTGGGTAACGAGGTAAAGAACCAACTAAACCCAGTCGCCAGTCCCCACCGTGGAACGCAGCCTCTATTCCTTGGATATTGGTATAAATAGATATTCGTGAAAATTGCCCGGCGACCCGTCAGTCTTTCATACGTTTAGGAGTATTATCATCTCGCCTCGGTTTCCATAATCACATTTGGATTTTCAATATCGAATTATTTTCTAGGGGAGGTTTCCCTTTGCCTTTGATCATTCCTAAATACAAATACAGGCTAGTGCCACTGGATCGATTTAATAAATTTCTAAAGCAAATATTCGCATTTCATTTTGGCCTCAAGATTATTGAGAGACAGCTATTGTGTTAAATACCCTCCAGTACGATGATTTGACGTATATTTTGCGAAACCATTATAGGTTTTTTGGATAATCGAAATATTCAACTAATTTCAAATTGTAAAATGTGTTTTATAATTAAACAATATTATTGTTTTATAAATAAAATTATTTGTTTCGGTCAAGAATATTGTGGTACCTACTCCAAAACAAAAGCTCTTTAAAAACTAATAAATTTAATTTTAAGTTAATATAAATATAAATTAAAGTTCTGCCTTGTAATTTTTTACGATGTTGAACAGCTTTCCTCTATTTATACGTATACACCCAAAAATAAAATGTATATTTTTAATGTGGTGCAATTTAAATAAAACATTTTTTAATCTTTATTTTAATAACAATCCAAAACTATATTTGTTTTCAATAACTGTATCCGAAATTCAAAGAAGCGTTCTATGTTTTGTTCTCGAAATGCTATACTATTATAATTTAAATGAAAAATGTTTTTGTTTTAAGCCACTTTATTTTATTTATATATATTTCTGCATTCGATCGGTTTCGGTTGGACTCAACCTTTTTCAGGAATGTACACATATAAACTATAAGCTATAATATTATATTGATTTTTTATAATATGCATTGGCAATTTTTCTCTTCTGAGGTCGGATTTCCATTCTTCCTCCGAGTCGCGGACTCAAATATCAAAATATCCATCCACACATACTATCACGACATTTGCCACCGTGTGGGGTAGTCAGCGAACACCGCATGTAAAAAATCACAGTTAATCAAAATTAAAGGGACGCACTCTGGATTGAAACCATTCTCATTCTCCGAACTCGTGTTCTCAACAGGTGAATTGAAGTCACATTCTGACACACTCTAGACTTAAACCATTCTCATGTTCCGAATATAGTTATTTGTGATCTCGAACATCCAAGTTGACTAAACACATACTGACCTACTCTGGATAGAAATCATTCTCGTGTTCCGATTATAGTTATTCGTGTTATCTAAAATCGGGTTTAACGCTCACAGGGTTACGTTTCGGATTGAAACCATTTTTATGTTTTGAGTGCACTTATTTGTTTTCTCTAAAATCGGGTTAACGCGTCACAATTATGGTGATGTACTTTGGATATAAATCGAATTTAAAGAGTCGTATGCGAACTCAACCAGCGAATAGAAAAAAAGCATACAGTGCACTTTTTACGCAAAATAAATTCAGGTCTTTATGAATGAATGGCGGATCTCTATGTTGGAGGGACATATTTGATGTTATGGGAGTTTTGAAATCTCCTGGCTCTTATCGGACAGTAGAACTGGAAGGTATTTAAAAAAAATGTTGGAGGTTCTATTGTGGGATACTCTTAATCTTTTTTCTCTAAAAAATATGTAATATTGAATTATTTTCCTCCTTATTTTAGCTTCGTAATTCAAAATTTTCTGTTTTATGAATAAAATTAATTTTTCTATTATTGTAAAATAGGTAAGTAAATGAATTGAAAAAAAAATGTATACATCCGATAGATATTATAGAAATAATAATAAAACAATAATGTTAATAACAGTAATAATAATTGGATGATTTGTATAGCCCCGTTTTTATGAAAAATCATCTCAAGGGCGTTAATTTATAATTTGTAAATATTAACAATTAATTGCGAAGCTATAAGGTGTTAAATATTGGCCTTTATATTACTTAGATATTCGCCTAGAATTTTCAAGATTTTCATCTATTATCCGTGTTAAAAATTTGATTTATTATGTATTATCCTCGAAACAAACTGTTCACACTTACTAACTAAACTAACCATCACGCCGTTTCTCCGCAGGGATAGGCAGAAAGGACGGACCGCCAAACAACCTGATCTTGGCATATACTTCTTGCTTCATTCACAATCACACATTGTCTCATAAATTCTCTTCTATTATTCCGACTTCTGACATGGCCCGACTCAAGTATTTGATTCACTTGATCGTGCCATGTCTTCCTCGGACGTCCCGGCTTCTTCTTCCATTCACATTCGCGTCATATATTCTCCTTATACTCCTTTCTTCGTTCATTCGCTCTACATGCCCAAACCATCTAAGCGTCCCTTTCTTAATCTTGCTCATACGCTTACATCAGCCTTTCCTTTACGAATCTCAACATTTTCACTCGATCATACATGGTTTTACCACACATTCGTCTCAGAGATCTCATTTCTACAGCATTCAGTCTACTTTCATCCTTCTCTGCCAGTTCCATGCCTCACTGCCATACATCAAGGTTGGTATCAGCACTCCATTGTGGACTGCTAGCTTCGCTTCCTTGGACAAGTTTTTGTTTGCGCCAACCGCGTTCAGTCCTCCGTTAATGGAGTTTCCTGCATTCACCCTTCTTTCAATATCCCTATCTGTCTTTCCATCTCTCGTAAAAATACTTCCCAAATACACAAACTCATTGACCTGCTCCAAGTATTCATCATTCACAACTATATTGCATACTGTTTTCGTACTCTCTCTCTTTCAAACACCATGACTTTGGACTTATTTACATTCATCATTAGCTCATTCATCATACATACTTCGTTCATCCTAGATACGAGGGACTGTAGATCTTCCATACTGTTAGCAATCAGCACCGCATCATCAGCATACAACAGACAACATACTTGCAGACTACTCATTTTCGCGCCCAGGTCCACCTCTTTCACTTACTAAGTACTGCCAAAAGGTCCATAAATGACTACCCTTTTCTTCTGATACAATTTTTATTATTATCATTAGTGATAATTAATTTGTAAAAACTTAATACTGAGTAGATAAGTTGAAAGTTATTCTATTGAATATAACATGGTTCTAGAGAGTGGCGCAAAAGTCATCACCCCATCGAAGGGTCATCACGACACACTCACGACTATTCACATATATGCATTGCTTGCATATAGCACGTTTCAAACTTTTTAGTCTCTTTCGGAAAAGAAATTCTTTTTAATTCTGAGTGAGGACTTTTCCGCCATCTTGGATCATAGTTGATGATATTATTTATCTAGGTATTATGAAAATAATACTTCGATAAAACATGAACTTTTGGTATTATCGAAACTCGGGCCGAAGGTTGGCCGTATGTGGTTTACAATAACAGATAATAAATAGATCCTAACGAAAACAGTGAACAAAGTTTGGAGGAATGGTTGGTAAAATGTTTATTATAATAATAACGTTAAAGGAATGATAATTTCAGGGAATTTATTTCGTGGGAATGAACAAATATTGTGATGAGTTTCGGTTTCAACACGGCGATTTTAATAAAGCATACTTCAGACATATACTCGTATACGAGGACAAATGTAATTCATTTGTTGTTTCCAGGAATAATCACTGGGCAAGTTAAGATTCTACGGAGAACAAGATTACGTACATTTTTTAATTGTTTGGTACATGGATGTATTAAAATTTTTGATGGCCAGTTGTCATTATTTGTTATATTTTTTGGGTGAGTACCCATGCTGAGCTTACTTCTCTTGAATTAACGCTTTCGATAAGCTCTGCTGTCTAAAGAAGACGTAATAAGTTCAACCCGCACCTACACTCAAAATCAACCATACGAGTTTGGTTTTTTTTCTTTGAATAAATTTGAACTTGTTCTAGAATTTGGCTACAACATAAGATAATTTACCAAGTCATCAGCTAATCATCTGGTATGTGGTTTTTATAACACAGGGTAAAGACCGGAAAAAAACGCTCGGCCGTACCTTGTCTTCTTGTATTGAGTCCAAACCTTTATCAGTATTTTCTATGCGAATGTTTCCCTAGCTCCCCTGGTCATCTCCTCACGACGGAGTCGTAGACCGCAAAGGTGGATAGACCGAATACATCCAGTTTGAAAAGACTCTAGTATCCTTGGTTTCCTGACTAGCCAATATCGGTGGCGGAATTTAATGAGTCTTCCACCACAAGTGGAGACGGATTGACGCAATCCATTGCGAGGACGATTCTGGGTATGGGTTATTTCTACTGCGAGTGGCCGTAATTGCAACACGGACTCTTGTTATTTTCTTGTATACTCTATCTTGCCGGAAGGATTTTTTCCGAGAAGATAGATTGGATTTCCTTTCTAGGGTGAATAATTTTCTATAGACATCAACATGTTTAGCAAGCGAATTATTATTATTTGTCTATTCTTGTTATTATTTATCAATATACTGCATATTCTGGTAAGGGAAGCTTTTCTTCCGAAACATGTTGATATTTATATATTAAATAGTGGTTTAAACGAAACATTTCCTATTGATTTAAAAAAAAACCTATACATTCTTTCACTTTACTCATCGTATTTATATTATCAGCAGTGGAAAATTTCTAATTTTCATGATTTATTATTTTTATTATTATTACTATTAATAATAATAATTGAATGATTTGTATGCCGTTTTTGTGAAAAGTCATCTCATGGACGCCGTACAAATATTACTTGCTAGGGTTTACCTTATTATGTACAAACATACTTCCTGGCAGGTCACTCCAGATTAACATCAGTTTTAGCTTGTGAAGGTATAATTTTGCACGCACAGGACAAAATATCAGAAAATAATGCACATTGCATATTGCAGTTACTATTTTATTTGTTACTTGTTATTGTTATTATATTTATTACAAGGTTAGTCGCTAAAGAAGAGATGGTAATTATTTTTAATTAAATTAACTGGCGAACAGACTGACAGAAAGAAGCTAAATTATTATTATTATTATATATTAATTATATGTTAATTGTTGATCTGCTGTTAATTATCTCAAAAATAAATAAACTTTTATTTTTTTTAGCTTATTTGTATCCTCGATTTATATTTCATGATGTTTTTGATCCCGTTGCCTCAATTCAAAGAAAATATCTCTTTCAAAGCATTATCGTTTGAGTTGTGAATACAACAGGTTGAGGAGGCTTCGGGGAAGGTTGCCAGGCGATCCAAGTGTTGTTTTCTGTAATGTTATCCACTTCCCTGCGTTGCGTCGGGTCATTGTTTGGGCGCCCCCCATCAATACACGACCAAAGCACTCAGCGTGTTTATTAATGTGTGTGCGCTTGGGATTATGAAATGTGCGACTGATGGACCGACGTCTCCTCTGAGATACAACAACCGCGCTCTAGATAATCTCATACTATACTAGGCTCTCAATACACAGGTACGTACACTACTATTGGGCTATGCTCTCGACCGCGATTCATATGAGTAAGATTCTCGTTCTATGAAATTATTAAACAAATTACGCCGACTCTAAAAATTCACTCTAAAAACGAATACATATCTGTGAATTATGAATTAGTTCACTGAACTCGTTTTCAGTGTTGACCTGTAACCAGTTTCGTCCGGCTATTGGTTTTAACAGACCTATAAAACGCAGTACAAACGAGCCCCACCAATTTTCAGTGACACAAATTAACCGGTTGAGCGTTATTGAAAATCATGTCCGCCAACAAGCACTTTAATTTAGTACGAATATTGTGAAATATCACCGCATATTTCATCCCTTCGGAAAAATTGCTCTGTTCATTTTTGATGCGTAGGTACACTGATTCAGTAGGTACAGTCTGACTTTTTTATGGTAGAAATTCAATGAGGGCGTTGCGATTGTTTAAAAGTTTTTAAATGGCAGCACAATGTATATTTAATAAAACATAATGGTCCAAGAGGATATTTTTAACTTTAATCGGTGAAAATCGGTGCTCAGAAACCGAGAACCGTATTTTCCGAAAGGAGATGATTCTACATTATATTTTAAGACAATTATATGCTTAAACTATTTTTATTATTTAGCGCTTTGCAAGGAAGATAAATACATCAAAAGGCGATTTTTTGTATTTCTGCAATGTATGTGGGAATCTAAATAACATTTTTTTAATTTTAAAGAAACTGAATTTAATAATGCAAGTATTTTAGCATTTATTATTGTGACAGCTGTTTCGGCGTTCAAAGCCATTTTCAAACAGCTCGATAATGACTTTGAACGCCGAAACAGTTGTCACAGTAATAAAAAAACTAAGATACTTGCATTGTTACATTTCTTTTCTTTAATTTCTTCAAAAGGTGCTTAGTCACTTTGTGGCGTCATAACTAATAAATTAATAAGAATTACTTTGTTTAAATCACTGTTTTTATTATATAAATATCCGAACTGTTAAACTCATTTTAAATGTGAAGTACACATTTCAAAGACAAATTGACTATCTATTGTCATAGTAATGAAAAAATTGAGTTTCGCTTTATTAAATGTCAACATTTTATTGCCGAGCAATATATTGAATACCTTGTCGGTATTGTAGTAGTACTGATTGCAACACCCAAACAACTTATTTTTATTTCCTTACCTTTCCTGTATCCAATACCCGACAATGTTTACTTTACGAGTTCTATTACGATTTTCAATTTAAAAAAACGCATACGTTATTCCGCAGTTGTAAATTCAGAAATTTTCGTAAAATTTTCACGTTTCATAAAAAAAGTTGTAGCTTTCATCGCTGCCAGCTAGTTTGGCAGTTCGGTAACAGTTTATGGTTTTGAGATTTTTTAGAAGAATTTTGGTTTCGTAGGAATGTACGAGTATGTGATTTAGAACTGTTTTAAAAAAAAAATTAATCCCAACACGAAAGTTGAATAGATTTGTACCTATTTTAATTATTAAAAATAAACGATTTCGCCATATAAGGGTAACAGTGTGTATTCAACCCTAAAGCTTAATTTAAGTTTTAAACAATTTAACAAAACATATTAAAGTAATAAATGTCTACTGTTTTAGTTCACCCCAACACATATTGAAATAAAATTTTGATTCGTGAATATACCGCACTGTTTTACCGTCGCCAAACCGCAGTACTTTGAATTATTCTTCGCCTGAATTATTCAAACGAAATCTGGTGCTATTTATTCTATTCAAACATACCAACAGACTTACTTACTTGCCAGCCAGTCAGTCACTTGACCCGCAAATCTCAAGTGTTCACCTCGAACTCCTAGTCGGATTTATTTGCTTTAGGACTTTTCGTTTACCCGACTCTTTCCATCATTTGGTCCGCAGCGAAGTCACATCCAGAGCCAACTTGGTCACTTTCCCGAGAAACCGGAAACTCAAGAATAAGATGAACATTTTTAATACCGACGTCTTGTTATTTTTTTAAACGCAGCCTTGATTAGACTTATGATTTGGTATGTCTGACAATAGATTTCCCGCCATGCGCCAGCTCCCGCTCCTGCGAGGGAGAATGAAACTTGTAAAGTCGTCCCCTGAGCACACAGCCGTGGCACAATATTTTTAAAGCGCATTTCCGCGCGGCCTACGTACCTCTTCCGGCTTTCAAAGTTTCCGGAAATGATTGAGTACTTGATATTTTCGGTATTCGGAATTTTTCCAATTCTTAATCAAATTATATTTGTCGAATTCTATTTAACATGATCAATGTAGCACGAAAATCTCAAAGAAACATTCCGTCGTAGCGTTCTTGAAAATCCTTGTCGATTCAATTAAAGTACTAATAAGTTGCCAAATTCAATGAAATTTTAGTATGCATGGCATGATACTTTTTTTCGTAATAAATGTAACGAGCCGACATGCGACTTTGTAAAACAATATTTTATTTACCAGTTCTTCTTAACACTTAGGTGCAACACAATCTCTTTTATTGATTTTGTACGATTCTGACAGAGGCGACTAATCCGTTAATTTTAACCTGATATCAGTTTAATGGCCGAGCCCGTCAATCAGCTCAGGTGACTTGCCGAATTATTTTTATGCTCCGCTGAAAGTTTCACGCCCCCCGAAAAATGTTCAAGGATGTTAAATTTAATTGTTAATTATTCAATTAATTTCGCGACCCAAAAACTTTATGAAATAATAATTGACTGAAAGCGGATGAACAGATGTTTCGACACTCTATAAATACCCTAATGAAATATAATAAAAACCAGAATCATAATATTGTCAAAGAAGTGGTTCGAAATTTATAGATTTTTTTTGTTTGTTTTGTTTTATAGTTATTAAGTACACGACGTTTTTTGTAACACTTAACACACCTGAAATATAATGTCAGGTTTTGTATAACTAACATTAAAAAAGTTTTTACCTTCGGTAGTTATGTACTTTATTACTTTCTCATATTTGCAATTTCGTTTGGAGATTAGATACGACACAGATTTTTGCTTTTAATTTGACTCGAATTCCACCAGGTGTTCGCACATTTTCCAAAGTTTACGCTCACTGGCATGAGAACATGCTGATTTGTAATAGTTTTATAAAGTCGTTTTGTAAAGACGCGAATGTGGATGGAAGAAGAAGCCGGGGACGCCCGAGGAAGACATGGCACGATCAAGTGAATCAAATACTTGAGTCGGGCCATGTCAGAAGTCGGAATAATAGAAGAGAATGTATGAGACGATGTATGAATGTGAATGAAGCAAGAAGTGTATGCCAAGATCGAGTTGTTTGGCGGTCGGTCCTCTCTGCCTACCCCTGCGGGAAACGGCGTGATGGTTAGTTAGTTAGTTAGTAAAGTTCGAATATAAAACAAGGTTTGTAACCATCTTAAATTATTTACGTACGGTTTATTTCCTAGTATTTTTGACAGTATAATTAATGCTTTGCGCGCGGAAGAAGAATATTTGTTTAGAAGGTGTTTTTGGGGGTGCTTAAATCTTCGTGTTATTTATTTCGTGAACAATATATCGGTCTCCTGGGACCGGTAACTTACCCACTGCCCGCATTTATCTCCGGACGTGCTCAAAAACAAATAATCGCTTTCCAGCTTTGTTATTCGAGCTATTAATACGGATCGGTGCAAAAAATGGCATCTAGTCAGACGGACCCGGCACCATGGGAACCATTACTTAGGCGCTTACCGAATGGGTATTTATTATTTATGTTATTACTGACTGGAATTCACGCTGCCCTGGGAACGCTATTATTAGCATGTCTTAACTTAAGGCTCTTAACCCGATTCGGGAAAACTGCTCGGGAAACCCTTTCTCGGGAAATTAAGGAAAATTTTAAAGTTGGTATTCGACACGATTTAAAGAAATAATCAAATCAACGTTAAACCACGATATTAACAGGAACGGCTTTCATACAAAACTTAATTTTGGAATTGAGGCCAAAATACTCACCTAAACCTAATGATATATATTTTTTAAATTTAAGGTTTAATAAATATCTAGTACGTATGAGAAGTATTTTATTTATTTTTGTTTTATATTACGTCTTTAGGGGCATCTTTAACAATTATTTGGGTTCTAAGGGTGATTTAAAAAAAAAGTTTTACCCCATCTGCTTTGAAAATATAATAAAACATAAAATAATAAAAATATTAAAACAAGCATTATGGTGAACTTTAAATTAAATTAAAACGACTAATTTATGCTGGAACACAGATTTGCCATACATAACTTAAAATAACGACCCGAAAAACTTTTTTTTTAAATGTTTTGTTTTTATAGTTTTATTTATCAAATCATATTTACATAGTATATTTAAATGATATTTAAAAAAAATGGTAAACCCGCAAATAATTTTCTAAGTTGCCTCTAAAATTATGAAAATATTTTTTTTTTCATGGCCTATACTTCATAATTTAAATCAAAAATAAATAAAATACTTCTCATTAGTACTAGATATTTACTAAACCTTTAATTAAAAACTATCTCATTCGGTTTGGAAGAGTATTTTGGCCTCAAATCCTAAATTAAGTTATGTATGAAACAGGCAGCGCAGCCGTTCCTCTTAATCGATCGTTATAATGCGAACCATGGGCATATTATGCCTAATTTGGTGGTCGTGAGTTGGTAAAATCTAAAACAAAACATTTTTAAAGAAATAAAGTTTTCTTTTTCGAAATCTTTAATATAAATCTGTTTTTTGAAACAGAAAAAAAATCTTTACGATTAGCTATGTCGTTATGAAATTTTGCACAGTTTGTAATGTCATTATAATGATGTGCTTAAAGCCTACTTTTAAGTTCAATAAGAAAATAGAAATTAAAAAAAAAGAGTAATAAAATCTCTGGCGAAGCCGGGTAGTAAAACTAACAGTATATAATTTAATACAATATTACATCCCCGATTATTATAACAACTATAAACGCTCTTGGATATCTCCATATTTACGTCATACCTAATGCTAATATAATTTTTTTTTTAAAGAAAGACAAATATTCCCTGATTACAAATAACCTGACAATATTTGAAAATCTCCTACTACCATCACAGAAGGCGGAAGATGTTGCTTGTGTCGTAATGGAGGACTTATCCAGCCGAGGAATTCAACCCACAACGCCAGGGTGAGAACCAAACGCGATGCCAACTCAGCCACTGACCGATTCTTATTAGATTATAATGTTGCCTTCCGGGAATGAGTTTTTTCTAATTCTTTGGGAATAATATATTTTAAATAATGTTACCTCTTTGTAATATATTATTAATTTAAATAAGTAAATAAATAAATAAAAAATGTGTGGTTTGATTAACGATGCAAAGTAATAATGCAAAACAACTTGACACATAACATGTAGGACGTTGATATATATACTAGAACAGGGAGCTAACCGTTAGCAGAGTGTCGAGGTTACATTCATTATTAGGGTTGCGAATCAATGTTTATTTTTGTGTGAATTGTCCAACTGACTGGAGCGAGTGGGACGATGGCACCTCAAATTAGGGTAAGTTGTTGCCACATGAAAATGGGAGTGGAAGGAGAATGGAAAGGTACGACTAGTTGATACACAAACCTCAAGACATTTAAAGCTCTGTATTGTTTCTGATCGTTTCCACGAGTATATTTTACACATATATTCTTACCATACTTTCTTTGTTTTGATATCAATTATTATGCATTTCCCCAGCACTATGGAAGTGTTGTAGCAAATACCGTAGATAAATAATAATACGTTAAGCTTCTGACATTTATTTATTATATCATATACGCTCATACGTACGTTGTTAATTTCAATAGTCACACAGGTGCAAAACACATCACAATAGGTACATAGATAAAATAGATAGCCTTCATGAAATACAATAACTATATATTTAATTTGACTCGCTAACAAATTCAGGAATAACATAGTGTAAGTACCATTCCAAATAATTGACAACAGAGGCGAATATATAAAACATACCCCACATTCACTGATACTTATATTCTAGACACATATCTTAATAATTGTTGAGAATGTATGCAATAATCGTCTGCTTGTTTTTGTATTCCGAGCAGTTACGAATTGCTGCCATCTAGTGGCGGGGGGGTGTATGGGTTTATTTTTCTTTCATACATTTTGATGGACGTTTTCTGAAATACATTCTTTATTTAACGTAAATAAATTATATAAATGGAAAATTCAAAAATACTATTTTTTTTGCTCGTATATAAAACAACAAAAAAACAGTTTTTTTTGCTCATGCTTGAAAGAGGCTATTAGGTTTATATTAACGGTTTGGGAAATGAATAAAATGCTTATATACTCGTATATATATATATATATATATATATATATATAGGTATATAGAATATTTGAGTTTTTATGTAGGTTCTAGAAGTGAGTTTTTATCTCCCCTGAGGCCACAGCTGTCTGCTCAGAGGTTAAAGTCTTGGAATATAAAGTTCATTCAATCCAAAAGTCAAAACCTAAGTTAGGTTTTGACTTTTGGATTGAACGGACACGCTCAAGCGATCTGTTCAAAACAAAACTCAAGACATAAGGCCTCTGAAGATGGACAATGTGATTTGTCCGAAACGTCAGGAGTTAAAAAGTCCTTCTAAGGACTACATTACGCGGGTAAACCGAGAAAATTATTCTACATCTTACACCCGTGAAAATCTCAACCATAACATATATATATATATATATATATATAATTGCTAAAAAAAATCTTCCATTTCTTACTTTTACAGTTCACCTTTTTGCTTAAAATATCGCAATTCTAATCATAAATTTGTATTTAATGAAAAAAAATTAATGTTTGTCGTAAAAGAATCTAACTTTTTCAATATCCGGAAACTATTTATTTTTCAAACCTTAAAATATTACTTTAACAATAAATAAGACACATTGAAAAGAACGAACATCGTAATAGTAAAAGGGCTAACAGTGTGTTTTATTCTACTCAATCGTACACTAAATTAATGCAAACACACAGCAGTTTTATTGGTCCTCGCATATTCAATCTTTTTCCAAAAGAAATTTATTTGTCGTTGTATAATTATCTTTCTATAATATGTAAAATTATGGCTGAATAATCTAGATTTTGAAACATTACGTCTATAAAATCTTTGTTATTTCTTTCTGCTTACTTTAACTATAACTTCAACATTTACTAATTATAAACTATATGTTTTGCTTACTACTATAACTCTAAAATTTCCATTACACTAAACAAAAAATTTGCTTACTTATACTATAATTTAAAAAAAAAAACAATTAAATATTGTGCTTTCTTGCTGTTACAATATATAAAATAATTAATATTCTAATACTCTTATTTACTTAAATGACTTATATTACTCACACAAAGGCGCCCCTATGTGGGTTTCCATTTATTACTATTACAATTTCGACAATGCATCTAAAAATGTTGTATATAATAAATAAATAAAAATAATAGTAATAACAATAGTGTGAACATCGAGCAAATTTTCTTTAATATTAAAATCTATCATAAATCTATTCTTTACATTATTTACAGAAATTATAATATAATTATCAATTTTTTTTAATTAACAATAATTACTTTGTTTAAAACCACCGTATTTAATATGCAAATATCTACATGTTTCAGGAGCAAAGCTCCCCTCTTCAGGATAAACTATTTACCATCTGATTTATTTAAATACAGTTGTTTTAAATAAAGCAATTATTATTTTTATAAACAATAATTATTAATCTAAAACACTCATCCAAATTGAAAAAACCTTCCGAGCAAAGATAAATGTCGCCGGCAGGACTCGAACCCGCACCCTTCTAATGTCCGGTCAGATGCTCTACTGTTGAGCTACGTCGGCTTATCGCAAACCCGCAAATTATTTATATTTGACAAGTCAAAGCAATTTTCACCAATAAAATGTAGACATAATTTGTCTCGACGCCATCTATTTGAGGGATTTAGCCGTTACAAGCCTCTCTCATATTAATAAAGTTGGTTGTTTACAGGTGAAAATATAATAAAACAGTAATTATTAAAATGGAACACTAGTATATATTGATTAACTTGGCGGGTTTGCGATAAGCCGACGTAGCTCAACGGTAGAGCATCTAACCGGACATTAGAAGGGTGCGGGTTCGAGTCCTGCCGGCGACATTTTATCTTTGCTCGGAAGGTTTTTTCAATTTCGATGAGTGTTTTAGATTAATAATTATTGTTTATAAAAATAATAATTGTTACCCTTTGCGCTATGCACAAAAATCTTGTCTTAAGTTTTTAAGAACTTTAGTTTATCAATTAATAAATATTTGACAAGTCAAAGCAATTTTCACCAATAAAATGTAGACATAATTTGTCTCGACGCCATCTATTTGAGGGTTTTAGCCGTTACAAGCCTCTCTCATATTAATAAAGTTGGTTGTTTACAGGTGAAAATATAATAAAAACAGTAATTATTAAAAATGGAACACTAGTATATATTGATTAACTTGGCGGGTTTGCGATAAGCCGACGTAGCTCAACGGTAGAGCATCTAACCGGATATTAGAAGGGTGCGGGTTCGAGTCCTGCCGGCGACATTTATCTTTGCTCGGAAGGTTTTTTCAATTTGGATGAGTGTTTTAGATTAATAATTATTGTTTATAAAAATAATAATTGTTACCCTTTGCGCTATGCACAAAAATCTTGTCTCAAGTTTTTAAGAACTTTAGTTTATCAATTAAAGCAATTATTAATTAAATAATTAAAAATATACTTTGTATACACCACTTTTATTAAAATATGTAAATATTTCTACATGTTTCGACAGCAATGCTGTCATCCTCAGGAATATGTGAATACAATAAAAGTGGTGTATACAAATTATATTTATAATTATTTAATTAATAATGACGCCACAAAGTTACCAATAGTTTGAAGAAATTATAAAGCAATTATTGTGAACTTAATAAATATGACAAAGTTATTTTACATCATTTGAAGAAAAAATACTCGTACATCAATATTATCTTAATTTTTTTTCTAGATTGAATTAAAATTAGTATATAATTAAATTTAATTATTGGGTGCAATATATAAATCAAAATTAATGATAAGAATTGTGATTTGATAAGCCAAAAGGTGAAGTCTAAAAATAAGAAATTACAGAATATTTCTGACACTTTATGAAAACAAGTATTTTATTCCCTTTCTAAACCACCTAGAGCGGAGAACGGCGAGGTTTGTAACTGTCAGTATAAACCTAATAGCCTCTTTAATATTTTTCACGTACAAGTAAACAAACAATAAAGGCATTATGTAGGTTACCTAATATTTATTTAACGAATTTTAGAAATCTGTAATTTATTAAAAATATATTTCACATATATAAAGTGTATGATAAAGAAAACCAATCCATACCCTTACCGCTAGTTGGCAGTAATTCGTATGTTGCTATTTCAATGTATTCGTTTGTTGGAAAATGTTAGAAGTTGGACGTATTATCTATCTACGGCATTTGGTAGTAGTGACAAAAGTTTTCGACAGTGGGTTATTTTTTTATCTACACGGCCTGGATTGCGTATTATTTTATTGCCATGCATACAAGAATGCGAAATATTTCACTGTATCTTCTTCTTCACACACCTTCTTGTGCTTAGTTTTGGCCTCCCTCAAATGTCTCCAGTTTTAGCCGGTTTTCTCCGACTCTCACCTATCCAAGTCTGTCTGCGTTACTAGATCGACTCATTCGAATAACAAGGTTCCACCTGACACAGAAATGTCATGCGATAATGGGCTCTAGAGAGATCTACTTTATAGTTCATAATAGCATAAAATTGCTGTCAGATGGAACCTTGTTATTCCAAGGGGTCGAAATTGGAACTTGGGAATGACGAGAAACCTGATAAACGGGGAAAAGCTACTAAGTAAGAAACAATAGCCATGCTCAATAGTTAAATTATTTTGTATTATTTATCACTAAGTTGTGTTTGTTTTATTTCGTGTAATGCAAAACTTCCTAAATAATTATTCATATTTTTCTATCCCAAATAATCTTTATGATTCATCTTCAAAAGTTGTGAGATATCGTTCAAGTTGCCATAGTTTCGGAGCGAGGGTTAAGTAGTCTAGGCCAAGGGCGGCTCGCGGATTGTCGCGCGGAGGGCGGGGGGCGGTAATAAACCGCACTCGGCCACTCTCGCAGCCTTTCCCGCCCACGCCAATTAAACAAACGCCCCGAGTAGACGCCCTCACGCGTCCGGAGAAATCAACCTCGTTGGCTCTTGAGACGTCTAGGATTGCATTGCGATGTTTTCCGCAAATATTTAATGATCAAAAAGCGAGTAAATAAACAATCATACCTATGGTAACCAAGAATATAAAACCATCCTGTGTAACTCTATCCTAACTTACGCTATTATTGATTGAGTATATCAGGAGCTACAATATTTGACCCGCTGCTAAAGGAACAGTAATCAGAGTAATCACTATTAAGTATTTCAGGTTATGTTATTACCATATTTTACTGGAATATTTATCAGCTTTTCTTATGAACGTAAGTAGTCAATATAATGGTTTGCTTGTTTGACGTCAGAGAAGTTGAGTGTAGTCTTGCGCCAGAGCGCGGTGATGGTGCTAGTTTGTGGTGAAAAATGGCCGCGCGCGGGAAAAGTTTTGTTTTCCCGCCTTTTGTTTGTGAGGTTAGGATGCACGCGGCGCGGCGCGGATGCGGAAATTTGGACCTCTGACGCTGCACTTGATTTATCATAGGTAAATTTAATATTATACAAGCGCTTGATTTATACGCGAAGTTTTTGTTAGCGGAATTTTCATAATTATATATCATTACAACGCAAGTTTTTGCGTTATTCAAACCACTTTGCAGTGACATGTCAGTAGGAAGATTTGATTTGAGACTTCATTCGGACAATAATTTGTTTGTACTAGATTTTCTACGGTTATGGATTTATGTAAATTCTCACAAAATTTTATCCAACTTTCTTAAATTTATGACTTTTATTATTATTTACCTTCTTTTCCCTAGTTAAAACACTATTTTTTCATAATTCCTTTTTCCTACAAAAGCGTATTTAAAAACGAATATGGCGTCTTTTTATTTTTCGATAATTAGGTGGCTATTTTATAACTCCAAGGTTTCTTTTGAAAATGTCGTTGCAAGCTAAAATTAGTTTCATTTGCTTAGAAACCTCAGATGATCCAGAGCTCCTTTCAAAGTTTTGCTGATGCAGACAAACAAACACAATTTTAGCTTTATTGTTAAGAAATGCCTTTTTTATTAATGTTACTTACGGCAGATATTCATATGTGTAAGGTCCATCAAACCAACAGCCTGACTGACACCACTATTTGTACCGATGAATCCTTTTAGAAGTTTTTTTGATTTTAGAAGAGCATTGACCTCGCAGCCGCGGAGGGAGATTTAATTTCGATTGCATTGGTAATGCTTTTATATAACACCAAATACACAATGCAATGTACATGTACAATGTGTACAAGGTGTGTTCAAAAGAAACGGTGAATTTTGAATTTTCGCGGGCTGTGTACATTCGACTATCGATTTTTTTTTGTTATGTTGGTACACATGTGTTTATCATATGTTAGCATTATCAGCCATTTTGGATTAGTGGTTTGTTTTTGACAACTGGAAAGGTTAGTCACGTTTTTATGTGTTCTTCGATTTTTTATGCATGTATGTACATATGTGCACATTCGTTATCAACATATTTACATACGAGTATATCAATGCTTCATAATCGAAAATACTAGGTACGCAATAATAAATATATATTTTTTATTAGTACATAAATTTCTTTTGTTTTTTTTTTCTTTCTTTCATTTATATCTTCATTTTATTTTTTTCTGGTACAATTTCGGAACCCACCGAAAAGAGCTTCAACAATAAATTAAAAATAATAAAACACCTTCCAACTCGACATTTTGATACTCAAAACATATTTAATTCATTCGAACAGGCAATATGTCTAGTTAGGAATTAATATCGACCAGGCAAACATAATGCAACTTCAAATTACGTGTTCCTCAATTGATGATAAAATACTATGTTTTGCAAATACAAATGTTAAGTACAAAATTAATAAATAAATAAAAATAAAATAACCATACAATTTTTTTTTTCGTTTTTACACAACTATTGAAGACAGCTCCTTTAATTAAAATGGCGCTGCTCCATGAAAATAACTTGTCAATTAACTAGAGTGGAATGTTGTGTAACGTTTACCTTATATTATTTACATAGAAAATATCACGTTTCCAGACAAAATGTATTACCCAAATCATGGCTTCTAGGTATTACCTAATGAATACTCGTGGGAATTGGAGGTAATATTGTTACTCTGAAATATATCATTGTTTTAGGTTCTGAAAACTAATGTCTAAGATAAGAAATTCAAACACAAAACGATTCGGTGTATAAACAATCCAGCTTATAGGATGGCCCTTTTATTACAACTTCTTAATGTGTACGAGCCGCATGCAAAGTAACATAAAACATAGTAAATATTAACATAATATATGAACACATAGCCAATTAAAACACATTTTAATCTCAATAGACAAATTAGATGTTCTTGACCCCGAACCCATAGGTCGTTGGTTCGAAGCTCCACCTGTGTTATTTCACATTATATAACATATCCATACTGTATTTGCACCGTGTTCCATGGTGATACATACTCTCAGCATGCCATTCAATGTCAAAACGTTGCGTGAAATGCCTTTTCCTTATTTGGTGACTAGGTTTGAATATCCAGATATTTTTCAATAATTCTATTTTCCCATTTTTTCACATTCCCACTTTCTTCATACTCACAATTTATTCATTCCCCGAATTGAGGATGCCAAAGTTCCCACTCGCTCCGGGCAGTTGGGAATCTCTTGTGAGGTTATCACAGGAAATCTCAAATACTAAAAATTGTTTATGTAATAAAGTCCTATGTAAATTTGTTTAAATGAGTATTTTGTCTTGATTTAAATTGATTATCATCAATTTATCACGCAGAAAAAAAAAGAAAAGTGTTCAAAATGATGACGTGACGTTAAAAGAAAACGGTATAATTCTTTTTTCTGTTTTTTATTCACCATAATTTTTTCACATTAAAATAGATAATCTAATTATTTTTAGATTTTATTATTATTATCATCATCAGCATCGAATTCTACTTGCCCGCTGCGCGTAAATAACGAGTATTTGCGCGCGCGCTCATCGGGGGCGGATAAAAACCCAATTAAACCAAGTACCGAGGTCTAATTAACGTGGCGATTGATAACGCCGAGCGTTAACGTTTATTTTACACCAATTTTCTTGCTTTTTCAGTATTCAGAATAGTGTCCACCTCCCGCCTAATGTGTCCACCAATTGAAACGCAAAACAAACTCGTTAGGCAAATACCACTTTAAAAAGTATTTTTTTCGCGTGCATGTAAATTAATTTATTTATGGTATTCATCGTGTTTATTTTATACCGTCATTAGATACATCTGGGGTTATGCAATCGCCATGTAATACACAGATTTATTATATTTCAGTAGAAAACAATTACTTTGGTGGTTTGACATAATACTTTGTTTGGTTTGTTCATCTATTTTCCTACATATTTTCTCTCTTTTTCACATTTTAAAATATTTATTTTATTATTTTCTCTGTTTTTCACATTTTTTACTTTTTAATTAATTATGTCACAATTATTTAAATTTAAAAAAAATTTGTTTCATTATTTCCTACTTATTTAAGTATTTTAAATTTTTATTTTATTATTTCCTACTTATTTAAGTATTTTAAATTTTTATTTTATTATTTCCTACTTATTTAAGTATTTTAAATTTTTATATTATTATTTCCTACTTATTAAACTTTTTTTACTCACGTTGTTTTATTAACGGTCTCCGCGGTTACGATCCCCGGCTACGAATCCGGAGGTCGCGGGTTCAAATCCCGGCATGGGGAAGTAAATTTTATTAGAGTACTTTGTATTATTTCACGATTTATTAATTAAAAATAATATATAGTATATTTGCGATGCGTTCCGGAGAGGAAGATGCTTTAACGGTTTTAATGGTTGACGGTATGTTGTGTATTGTGTGTTAATACTTACCAAGTGTCTCTCGTTAAAGGTTGTCGCGGAGATATAAAGAAAAGAAGGGTCACCATTTGATAAATATATTTCTCAACGCGTACAAATTCAGAAGGTTAATTCAAAAGCGAGAAGTGATGCAAATGCAAATTAGCAAGTCACTAGTATGTTCTACTACACGACCGATTTAGCGGGAGGCAAAAAAGCGAATGAATTATCAGTTCTATGGATAACAGAACGTCGGTCGATTGTCTTTTGTTTGTAGGGATACCATATGTAAAAATAAATTTATGTCTAATAAGTTGCTTGCATATTACAATGCTTTCAGTATCGCCCTGGTGAAAGACCGCGTTTCAGAATCGAAACGTTGCTTGAAATGGCTTTAGGCGTGTTTGGTGACCGGATCTGAATAGCCAGGTACTTCCAGTAACTTCCTCTTTTTCCGTCTCCTTCCATTCCTCACTACCTTCGGCCTCATAACATACCCCAATTGGGATTGCCTTAGTCTCACTGGCTCCAGACGGTTGGAAGCAGTTAGGACTCTTGTGCGATATCCAAATAGATTTTTAAAAAAAAACTTGTTATTTTATACTACTGTTAGTTCATATTTAGATTACATTGTTATATAAATGCCCCATGGGCGTATGTACAAATAAATATATGCTCGTACATGTCTCAATCAAAACAATGACTTTATTACAACTACTGTTATTGGGATATTGAAGTCCACCTACTTTGCTTATATAAATAATGTTATAATTATTTTTTTCATATACTGCCTTGACGAGTAGATATCATCGAAATCAGTAGGTTATAAGATTACGGTAAAATTGGTGGCGACGGTAATACAAAGTTTTATACACTTTTTATTATTCATAACATGTCAAAGTTGTCAGTATTCTCAAATTTAGATGCCACGTTAGAAAAGCAATAGCTATTTAGATGTTTAGCATTTTATAGTGCTGAATGAAAGAAAAAAAATCATACAAATATCTTAATTGGGGTATACTAATATTTTTTTAAACTTTGGATCTATTTTAGGTTCTGTTTTTTAGATCGGTCAGTATGCTTGCCAGTGAGCGTTATAAGGAAGGTGTGTTACATACAAAATTCACTGGTATTGGTACTGATTCATTGTGCCACAATAATGTTCCTTCATAATTTCTTGGTTAGTAGCCTACATACTCGAAACAAACTCAAAAAACTAGATTTTATCGAATATATAATTTTTTTATAGAACGCATCATGTCTAATGATCTTGTTAATCGATACCTGTAATTATTTCTTAGAAATTGTTCTTTGCTAATGAGCGCCATGCATTTAGTCATCAAACATGTAGGAATGCTATTAGCATTTGTGCGACATTTTGTTTTGTTATTATTATTACATGGTCTCAACACAAGTGCTCCCGGTGAGACAGGCACAGTACCACAAACCTCATAATACATTTAAATTTTTTTTTATTAGTTTCTATATTAATTTGATATTACAAGGTAAGGTATAAATATTAATAATACATATATATTATAGAATTTTTTCAAAGTCCTCCTCACTAGGAGATCCTGTGCTGAGGCGGACCAGGTTTTGCACAAAGGGGTTTCAGCGACTTCTATATTTCAACTTCAAGGTTAGGGTAGGGTCTTTCCAGTAATTTCTATGACGTTTTTTGAGAATAGTAGTCAGTTTTTGTTCTGGTAATTCCTTAGGCCAAGTTTTGCTGGACTTAATGCAATTATTGATTGAATTACTTTTTTTGATATTAAGTGGGAGTTTGTTATATAATTTTACAGCTAAAAATTCAGAGCTTCTTTGTCCAAAAGTAGTATTGCATTTAGGTTTTATTTATCTTATCTAGTTGCTTTGTTCTGGTATTATGATCATGAAGAGTCATAACCATTTTCTTATTTTTAAGATGATTAACTAGAATATTTTTGTCAAAGATTCTTTGGATACTTGGAACGTTAAAATGTTTAAAAACTTCCGTTGTTGACGTCCTTATGGGGACCTTTAAAATGGTCTTTATGATGCATTTATGGGTTGTATTTAACGGTTTCATGCAATTTGATGTAGCTGAGCCCCATCCCAAAATTCCTTATTCCAAATGAGAGTGACATAAAGCATAATATACTCTATTTAGATCCTCGATTGACCGGATATTTCGTAATTTTTTGAAGAAATATATGAGTTTTATTAGTTTTTTTGAAGTTCCGTTAATGTGTACATTAAGGTGGTCCAGGCCTATATAGTAAAAAAAAAAAAATCAAATATAGGTGTAGCCGTACCCTTGATTTGTTACACCTACCATTCCTATGATGTGTTAAAAATTTCAGCCCCTTATCTTATATACAAGGGGGTGCTCATCGAATTATAAGTTTTTGACAAAATTTCAGGATTTTAAATAAAACACGTAATTTAAAGTTTATTAATATTACAAGTATTTTAATCAAATAAGTATACAAATTATTTAAATATGAATAAAATTTTGTAACAAAGTAATACTTAACATAATATTAGTCGCAATCTTTCAAAACAATGTTTGTTAACTCCTTTTTGGATGTTTCAGTGGAAACGATTTTTCTGTTTTGTTCAACGCTGTGAAGTAAAAATTGCTTTTCTTCCTCAGTCTTAGTGAGTAACGTGTTATAATCTTCAAACAGTTTAACTCCTCTCTCCGCTGTATCATTAACAACACGCAAATTTGTGACGCAGCTTTTGCCTTGAAGGTAATCAACATTGTCATTCCAAGTCTCAGGAGGTAATTGCAAGAAAGAGTCCTTGATTTCAAGAACTAAGAGTGTTTTCAACGTTCTTTGTGTTGCAAAAGCATCTAATGTAACCTCTGAGGAAAGCTTAGCAGAGTCACCTCGTACTGAACGATTACCGACATCAAAATTTATTTTTTGAACAATGGCCTGTTTCTCAGCATCAGACAGCTTGTCAGAAAACAAGGCAAATGCAAGTAGTTCATCTGACAAATACCATAAGTGACGCTCTAAGACATCCCTAGCTGCTATACTGATTTCGGAAACAATGGATTCGTACAATTTTAAGCTCTTCCAAAGTAGTAAGTCATTTACTGGCGCATCTGCTGCCAAAGGCGCTTCGATCCAAACATTGGTGTAGATGAGCACACCAAACTAACAAATCGAACAATTTGTTTTTCTTCTCTCTTGGTTAGTTTAAATGCTTGTAAATTATTTCTAAAGAGAAAAAATCTTCAAAGCATACAGCAATTTCGCCATCCAACGAGCATGATGAATCGGACCTGGAGCGCGCCAATGTATCTTCGTAGGAGGTTTGTTCAAAACAATCATGGTGAGCTTTATTAGCTCTTCGTAATCATCACGAACTTGATTATCTCTAGATAGAGCGGTTGTAAGACTCTCAAGAGCATTTTCAGCGAACTGTTCTGCGTTCTCATCGAGGTCAAGACAATCATAGTCCTCCTTCGGTAATGTTTCCCAAATATCGCTGAATCTTTTGAAAAGTGGGATTTGAGAGCTTGATGGCCCAAAACAAAGAGTAAATATTTTTGAAAGCATTATTTCAAATATGTGATGACGACAAGCAAGTCACAAAAGATCACATCCTGTCTTTCCTTCTAAAAGAGTGCAAGCTCCCTTTTTGGCACCGGTGTTAGAAGCAGTAGTGTCAAAACTCATAGCCCGGACTTTATTTGTGACATTCCACTGTTGCATTGTATCAAAAACAGCATCAGATATTTGTTCCCCCGTTCCTGCAGTAAGTTTAGGTACTCCTAATAGTTTTCACAACCATTACCAGAGACAAGAATCGGAAGGCGCTCTACTTTCTTATTGCCAGTTATATCGGTCATCAGTTTGCCGTCCCAATGAATTACTAATGGAGAGTCAATATCAAATTTTTCTTTTATATTGGAGTTGTATTCGGCTCTCGCTTTTTTCTTGCACGTCGAATACTGCTGCGAGAGATTGGGAGTGAAGCAGGATTGCAACCGAGGGCAGCAGACAGTGGAATAATCAGTCGCATTGCTTCTCGATCGGTGATCTTGTTACGATCAAGCGCACTGGTAACATGTTGTGTAAATATACCACTAGTAGACGGCTCAACGCCACAGGAACTAGAAGCACTCTTAATATTTTTTGGTACAGCCACTACAAACTCATCTTTGAACTTATCCCCTAATATGCCAGCGTTACTAGAAGTGCTACTGGAAATGCACTCAAGTTCTATCTCTTGACTCGACACCACCGAAGATGAAGCATTACTTTTAGCAGCCATTTCTCTCAATTCTTCAGATCTTTGTTTCCGTTTTAGAGAGCGTTCTTTGACCTTTTCTAGTTTCTTGTCGATTGAGGTCATTATCATCTTACGTTCTCCTCTTTGTTCGATGAGAAACGCTCTGTCTTCCGCAATTTTGATCAAATTCAAAGCGCTTCCATGGGCAATATCAAAAATTTTGTCTAGTTCTTTTGTAAACAAATACTCTCTTTTTCTTTGTGCTTCAGAATTTCTTACTCGATTTTTCTTCAAAAGCAACCTAGTTCTTATGAAACTTAATCAGTTTTTCAATGCAATGATTTTGTTGTCCGGTCGGAATACTAGATTTACTCCATACTTTTATAAGTTCTGGAATAAGTATATGCGCGGAGTCTTTCACATTTTTTGATTCATTTAATATGTGGTGAAAACGGAGTAAAACTTGCTGAAGAGTAGGAAGTTGATTAAACCTCATCAATGGCTCAATATCTCGAACCCCAAGTAGAAAAACTTTGTCTTTTTTTCGAGTAGATGAACACATTTTATCACACTGATTCACTTCACAGTCTACGAAATAAGTGTTTAAATTTGTCTATAAAACTCTTCAGTACTTTATTTTAATATTTATTTAATAGTTTAGCACGCTGCCATATTCAGACTGATAATAATTATTCATAACTCACGGTTTATATACACAAATATAGGGTAGGGAGAGAGGGGTGGTCTACAAGGATTTTATTCGAATATATGGGTTTTCTTACAATTGTTACTAAGTGGTTTTTGGCTGTCTAATTTCTAATTATTTTGGTTTTTTCCAGTAGGCATAATTACCTCGGGCTTGTAGCTTTACTTCAATATTGTTTGGGAAAAACCTTACAAGTATCATGCATTATTAATGACCTAATCTTTAGTGTTGTCAAATTGTTATTATATTTATGGTGATATAATTATTCCAGGTCATACCTAATCTTTAGTGTTGTCAAATTGTTATTATATTTATGGTGATATAATTATTCCAGGTCATTAATAATGCATGATACTTGTAAGGTTTTTCCCAAACAATATTGAAGTAAAGCTACAAGCCCGAGGTAATTATGCCTACTGGAAAAAACCAAAATAATTTGAAATTAGACAGCCAAAGACCACTTAGTAACAATTGTAAGAAAACCCACATATTCGAATAAAATCCTTGTATACCACCCCTCTTACCCTCCCCATATTTGTGTATATAAGCCTGAAGATGGTCTTGACAGGCTGAACCAGGTTACAGTCAAATAAAATTAAGTGGAAAAAAGTTTTATATTAGTTTTATCATAATATATTAAAAAGTACAAATTAAGCATTTTACACAAAAATTTCAAAAACAACACTCGATTAAGCACCCCTTTTTACTTGAGCCATCTGGCTGAAATTTTATTATGTTATTACTATGAATACATGTAACAAATTCACGGAGCGGTCAGATGAAAAATAATAAAAAAAAAATTTTGGACCACCCTAATAAGCAGATATGTTTATTTATTTTAAAAACAACATTTGGATAGCCATTATTTTTATATTTGGGATTTCATATACATTCATCAAGGAATAATTCTATGAACTTTATGGTTTCATCACATGTTCAAACTACCTCCATTACGTTGAAAAATGTTTCGAAGCTAAGTAAATACTTTTAAAATAGGATGTCAACTCCGGAGCACGTTCAAGGAGACACTGAGTAGTAGCCCACTATCCTTTGATGTGCGGATAAAAAACTGACACCGTGGCTATCCCACGCCATCGCACTAAGCCATAAGCCACCCGACGCCACTTCACCCTCTACACGATGGGCCATCTGTAGTGGGCCAGCCGATGGCCCATCGTGTAGAGGGCCTATAACGGTACATTTTTTAATATCTTTTATCGGTCCAGCAAGAAAGAATCATTCCCTGTGATGTGAACACAGTGTTAAATTTACAAAAGTATCATCGAGGATATACTTGTAATAGGAAACATTGCAAACTATGAATCGACAAGAAAATCGCCTTTTTATTCCCTTTTATATTTCAAGCATCAATACATAATTGCGCCTGATAATTTAAATCTTTATTGCATTATCGGGGCGAAATGGCTGCGTCAAAAATGAATATGAACCAAACCGAACTTAATGATAAATATGAATTTTGATTTCTGTTTTTCTTCTTGAGTCGCTTCCTCATTACTACATTAGGATCGTGACCCCCACTCCAATCTCACTCGAGTGCAAGGCTCCTCCATTCCTCGCGATCCTCCGCTGCGTGGAGAGCGAAGAACACTGGCGTTCCAGACGCCTGCGAAATTTGGTCACTCCAACGTATCGGTGACTTTCCTCTGCTTCTTCTGCCTTCCACTTTGTCAGTGACCATGAGCTTCTCCAGGTCGGAGTTCTCGGTTTGGCAAGCAATATGTCCAAAGAATCTGGGGATACGCTGTAGGCAGATTCTGGATGCCAAGCTCTTCCAGAATTGATATGTTTGTTCGACTGGCTGTCAATGGAATCCTGAGCATTTTCCTCCAACACCACATTTCGAGGGCGTCTATCCGCTTCCTTTAGCTGACTCTGAGTCGCCATATTTCCATACAATAAAGGAACATGGGGAAAATCAGATCCGGACAAGTCTCATATTGGTCTTCGGTATGCTTCTGTCACTCCATATCTCTTGTATTCTGCTCATGGCGTATTTTGTCATTCAAATTCTGTTTTTCACTTCTGTTTCACAACCGCCTTCGTCACTTATAGACAAGCTTAGGTATTTATGTTATAATACTGGTTAATAAATCATCTTTTATGAAAAAAACATTACTCATATTTGTATACCTCATTAGGTTAATCCGACTCTGAGCATCGGCTACATCTGGCACTTCTTCAAATATTAAAATTCAAATTGTTCTGGAACGGTCTATTTGCGTCCAAGCACGATGTTTTAATTTCACCATAACCAATTGTCCGGTATTCAACTACCTATTGTTGCACAAAATACATCTGTGCGCGTGTGCGTGTCATTTTACGAGTACATCTACGTACAAATCATGCCAAGTAGCTACAGAGGTGCCGCTACGTTAGTCTGATTTTTATTTATTAAAGTACCTACTTAATTCATTATAATTTTTGCTGTACCTACTACTCGAATATATTTTTTTCAAGTAGGTGTATATTACAGATCGACACATTTAATTATGCAGTCGGTGGCGTCACTATTGTTGATATTTATTTAATTGTAAGAAACAAACAATTTTTAATACAAATATATTTACAAAGGAAGTTTAACGAAAGGTAAGCCAACAAAGTGTATTGTGTTAACAGTGGTTAAATACAGGTGTTTTATGTATAAAGCTAACAAGATAAAAAAAAACACCATAATAAGGAAGAGGGAAGAGGAAGATAGGATCGGGACAGGAAATACTCTCTGGCCATTATTCATAATTTTAATCAATATATCATTTTATAATAATAATCCAAAATATTTTTTTCTATCTTCTGTACATTGATCACAACATGCATGCACCTATATTGTTCTAATTGTGCTTTACTTTTGTATGATGATTATTATTTATTGTTGTATTATATATAATATTGTTGAACTAAACTCCTGCTGACAAGCTACTTACAGTGGCTTAGCGGGTACAAGTTCCAATTGTATGTAATTAATATTATACAATAATAAAGATAACGTATTTTTCCGGTGCATATTTTGTATTTAACTTGTTTTCTGTTCAATATTGTAAAGTTTTTTTTGTTTGGTTCTGTTAAGTTGTCAAGTTCTTATCAATATCCTTGTAAAATCTGTGGTTTTACCAAATTTACAATAAAATTGACTTATAAAGGTTTGTTCGGTTGTGTATTGTTCGCTGTGCCTTATCGCTTATTTTGATAAGGCTATCGAAGTTCATTCAGAGAGAAAAAAATATGAAAAACCGTTTGTGTTGAAATCATATCGTTCGCTTTAAAAATAAACTCGTGCTGAAAATTGTAACCCTTTGATGACTAAAATAATATATTTTCATATGAAGCGGTAACTTGGTGATGTGACATTATAATTTAAAATATAAAACAATAACTTTGTTTACATCACTTCTATTTATACCAGGGCGATACTGAGAGTATCTCCAAATTTTTTCTATGTACCTCTTTTTATTTCCTTTTTTCTTTTTTATAAACAAAGACACATATCTCGGGTTACGAATAACCTGACAATATTTGAAAATCTCCTACTGCCATCACACTAAACGGAAAATCTTGCTTTTGTCGTGAGGGGGGACTTAGCCAGCCGAGGAGTTGAACTCACGACGCCTGACGCGCTACCAACTCGGCCACTGACCGGCCGCTTGCTAAGATATCGCATAGGAAACAATCACACTCACATAATGGCGTGAATATACAATATATTGATAATGTGCCACCAACAAAGAATTGACAAGCATACCTACCTACCTACGGTTTTTATTTTTACTGCTCCATGAACACACCGTGTTTCAAAAACGATTTATTCGTATAATTGTTTGGCTGGAGTCTTCACCGCCGCCATTTGTGGCATTCTCCTTCTATGCTAAGCACTTATCTCCTTCGCTGCCTCTGTAGTACAACATCTACGTGTATCATTTTAATGTTCCTTTTTCAAAGTGTCATCCTGTCACTGTCACGTGCGACGTTCCGCTACTTCCGTTTGCTGGAGTTCCTACCCACACACACATCATAAACTACCTATACACACCGGTATGTATACAACTATACAATATTGCAGAGATGCTCAGACTTATATTAACAGAGATAAAATTATCAGTACCAACTCTTGACATAACCCTACTCAATTATTTGGTACCTTCACTTGAATGTGTCGTGTCTTTACGGGAAGCCCCCCTCTGCCATTCACCTGCACGTCTGTATAAGTTATATTCTGACGGCCTCCGTGGTTGAGTGGTTTCGTTCCTCGGCGTGCGCAAGTAAATTTTATTTAATTAATTTGTGTTATTTCACAATTTAATCATTTAAAGTAATGTGTAATATATTTGCGGCACGTTCCTGAGTGGTGGATACTATCAGCTATTCAAATTCGAAACGTTGCTTGAAATGGCTTTCGCCGTGTTTGGTGACCAGATCTGCATAGCCAGGTACTTCCCCATCTTCCTCTACCCCATTTCCTTTCCCTCCCCACTACCTTCAGCCTAACAATGTACCTCAATTGGGGATGCCATAGTCAAATATCATTTCTTTAGTATTCAGTCTACTTTCCATTTGATGCATGGTATTATCTTTTAATGCTGACCTATGGAATTGCGTATCACGGTAACCATCCAATGTGAATTTTACCGTTGACAAGTTATTGATAAACGCATTACATTGCTCTGAATTTAATAATAATAGTAATGCTTTATCTCAGAAGGCATGCAGGGGTAGTGCAGAGCACAATAATAATACCAAAAAAAAAATAACAATAAATAAAAAAGAAACAGAAAATAATTATATAAACGATATTAATCACTACAAAATGAAAATTGTTTTTGGTAGATATTTAACGGTCTCCCGTCTCCATCAAGGGGGACTCCATTCAGGCAGCCATGGGAGTAATGATGGTATTTTTGGATTGGCGTACTCTGCACCATAAGTTTCTCATGCGGTGGCGGAGAAGTGTCCATGTATGAAAATCTTCACATGTATGGTGTACTGGACGTGTAGGACCCGCATCAGAAAAATAGTGTAAATATTTACGCACCGGCAGACAGGGACGCACGACTATTGTGATTTTCGAATCCCTTGAGAAAGGGGTTAGGTAATTTCCCAATGGAGATGTTGTTGCTCTGAGTGTACTTAACTTATGGCATCAGATGGTATGATCGGACGCTGAGATAGCGGGTGGTGACGTCCGGTTGCTGGCTGTAGAGTACTGTTCTTATCTGGTAGCGGCAGGTCCAGGATCCAAGGGAGGAGATATATTTTCTGCGGCTGAAGTGAAAGGAGAAGCACATACCACTGTGCGTACGCTATTTATAGCGCGCGTGGCGCGATTGAACATTATGTGCTGGTATTGCACGTGTTCTGTAATCTCGGCTCGGTATTGCATGTGTTGTGTAATAATTTATATTCGGTTATAAAGACATAATATGTTTATCAGGTTAAATTAATCTACATTACACGTTCGACACATATGGAGTAGTTTCTTTAGTGCGCTAAGTGATGGTGCTAGAAGAACCATATCTTCTGCGTAATTAATATTATTCAAACATACTGCTTGAACATGGCAACCTATTTTGTGTCATTAAGTCTTTGAATTAATTCGTCAGTGTAGATATTAAAGAGAACCTGGACCTTTCGATCTTTTGTTTTCGATAGTAGACCATTTTGAAGTTAGATTTCCTGAGTGATTCTTCAAACTACGCCACAAAAATTGGATAACTCATGAAAGTTACGATTTTCATGAATAAAATGAGGAGTATATTTTTAATTTTAAAATGAAATTATAGAACTTAGAAAAGATGTAAATAGTCGTAAAAAATGGAAAAAAAAAGTTTAAGCATGGCCATAGATAATAGAGTTTAAATAATGGCGGTTCTTAGCTCTTCACTCTACGATGAAATCTAAGCTATACACTCAACTGGTGGACCGACATTTACGATCTAATTTACGTTATCGACTTTATAATCTTAATGTGAATATCCCTGCCATACTGAACATATTGAACGCGTTGCAAATTCTCCTTTATCTTCTCGCTAACTCGTTTCCTACTCCTATCTTCTTACTGGAGACATAGTTATCCCATCTCATTGAAACGTATAATACCAGATATACCCATTTGCTGGCTACGATCTCCAGGTAAGATTTCTCAGAAATGAAAGAATGAGACTGGTTGAATGTCGTGAATCTAATTACTTAACTTGAGTTCTCTTCATTTTTTGAAAAGACATCACATGATTAATGTTACTGTGATATCCAGGAAATGGAGGAACATTTCTACTGTAGAACATGTCACTTTACTCCAAGAACGTCAATCAATTATGAAACAATATCATTTTGATGCAATGGACTAGCCGCGACAGTTCCACGAGCGCAATTCCCGTTATTTTTAAGGAAGATTCCTTATCTTTTTCCTTAGGCTTAAAAACTTCTTGATTAACTTACACTTACAATTATTACACTTTTGTGTGCTTTACCACTGACAGCACGAGCAATAATCATACATGTATTTATATTATTATAAATAGGTATGTTAGTTGTAAGACTCTAGTTGTACGTCATTTTGCAGTATTGTATACACAATATGCACTTGGTCATAGATATGTATTAGTTTTAAATAGGTACTAGGTTTATATATGTGTTCGGTTTTTATTCTAGTTATGCCTACTTAAGTTTAAATTGTCACTAGCTATAACTTTTAGTTGGTAAGTGACTACCTATAAGCCATAGATGTAAGTCACTAATTATAAGTCTCAGTAGTTAGTCCCTAGCCATAAGTCTTACTTATAAGCCATTAGTAATAAAGTTTAACTGTAAGGTATTGGTTGTATATGTTATTTAATTAATTGTAAAGCGCCCTTGAGGCGATTTTCTCACTAAAACGGCGCTATAGAAGTAATCCAATTATTATTATTATAACTGTGGTTCTGGTTCTCTCGGATGACAGCTGTCAGCTGCCATTAAGCGAATGAAATTCATTAAAATATCAATATTTGTGTAGTTTTAACAAGAGAAAAACTCAATATGACGTAAGTTACCAATTACATCATTGTTTACTTTAAACGTTATTTGTTAGTAAACCTTGTTAAATATTATATAGATGTTGACATTTTCGGCACAATCTTCGGCAATTCATGGCAGGCGCGGCATAGAGGAGAGTCGTTCCGGCCGGACCGGAGTCCAATGATTCGATTCCGAAGGCGGTGCTCTCACTCCGAGTTCTCAAATCTGGATTCACTCGTTCCGAACTCACATTCAAGGAACGACTAAGGTTTTGTATTGGAGTCAGAAACTATTCAATAGTTTAATATTAACGATTTTTGCTTCCGGAATGGCGGACCCGGGCGGTCCGAAAGAAACGAAGGCCCGAGTCCGAGGAATCGAGTCCGTGTGGCTGAACTCGGAATTGGAACTGAGTTCGTAAAATAAGTGGAATGACTCGCCTCTACGGTCAGCACAAATTAACCATGACGGAAAATGTCACTTTTAGTATTAATGACAAAAATGTCATTACTATCTAGTGAGGTAGGTACCCTTTTACAAAGCGTAATACTGGGTTAAAAGGCGTATTCACGACATTAAAAATAAAATAAAAATGTATTAAAATGCATTATAATATAATGTAATTGTTTTAAAAGTTTTGGTTCAAAACCTTGTGTCACTTGAATATATTTCCTTAATTTGTGTTTTTAAATAATCTCTTAACAATCTGTTTAGGATTTTTTTTACTATGTCTCTCCGAAATTCCGCAGTTAATCAGGAAGTCTTTAAGCCTAAGGAAAAAGATTATTAATCTTCCTTAAAAATAACCAGAATAGCGCTCCAGTCGAGTTGAGTGTCAAGAAGTTCCACATGCCACCTAAATTTTTCACCATGCAATAGATGGAAAACAAATTTAATAATCTCCAATACAAAGTAAATCTTTGTGTGTGTAATTTTTTCACCAAAACAATCTGTTGTGATCATACATAGGAAGTGTTATTTTGCCTCTCTTGAAGTATCTGGTAAACATTGCATATCCACTGATGCCTTGGGTACACAGGTAGGTATAAAAACCCAACGTGATTATAATCAATGTTTGGAGAAGGAGGCTGGAATATGAACAAAACGACATACATTCCTTCGAATTAGAAGGTCAACCTTACCACAGTTGAACATTTGATTACCACATTCAAGTTTAGTTTTATGCGTGGTATTTTCCTCCGACAGCTGTATGGTTTGTCCCGCACGAAGATACCGGTTTCCCTGGCCTCTAATTCGACATTATTAAAGGCCTTATATGCACGCTTGTCTAGCTTCATTTTACGTTTCATCTCGAAAATATTCTTCGTATTGGATGACCAAGGCCAATCTCAGCTGCCGCGCGAAACTTTTAAATGGGGATTTGATCATTTTATAAAATTGTTTGTTCTTTGTCCTCTGATGTTGTATTGTTATAATATCAAACAATAACTTCCTCGATACAACGAGTTTAATAAATAACTCCCGTTTGAACTTTCCGTGTTGATTTTTTCGGATTTAGAAGATCTGCATAGATGTTTTTGTATTCGTAAGACCATATGAATGAAAAGGGTATTATAATTTTTCAAAAGATTGGTATTCACTTTGTGACGTCATTATTATTAGATGAATTTAAAATTATTTTGTATTCACTATTTTATTTGATTACTTATTACCTACTTTTATCAATTTTTGTTTATGTTTATACTGTGTCTATTCTTAGATTATTGTGTTCTATGTTTATCATTTGTCTATACTTGACATTATTATTTTTTAGTATTCTATATATTCCTGATGAAGACAGCATCGCTTTCTAAACATGTAGTAGATATGTGTATATTAATACAGTGGTGAATACAAAATAATTTTAAATTCATTTATGAAAATGGTATTGCTGCCCGAATATCCCTCTTTTACCGTATACTCGAGTACTCTGAAAATAATTGCTAAATTTTTACGGGAAGATCTTTCAATATTCGACCTCTTATCATAATCATCACCCACAGTGTCTAAATTAAGTCTCAGAAGATCTTGTCCTTAGCTAATAAAAATGTTAATAAAAATTATTATAAAACATTTAACAAGAAATTTATTTTAAAAATTAAAAAAGAAATTATTTTTAATACTAATATTCATATGAAAATAAATAAATTCAAGATATAACTATTTAAAAAAAAAAAAAAAATATATATATATATATACACATTTAATTGACTATTAACACTTTTTCTAATTTCAAATTTGTCTAATTGCAAACCGGTTGTATTTGTTTGTAATATTTTTAAACCTTTATTTATATCAAAAGAATGATTCGTTTCCAAAATATGATCGGCAAATTCAGAATAATAATTATTACTAAAGATATTGTAAAGGATAAAAAGTTATACATTACAATATATTTTTAAGCGATGATTTTGAGTTGAAAACATCGCGCCTTCTCTCTTTTTACATATTCATTCCTGGATATCGAATAATTTATTTTTTACAATATGTTGCCTTTACCAGTTCGTCCCCCAAGTTATACATTCATTCGTTCATTATTTTACAATACATTTCAATGTTTCAATGCACTATTTTGTATTTGTTTGTTGAAGTACTGTGCGGTAGTGGTGGGCGAATCGGCTCGGTTTAGTGAGCCGGATCACTAAATCAGCTCTTTGTATTTCACCGAGCCGGTTCGGTGATCCGGCTCGTTTGAACGACGGTTCGCGTCCCCCCGCACCATGCCCCCTCCCTCGCTCCCTTGGCCCTCTTAAAGACGTCCTTAAGACGCTCTTACATGATACTTTTTTCGTCCAGTTTTCATGTGGATTGTCTTTACAGAGAGCTGATTTAGTGATCCGGCTCACTAAACCGACCCGCTTCGCCTACCACTACTGTGCGGGCGATACGCGCCGATACGCCAACATCCAATAATTTAATAATATGGTATTGTGGTAATCACGAGGCAGTACGAAGTTAATCTGCAAAATAACTCCAGATTATCTGTATTGACCGAACAAGGGGCGTGTCAGTTCAATTTTGATTACTTTTTATACCATTATCTACAACAACAACAAAAAAATATACATATTGTCGACCTACTCGTATATATCTGTTAATATAGAGCATAGGTTCCCAAACTTCCCCCCCCCCCCCTGAACCCCCTTGCCATTCTTTTAATTGTCCCTGGACCCCCCACCTCCCTCAGCCTGTTTGTTAAAAAAATTGGTATAATACTGAACAAGTGGTATTTATTCACTGCGCGATGCATTGCTACTGGTATGAAAATTTGTAAAAACTTGCACATGAAGGTGCCTGCGATGGCTCGATTCGCTTTAAGTGCGCAGTAGGCTTGTCGAGTGAAACTTACTACGGTGCTTTACAATGCGTGCAGTCTAAATTAACTCCGATCAGTGGACCCCTATTTACATCTCGTGGACCCCCTTTTATTTTTCTCTCTACCATGAACCTCCCGCAAATGGAGGTACATGTCAGACCCCCATTTGCAGGGGGAACCCCTGATAATGGGAACCTTTGATATAGATGTGTCTGTGGTGTTTTGGAAAAGTGAGTCAGTAAATATTCAACATATTTTTTTAAAAATTAACTCCACACAGGACACCCTGAGGAAAATGCTTTCCCTCAAGGCTTATACCATCTTTGAGGATGCTGTGTGGAGGGTCTTCTCGAGGAGAGGGAGGAGTGAGCATGTATTTTGAAGAGACTCATGTTGTAGGAGGGAGGAAACAGAGGCCGGAAAATCGTTCCACAGTCTCGTCTGTTTAACTCAAGAACGACTCATAGAAACGATCCGTTCTCATGTGGCTGAGTTGGCATCGCACCCAGGCGTCGCGAGTTCAATTCCTCGGCTGGCTAAGTCCTCCATCACGACAAAAGCAATATCTTCAGCTTACCGTGACGGTAGTAGGAGATTTTCGAATATTTTCATGTTATTCTGCGTTATTTTGGTGCGAAGCGTTCTAGTCTTTCGAAGAGGGGCAACGGAATTCAACAGAGAGCTGTGTTATGAAATTATTCATAGGTGGGCCAAAATTGTCGTGCTTATTTGTACGATACGCTAAATCTATTAAGGATATATCGATGCATTGGAGTTGTAAATTAGTGATATAAAACTTTTTTCAAAGGCCTACTTAGTATCACAAATAAATCAATACTGTACTTGTATATAATTATTATTATCTATGTATCTGTAATGTGGTATAATATTACAATAATGGGAGTTTATAAAATGTTTTGTATAAAATATTTACGTATGTAAGTTTTTTTTTAAAGAAGAGTTTATTTTTATTCTTTGTTCTGATTGGTCAATAATACAGCGCCATATGTCTCTTTATATATAAAATAAATATTAAACTCATATATACAAGCCTAGAATTCATTAAAACGTCACAAGTACGCACACACTTTACACGACCGCATGATAACTTATTTTGTATTTTAATTGTTGACTATCTGAAAATACGAAATAAGTTGTAAGCATTAAAATGTTTACAGAATAGCAGTTTAATTCAAAATTGTATACTATTTATTATATTTTGTAAACTATTCGATCTTTTACTGTGTTTTTCTTAGTCCTCCTCTCTAGGGGTTCCTGTGCTGCGGTATACATACACAATATGGCAAGCAATCCATTAGCTACGAGGGGGGGCATTTGATATAATTGCCTTCTGGACGAAATTAAAAAAAAACGAGAAGTCTATGTGTAATGTCTTTATTTAAATGTAACATCCTTTCTTTCTGGAATTAAAAACAAAAAAATCTATAAGGCGCTGTTTCTTTTCATAAATATTACCCCGGATTATCAGCTGGGTAGTCTTGTATTTGTTGCTACACACGGGATCATTAAATATTTTAATATACCGCCTATTATTGAAAATTGATAAAAGTATTGTCTTAAAAAAATTCATGTCAATGTTTTTTTTTAATGTCACCCGGATTCGAATCCTCAACCTGACCACCTAGTCTACAAGGTCGCCTATGAGATTCGCGGTTAAAAAATCGTATCCATCAATCTAGAAAATAAAATAAAGCGAAGAACGAAAAAACTCCCCGCCCCTGTCATAACTCATTAGCTGAGGCCTGATATTTTCAATTTTAATTTTTATGGCAAAGCAGTTTTATTTTTCAACAAAAGCCGTCAAAATTTTAAAGATAAAACGGTGTTATTTTCCAAAGTTGATTGCAGAAAGGAAGGCATTATGAGATAGAAGAAAAAAACGTGACATTGAGCAATAGTGCTAGACAGTAGCGGTTCGTGACCTATCTCACTGGGAATTCAGTCGGAGATTAGAAAAGTGAGAAAACTTCTACATATAAAGCTCTTTTCCATAATTTTTTTTTTCCTTAAAATTTTCATATCACTGCGTAAGAAATTAGCGACCTAGCAACAAGAAACAATTCGGTGATTCATTAAAACGTCCGTAGCTAATGAATGATATACAATAAATTAATTAAAAATTACGTTGTATTCACCACTTTATTAATATATACGTATCAACATGTTTCAAAACTACGTTTAATACAATTTGAAGCAGTGCCCAACGTTTTGATTCTGACTGGTGGTCTCTCACCATGGCGATACTGAGAGTATCTCCCATTCTGATTCGTCACTATTTATAAATCCTTGTACGAAATAATGATTTGAGGAAATTGCTAGACAGACCCCAGACGTTTATTTGCGAGTATTAATTAGTAACCTTGGATTTGCAATGTAATATTATTAGTAAGCAATCCGAATTCAAAAGGCGAGTTTAATTGGTTTAAAATGTAAATATTTCCAACTCGGTTCAAAGCCCGAGCCGTAACAGCTAATCAATCACGGTGAATAATTATTGTATTATTAGTAGTTAGTTACACGTGAAAAATCACAGGTGCAACTTGACTTGCATTGTTCAACTTTTAGAAATGGCCTGCGAAATAATTCATATATTGGGTACATTGGAATAATTTTAACGGTCAGCACCCAAAAATAGACACTTTGCAGGTTGCTAACTAAAGAAATACTACGAATGATTTATCTGTAATTACTGTACGGGTAATTAGGAAAATGTATAAGGTTTCAAAAGACAATCATCCGCAAACTGTAATATTTTAAATTCTGTATGTAAAACGTTTGAAATTGTTTTCACTGGTTCTCAGACATTTTTAGATGTATATCACAGAATTTAACGATTTCAGTTTGAGGATTTTACATAGATACATAATTTATGTGGCATTTCTTGAGTTAGCAATCTGAAAAGCGATGTTTAGGGCCATTTTTTAGTTCTGGCTCTTAAAGAAATTCTTGCTTGTTGTGTAATGGTGTACTGTATCGCAGGACTATCGTGTTACAAACTATTTCGAATCAATTTAAACCAATATCGATGTGCACCACTACACAGGTAAGAATATCCGTAAAATTATTTGCCTTCGTCGTATTCAATTTTGAAAAGTTCATCCTCGTACGGACGGACGGACGAACGGACGGACGTACTCACAAGGGGAATCATTTTATGTAATTATTTATTCTCTAACCTGTTCACCTGACGAGGATGAAAGGATTGAAAAATAACACGCGTTACGTTTAAAATACTATTTGAATTTCGACCAATTTGTGTGATTTTTTGTTTATTAAATTACCAAGTGTTTCATAGCACCCTTTTTAATAAAGCCTCCGTAATTGACTCATCAAATGAAAACTGGTATCTCAATTTCTCAGATATGATTTAATATTCTCAAGGCCAATTGTATATTGTTGGTTGACTTTTTCAAGATGTATGTAGATAGGTAAGGTCGATACTACTCATCTGCTACTTACTATACTTCTGTATACATCTTTTTGAATGTCTTATTTTTTATTTTTAGAATAGGTCTTATAAAATTGAGTAGTCCTGCATAACAACCAACATAATATCACACGCCTGTGATCGAGAGGTTGCATTGTCATCGAAACGTAGCTTATAATGTCTTTGGCTATGTTTGGTGATCGTGTCTGAATATCCAAGCACTTCCCAATCTTCCTTTCCCCACTTCATAAGAGTAGTTTTTTTTTTCAAATTGACCTTTAACTATAAAACAAAAAGCTGGCTGCACGGTTTAGAACAACCAAAAACTTAAATTTTGTAATAAAATTTTGTGATACTCAATTGAAAATTATATTGCACTGTTAATTACCATATACATCAGTCATCCACAATCCGCGGCCTGCGGGCCGCTGCGGCCCGCTGGCTAAATAAAAATCGACAACATTAATTTATTGGTTTAACATTATGCTTAGAAAAGCAAACTTATCGGTTTTCAATATATTGATTCAGCCGCCCAAAATTACAAACATCTATGCGTGTTTTTTTTTAAAATTGTATATCCTTATAATTTGACGGCCTCCATGGTCGAGGGGTAAGGCTCTCCACTACGAATTCGAAGGTCGCGGGTTCAAATCCCGGCGTGCGTAAGTAAATTTTATTTAATTAATTTGTGCTGTTTCACAATTAATTTATTTAAAATAATATATAGTATATTTGCGCACGTTCCAGAGTGGAAGATACTCTCAGTATCGCCCTGGTGAAAGACCACCATTCAGAATTGAAACGGTGCTTGAAATGCCTTTTAGCCGTGTTTGGTGACATTTCCCAATAGAGGATGCCATAGTCTCACTGGCTCCAGACGATTGGGAGCATTTGAGACTCTTGTGCGGTATTCATGTAAAAAAAAAAATTAAAATCAATATAATTTATTTTTTCAGGAATGTTTAGGTAGGTAATGAGCTACCCCTTACAAAAATTATTTATTTATGTATAGACATACAACAGCATTCCCATGAGTCATCAATTCAGTTAATTTATTGGTTTTGGAGCGCTTTCGTGCAAAATTTGCCCTGCGGGCCTTGTCCGTGGTTGATGCGAGGGTCTGGGTCCAGAGGGTGGTGGTAGTCCGGAATTCAAGGTCCAGGGTCAGCGGTGATCAGAATGAAGAAGAAGGTAAGTCGGTAGAAGCAGAGCGAGGTGGGGCAGTCGAGGTAGATGAGTGTTTGTCGGGGCGACAGTTGCTGGCTGACTGACAAATAACCGCTTTTGCGGTCTATTTATACCCCTAGCCAGGCGCTAACCCGAGCGCTCTGGTTGGGATTTCTCGACGTTATCGGCACACTTCCGTGCCTGTAGTATCGCGTAAGTTTTCCGACAACTACCTCGGACTACCACCATCTCTCTCGCACAGCGTTGTCTCGCTCTTTCGTTTTATTTAGTCATTCTTAAAAGGCAGTGACGGGGCAATTCCCGCCACCTGCACAATATATTTCAGTATTTACATAAAAGGACAACGTTTCCTTTGGCTAGGGGAGCCGGGCCAGTTACGAAAATCAAACATTTATTTTCCGCTTAGTTCCGGCCCCGTGAAAGTGTCGACAATATAATTAAATTAATCAATTAAAACTATCGCCGCGCCAAACATCGCGGAAGAGGTGAAGACGTCCGACACAATAGGTATATCTACTAACCAGTGGCGTGCAGTCCATGAAGGCTGAAAAGCTAGGCCAACCCTGAGATATGACAATTTTTTGATCAAAGCGAATTTATTCCATGAATTTAGTCAGGAACTTGTGCACTCATTTATTCAGTTGGTCACAATAATCAGTGGAAGATGACAATAAAGTGGCTATTTTCAATCTCCAATTTATATCCAAATTTGAAAAACTACCTTTGTTCATAGAGCAATGCACGCCACTCCTACTGACTCCGGACAGTTGGGACATCTGTACGGTATTCGCATTAAAAAAACATCCACACTTGCGACCCCACCGATTACAAAGTTAACCGTGTCCATCTGTAGGTACCCTACTACCTGCGGCCCGTGAACATATTGAAAATGGATCAATTGACCCTTTGGCTAAAAAGATTGTAAATCACTGATTTATACATCTTTCGTCACTCCACTTATATATTTCATTTAAATATATCACGGAGATGAAAACGGACGTTAATTGTATAATACAAACAGTTATATATGGTCACTAAATTAATTTGGCAGTATCGTTAACTTAACATTAAACTAAAGTTATAAACTACTTTCCCGTAGTGTAATGTGTTCCGCGATACCTCGATTAAAACTACGTGGTCATAATTTTCAACGTATGAATGGTTTATATGCTCTACCCATTATAAATCCCACCACACGTTGTTAACGTAAGGTAAACTTTATTTTTTAAAAACTTGGTTACTCACGGAATTTCGTTTTCTTAATATTTAAAGGTACCAAACTTAGTTGAACGTTAAAATCTTAAAGCCTAGCTTAAATACAATATATAAGGTCGTGAAGTTACTTTTGGAAGGTTTACAACTTTTCGTTTTAAATATTAATGCGGAACAACTCAACGAGCTTAGGTTCTTTAGAGTTGTTCGCTTGTTCTTTTCTGGTTTTTAGGGTATGATCACTGACGTCAGCATTGATAAATTTGTCCTTACGATTTCGACAGCTGGAGGCAAAGGTCGCGTGACACCCATTTTGGCACCAGATTTGGTTCATGTTTGTTTTACTAAATACTCAAATATTTGTGAAAAGACCGATCCTTTTTACTTAAATTGAAGGCCCGCCTATCTCGCCCCCCACTCCTCTTATTTTGCTTTATCCCCCCTGCGTGTTAGGGCATCTCTGTATATTATTTGCTCTGTGTGTATGAACTATCTTTTCTAACAACTTTGTTTATTAATGTTCCTCTCGGATGCTGTAAAGCCATTTTTCTTAAGTTAACAATCACAATCATAACGACCACACAGATATACCCACACATTATAGGCAAAAAAAACATTTAATAAGGCATTTACAAACAATTACAAATGTGCGAATGAATAGATGTGCCATAATGGCCAAATTTTCCTACCATTTCGACGGCTGGAGGGAACCACGTGATAATCTAAATTTGTCACTAGGCGGGTTTACGCATTTCTCGAAAACATGACATCGTCATTCGTGTATTGACTGGCGGCGACCGATCATTCGAAGATTTTATTGAATAAAACAATAATTATGGTTTTCTTCGCATTCAAACGTTGTAAAAATAGAACTTGTAAAGAGAATAGTTTGATCAAAAGATTGATAAGCACTTATCAAATGTTCCGCGAATTCAGAAAAACCTACACTATTTTAACATCGTATGTATTCTTTGACTCTATCATTAAAATTAACAACAAAAAAAGAATTTAAATAATATCTCCGATAACATGTGCTTTTCCATATTCCTCTGAGTTCAGAACCGTATATAAATTTCGCTAATAAACATTGTTTATCTCTAGCGACCTTCCAGGTGCGAATTGTTCTGTATAATATAATCTACCTGTTCATAAATTTAATAACATGTATATTTTAACGCGGCATCACCGTCATTGGTCAAGCGAATTGTACATATAGTTTGGTATTACAGATCGACGAACCGGTGAATGTAATTTGTTTGCCATAAATTGTATTGATAAATTTGTCAATAGTTACTGATAAGATGGAAAAAAAACATTTGTACAGCGCCTTTGAGGTGATTTTCACAAAAAGGCCCCTATAAAAATCACCCAAATATTATTATTCCCTCACTCAGTGTAACTAGTTTTGAGGTATGTGTAAACATTGAGTTGACAGCTTCCTGTGACAATTCGGTTTTAAAAACATCTCAAATATTGCCGATAAATTACGATCATATTTATAGTAATACATTTTTACACTTCGGCGGAAAACGTGTCTACAACCAAAAAAAAAAAACTGCTAATTCCATTCTGCTTCGGAGGTCGTCGAGGTTTAAGTTTTCTTCAAAAACATTCTTAAATTTTAGCCTGTTTGTTGTTTTTTTGGCTAAATTTCAAAGTCGATATATTTCTCTCAATTCGAATTTGTTCAGATGTGAATTTACGACATTTTCTTTAAATTTGACATTCGCACATTTTTCACTGTCAAACAATCAGGCTGAATAACTGTACCTAAAAAATAATCTTCTGTCATTCCATGATTCAATTTGTGACACGGATAATATTTATAGTATACCACTAATCTACAATTTGTACAAGTCCGTGACATGTTATTATTGTATTGAATTTCGAAAGGTGGCCCCAAAGGTATCTGTTACATTTTTCCCACTTTGCGGTAGATTAAGGCTTTCATTGGCCGTCCTTGGGAATTACAAAATACCTTTCTCGGCAGACATTTGAGTGGCTTCAGATAATAAGTTATCTATGATGTTGAGTCCACGAGAGTGAGATATTCTATTGGCCGACAGTCCTGGGATTAAGTGTCGTAATTCAGAACTAACGATTTGCGAACCGAAAACAAGATTAAGCTTCTTGGGCCCAGCATTAGGAATTGAGATTTATTTCTCGGTAAAGTCAATTAGGCATATATTTTTTGCTTCGTGATAACTTGACCAACACCTATGTATGTGCTTTCTGGTAATATAATGATATAATTTAATGTCTGTGCTGATTATAGCGGAATAGACAAAACTCTTGAGAGGAGTAAAAAAAAATCGCATGATCATAATGACATCATTGTTTTTTATTGCACTATTAGACCTTGTTCACATAAAGCGATTTCTGTGGCGCGATTCTGAGCGACTTGAAACCAGATTCCCGATTCCGTTTTTTTTTGAAGGATAAGACATTGTTCTTATCCTTAGGTTAAAATATTTTTATTAATTGTTTTTGTGTTTAATTCGTAAAACCCCATTTATTTTTTTTTTAAATTTAATGTACATCAAATTTAATAATGTTATTATTAGGTTCTGCAAGTATTTTTAGTTTCTATTATTGTGACAGCTCTTTCGGCGTTTAAGGACATTTTCAAACTGCAGTTAATCCACATTGTGACGAGTTATTTATATAATTTTATTTACTCCCTCCCCATTCTAATTTGGACGGGTTTTTAAAGATAATGATTCATTATCGGTTAAACAGATTTAGTTAGAAAATAATTAAAATTCTCTATTCTGTGAAGTTTTTTTTACATGTATAATGTGTTTACTCGTATTTAAATGATAATGTTTTCTTAATTGATTTATTTAAATGTGTTACGTTGTTTTTATAATTCTTCTAATTCTTCCAGTAAATTTAATCCAAGACCATTCCTTTCTATATGTAAGGGTTTAGGCTCGTTGTTGTCAAGCGGGGGACGTGATTATTCATTAAGAGATGTTCTGCGAATTTTAAAGAAGTGTTTTTATTTTTATAACATCGAATATGTTCTTTGAATCTAGTTGAGAAAGCCCTTCCCGTCTGCCCTATATAGGTAGCGTTGCAGTCGGCGTGGTCACATTTTAATTCGTATATGCCACTATTATTAAGTTTAGGATTTTTACTTTTTGAGTTTTTTAGGCCTGTTCCTATATTATTATTGGTCCTAAAAGCTGTATTTAAACCACATTTTTTATTTCTTTTGAAAATTTTACAGATATTTGAAATTTAAGCCAAGAAAATTTTTCTAGTTTTTATTGTGTACCGGATGTATTAAATTTTATTTTTATATTTCTTGCTTTTTATAATTTTTTCAATGTTATTTGCCTCATAGCCGTTATTAACCGCGATTTTTTATTGTTTCCTTTTCTTTTTCATACGCTATTTTGTCTAGGGGGATATTAATGAATCTATTTGTCCTGCAAAAAATAAAACTTTTTGCTTAACTGAAGTTCCGGTTCTCTCTGATGACAGCTGTCGTTCGGCGAATGACATTCTTTGAAAATATCGAAATTTGCGTAGTTTTAACAAAAGGAAAACTCAATATTATCATGTCTACTGACTTTAAAAATTATTAGTCAGTCATTTGTGGTGTAATAATGCTATTAAATTAAACCAAATAGCGTAATTCCGATGTTTGTAAAGTACTTATGCCAAATGCCTGAAATTGGAAAAAAAATTAAAATTCTAATAGTTCTAATAAACTACGCTTGTTAAATACGTGTGACGCACCTATAATTTTTAATAATACTGTGATAATTAAACCACAAACTCCTTTAAAAATATATTGTCATTAACATGGAATCGGAATCGCAGCGAAATGTTTAACCCTAAGGATAAGGACATTGTCTTATCCCTAAAATAACGGGAATAAGGCCCCAGTGCGCCCTATTTGAAAATGATTTATTTAACTGAACACAAAATTAACAACACATTTTTCCCACCAAAATTTATGTTTGACCACCACAATCTGGGCAGCAATCTGGTTATCGATTCCCCCAAAAAACAAATAGTTTTTCACTCAAGATTGTATCGAATACACTGTGTTTATATTTTTCTTTTATATGAAGTTCTCACGTCTCACGAAGCATTCGCTATAGTATATGAAGTAAAACCACAAATAAACTTTCATAACGCCACAATGGCACTTCTTATTGAAATTACGTTAAAAACTTAACTGCTTCCGAAAATATATTAATTTCCCATTTTTGTCACGCCCGTATTACGGCAAGAATCGTATCATCTGAATAAAGCTTTACTATAGGATTAAGTTTCCGAACCATTAACAAAGGATTAGTTTATTAATCCGCGATGAAGATTATGGATTCCTGTTCTGGTGACAGGCCCCATTAAGGCTGAATTTAAAAGGGCCTATATTCTGCATTGCATTTTGTGTCGCAAACTGTGCTTTTGTTTATTTATTTTACTGGCTTTTTACATATGTTCTCACATACACAAGGGATGCATAATGTAATGAGCCCAATCATTTTATTATTTTTATTTAGTTTCAATACATTTTTTTTCAATTATTTAATAAAATTTTACGAAGCTAATAATAAGACAGTTTGTAATGTTTTTCGTATTCCTCCTCACTGGGGGTTCCTGTATTGAGGCGGACTAGATTTTATTTAAAAGCTGATCGTTTTTAAGCTCCTATGAAGTTATTTACAAGATGCTGGATAACTCTTCTTCTTTGATTTCTTTGAGCCAGGTTTTTGATTTGATTTTTGAAATCATTTTTCTGTTTTTTTTTGTTTTTTTTTTTTAATTTTTATGGCCGGTGAAAGTGAATTATATAGCTTAGTGGAGAGATATTTATAATTCCTATATCCAAAAGCAGTTTTAAATTTAGAAATATTAATTATGTCATTTGTCATTTTGGTTCGCTCTTGTGTGGTGAAAATTAAGTTTCTTCGGTTTTTTGAGCTTTTGAAATGTTTGATTAAAATATTCTTAGAATAGATATTTTGGATGTTAAGTAATGGAAAAGATATGAAAATTTCTTTTGTTGGCCTTCTCATGGGGACAATTGCTTCATACGGTTTGTAGTTGCCGATCCCCATCTTAGTATACCATTCATATCTTTAAGTAATTGCCGGATATTTTTTATGAAACTTGTATGCCAAGATCGAGTTGTTTAGCGGTCCGTCCTCTTTGCCTACCCTTGCGGGGAAACGGCGTGATGGTTAGTTAGTTAGTTATAAATTATCAGCAAAAATGTCTACATTAGCACACTCTATCCTATTATATAGTCGACACATTTGAGACAGAGGACTAAAGTAGGCAATATTATTTCTGAACGTATTCAGGTGGAATGTGCTAAGGCGTCTTAAACAGTAGGAATTAGACATACGTACTTAATTTATTATTATTCTGGTGTTAGTAATCTCCTGTACCTTAATGTGGCTGACATTATTTATTATCAAGCCAAAGCTTGTCGTTAATATTGAGAAAAAATCTGGAAAAAATTACGGGGATCATGAGTCAATTTATCTCATTGACAAAATGTCACACAGTTATCACTCAATCTTTGAATACAAATTGGACAGAAAATTGACTCGTTAAGAGGAACGGCTGCGCTGCCTGTTTCATACATAACTTAATTTTGAATTTGTGGACAAAATACCCATCCAAACTGAATGATATATATGTTTTTTTTTTAATTAATGGTTTAGTAAATATCTAGTGCGGATGGGAAGTATTTTATTTATTTTTGTTTTAAATTATGATTAAAATATGCCGTGAAAAAAAATCAATTTTCATAACTTTAGAAAATTATTTTCGGGTTTATTGTTTTTTTTTTTATGATTACGTAAATAAAAATATACAAACAAACCATTAAAAAAAAACGTTTTTTTTAAAGGTTTGTTTAAATAAAAATATGAAAACAAACCATTAAAAAAAAACGTTTTTTCGGGTCGATATTTTAAATTATGTACGGAAAATTTGTGTTCCAACTTAAATTGGTCGTTTTAAATTTAATTTAAATTCCATCATAATGCTTATTTGAACATAAAAAAAGTATTTTGTATTTCATTATATTTTCAAAGTAGACAGGGTAAAACTTTTTTTTTAAATCACCGTTATCCCCCAAATAATTGTTAAAATCGCGAAAAATCAATTGCCTTAATGGCCTATATTTCATAATGTAAAACTATATAAATAAATTACTTCAAATCCGTACTAGATATTTACTATACTTTTTGATGAAAAAAAAAAAAGGTTTAGGTGAGTATTTTGGCCATAAATACAAAATTAATTTTTCTATGAAACAGGCCGCGCAGCCGTTCCTCTTAAACAGGTTAACTCCTCGCTCGGAGGACAATTATTATCCCCTGTAATAAAAAGACATGTTTTGTAAAAAAATAATCTTGTTATTATTGTTTTTTAATGACTTACTTTATTTTATATTCATATTCACCAAAGTAAAAAGTTAATCATATTATTATCACCGATGCTTTGCTCACATTAGAACAGCCCGATGGTGAACACCGCAGTGTATGAATAATAGTAAACAAACGAGTATTGTAGGCAGTGGCGGCTCGTGACTTTTGAGTGAGCTAGAGTGCTAAGATCAAAATTATTATTTTTTGTATGGAGATTTAGATGGTAGGTGGAGCACTGCCCCACTGATTGTAGGTATGTAGAAATTATTTTTAATTAAAAAAATATATATACGTAGGAGTAGTGGCGTGCATTGTTCTATGACCAAAGGTAGGCTGTATGTAGTTTTCCTAGTTCGGGTATTAATAAAATTGTGCATTGAATATTTTATTAACATATTTGCTGATTGTTATTATTGCCAACTTAATAAAATAACGTACAAGTTCTTTACTCTAAATTCACGGAAAAATGCATTTTGATTATAAATATCTTGCATTTTATAATTTTATTATGCATTTAAAAAAAATATTTGCTCATATATATTTATAAATTTTCGACAACCAAACTAGGGACATGCCCGTATTGTGGTAGTCGAATTCGTTCTTATGGTTTGTTTTTCTTAGGGTAGGCACAGCTTTTCAACCTTTATGTACTGCACGTCACTTTGTAGGAGTGTATCATCTATACATACAATCATTTCGTTTTATTTTAAATTAAACTTTAGAAAATAGAGATAACTCCCATTTGGGTGGCGGGTATGGGTATCGCCGCCCTGGGAACCATTCATTGGGTAACCAACACCTCTGCCATCGGTCACTCTAAGTGGTTTGCTATGGCAGGTGATTTAGGGGGGACGCCCGGGTTCAGGGGATGTTTCCGGGTCTTGGCGGTGGTTGCGTCTGTCCACCAACTGCGTGGTGGGTCGGATCGGGAGAGGCTGGTTGACGGAGATCCCCTGCCCTCTCTTGCCGGATTCTCTAGTCTAGACACCAGTCGCCTCGCACCGCAATGGGAGGGATGGATTAATGCGTCCGTCACCCCTGGACACACTGACCCCCAGGTTCTTACCCATCCCTCACACCCTTTTCCTTCTCAGAGCTTCCTCTCCTTCCTTTCCCTATAAATACCCCCCACACAAATTCTTCCCCTCAGGGCCCCCTGTGTTGAGTTAATACTCGTATAAAAAAAGCTGTTACAAATATCTTTTTATGTAATTGTAAAAGCATTTACTTTGGGACTTTCCATAATTACACTGGTAATATTTAACACATTTATTTGTTTTAAACCACTTTAATTTAATATACGGTACCCACTTGTCATGAATGTGTTTAAAACCACGTTTTAATGTTGTCTCGACGATGGAAGGACACTTCCGAAGCCGGTCGACTAATGTATTAAATTAAATTATTATGTTGTATTTATTAACCTTTTGAGTGTTCGTTATGTATTATTTTTTCTATATAAAAAGTCGAAATCTGAATCAACCCTAAAAATAATCCCCATTAGGGATTTTCTATCTAGACCAAAGCTGTTGATTTATGAAAAAGTTTATTTCAATATCGACATAACATTTTGTTACCCCCTGTTATATATCAACCACTTTTGGCATAAAATTTCCGTAGAATTTTCCCATCGCTCAATTATTTACGTCAAATATTTATGTACCGAATTCTCCTCGTTTTATCAAGACAGAGAGTGAAATCATAATGGATATTATCATCAATAACAAAGTTTTAATTAATTCCAAATGCGATGGGAATCTCCTCTTGCGGTTATCCATTAATGTTATTTCACGGGCACCGAAAACATGTGTTGGTCTCTAATTTTAGGTATTAATTTTCTCGGGCAAGGTTCCGATTTATATGGATTTCGAAACGGTGACCAATTAATTTTATTATTTATTTATTCATTACAGAAAAATATTTTACAGTAAGAACTTTTTGACCTTCCAATTGGGATGTTCCCGTTTTACGACAGTCAAGAGGAACGGCTGCGCGGCCTGTCTCATACAAAATTGAATTTTGGATTTCAGGCTTAAATTCTCACGCAAACTGAATGTTCTTTTTTTTTGTATCAAAAGATATAGCAAATATGTACTATGGATTAGAAGTGTTTTTTTCTAATTATTTTTGTTTTTAACTATGAAAAAAAAAAATTAAAGAAATCGATTTTTCATGATTTTAGAGACAACTTTAACAATTATTTGGGTGTAATGGTGATAAAAAAATTGTCCCTTCTGTTATGATGGGCTTAAATTTAAATTAAAATGACCAATTAAACGCTGGAACACAAATTTTCCGAACATAATTTAAAATATCGACCTGAAAAAAGTTTTTTTAAATTTTATTTTACGTAATCTAAACGTAGCTTTGTATGTTGTTTTACAATGTGGAATGTAAGGTAGGTTTGAAGAGGTGATACTGTGAATGTAGTGTTATATGTGTCGTGACCACCTCACTAGGAGAACCTGCGCTGAAGTGTTCACGTGGAAGTGTTAAATGTGGTACAAGTATTGATGTGTATTGATTAGTTTTGTTTTAATGTTTTAGTTTTGCTATATAAATGTCAATGCATTATGGAATTTGAAGAGAAATACATTTTTTGTTTTTATATACACATTTTTCATATACCTTTTTATCTTTTCCATGTATCATTCCCTAGCATTGTACTAACCCCGCCCGGTTAAATGTATATACCTAATCACTCACCAGATATTACATAGAGATATGTCATCGGCACCGATCCTTGTAATAATTTTATAAAACCTTGTAATTTGTAGACCACCCATTTTATACATGTACCGTTTATTTCTAAAATAAGTAAATTACCGTCGATCAGTGCCGTTTTGAATTTTTGACATTTGAACCGTCTCCGAAACGCCGATTGTCGGTGCGTTTCAGTTTTTGATCACATTAGTCTTTAAAAAAATGTCAGGTAAAATGTCATATCTGGCCCTCTGGTCACCAGGGATGTTTGACTTCTGAACACTATTAAGACTTAAGATTGCCGTAGAACTAAATACCATTTTTTACCTTTGTGTTCAAACCAAAAATACCTCATACATAAATGTAACTCATTTTTGTAAAAAAGTGGAACACCGACCTTTGGTCTGTATGGTTAAGAACTTAACCTTTTTACCTTATTTAACTATGCAAATGGGTTGGACAAAAAAATGTTGTATTCAAATATATACAATATGACAGAGCCAATCGATTAATTCAATTCTACATATGTTTTAAATAGGAGTGCGTTTACAGGCCACTGTGAAAGTGAGACAAACGTTCAGATAGAGGAAATACGTTGACTATTATTTAATAAATGTATTTTGGAAAATATGTGATTAACTATTTGCTGCATCCTCTTCTTGCTGCATCTCTGAGTTTCGTCGTCGGCCCATAAAGCTGAGTGATACGTAACTCAATCTTATCAATATTACTCTTTTTTTGTTTGTTTTAGTACTCAATTTTAAACACTTTTTTTTGTTCTCATAGCACCAACCAGTACTTATCAAGCACATATACATAATTGTTTACTCTATAATATTTGTTTTTCTCATCTCTTCATAAGTACTTAACTATTATACTATACTCAAATTATCTGGTATACACAATTGCTTTTTTTTTATACTATTCTTCACATCTCTTAATACTTAATTATTATACTTTTTTTTAGATATATTATATTACCATACTATGTCAATACTAGATTTTCCCTTCTATTTTTGTATAATGGCACTTGATATGAACTAAACTTGTCCATTTGACTGTCCTAAAACGGGATTTGTTCCTAGTTGAGCAGTCAAAGCTTTCTTACATGTTTTTGTTAAATAATGTGTGTATCAAATAAATAAATATTATTATTATTAATCCTCTAGGAACCTCTTTTTATTCCTGATTTAATGCTATATCGGGGTGATTTCAACATCCATCACATTTGATTGACCAAATTGTCGATCAGTGTCCGTTTGAGTTTTTGATCAAATTTTGATGAGCCGTCAAGTATAACGATGTGCACGTTTTGATCAAAAGCTTAATCGGGACTAGAATGTGCGTTTAACCGTTGGAACCGTTCATATATCAAACATTATAATTGCGTTCAACAGGTGCTCCAGTCAGGTGAAACTACACGGGAAACCAAATGTATGTTAAATATTGCACAACTAACATAAAATGGCGAATCATTTAAAATGTGTTTTACAATTTAAACGAAATGTATAAAATCGAAAGTGAAAATTTACGGGAACGCCTGTCAAATATGATTGATCTGTTTAGTAATATGTTGTATTAAATAATATATTTTTTGTGGCGAGTGCGTGCGCATCCGTGACGCACAAAAGCGCGAAACACCTCTCGGTCGATGGAATAAATCATCGGAGGAACAAGGAGAGCAGAAATAGCACTAGGTATTTATTTATCTGTTAACTCGCCACTCTCAATTAACGCTGACGCGAGTGTTGGCCGCCCGCCTAGCGCCTAGCGCCTTGCGCCTAGTGGAGTTCATAGTATCATACACCATCTGACACACTGCAATCAATAGGGATTCTGTTTTATAGATTGCACGTGGAGGGAATGAATAACTAAATATTCACATGTAATTCGTTTATCAATTTACGCCTGTACTGTTTATGAGAATATTTATATAATATACTCATAAACAGTGCAGTAGATTAGTGCGACCGATATAAACATATTTAAAATTATTTCCTAAGGAGGAAAAAATAATATTGAATAGGTACCTACATATATTAATTCATATAAAAGCAAACAATATAATTTGACACTTTCAGCTAACTAAATAATGTTCATGTCAACAATGAAATAGTTTCAGCGGTTGAGTGGTTACGATCCTCGGCTACGATTCCGGAGATCGCGGTTTAAATCCCGGCGATCAATTTGTGTTATTTCACAATTTAAAATAATATTTGTGGTACGTTCCATAGTGGTAGATACTTTTAGTATCGCCCTGGTGAAAGACTACCATTCAGAATCGAAACGTGGCTTTAAATTGCTTTAGCCGTGTTTGGTGATCCCCATTCTCAATACCCCCAGCCTCACACATAAACAAAAAAAAACACACCTAACCTTCTTATTTTATATCACTTTCGGACCTAGGTAATCGTACCCAACATGAAATTTTGGATCTTATTTACTGTTTTTTAAATTATGTAAGTACTAAATCTAAAACTGATACACCGATAAGCAGAACTTAACATAATTCTCTAAATAATTATCCTTTAAAGTCATAATTAAATTTGACTTTACTTAACTTTTCAGCTGCACTGATAAGGTTAAATGACTTCAGTGTTTTAAAATCCATTTCTATTGAAAATTTATTTTTAGTTTGTTTGACGTTTACACGCACACGAAATCTGGTTTTATCAAAATGTAATTTGTTCAAATTATGCTGTGAATTTGTTTTGTGAACTCATAAATAATGTCAGATAGCCGACAACCACATTTTTATGTAAGTTTGAAGCGTGATAAATTTAGTACCTACCTCCCATGATCAAGTGATTGCTTCAGACTAACATACCTATCTAATAAATTATTGTCAGATAGCCGACAGCCACATTTTAATGTAAGTTTGAAGCGTGATACATTTGGTACCTACCTCCCATGATCAAGTGATTTCTTCAGACTAACATACCTATCTAATAGATTATTGTCAGATAGCCGACAGCCACATTTTAATGTAAGTTTGAAGCGTGATACATTTGGTACCTACCTCCCACGATCAAGTGATTTCTTCAGACTAACATACCTATCTAATAGGTTATTGTCAGATAGCCGACAGCCACATTTTGATGTAAGTTTGAAGCGTGATACATTTATCTAATTAAGTAAACATTTTTGTCGTAGATAGCGACTTAATTACTCAAAAAATTAACTTTTCTAATTTTTAACAGAATTCCACGTAATTATATAATATATTATATGTATTCTACTTCTATCTATCTATTATATAAAGAAGAATGTTCCGGGTGGCGTTGGTTTGTTTTGTATACAAATCCACAGTTTTATTCCGAGGTTGATGAAATTTTGCACACTTGAATTTCGACACAAGAGGAAGGTCACTGTCTACATGAGATTTCTAATAACAACCCCTTTCCCACCCCTTAAGCAGAATCTTTGTACCTCTTGATGAAATTTTGCACAGTTGATGTTTATATGAAGAGGAAAACTACTCATTAGGGGTAGGGGTCCCTCTAAAAAAATCCCGGGTAACGCAGGGTACTTCAGCTAGTATATATATATATAGAAAGAAGAAAGTCCTAGGAGGTATTTGATTGTTTGGTTGTTTGATTTTTGTATACAAAATTTACATTTATTAATTGATAAGTTTTTAAGACAAGATTTTTGTGCATAGCGCAAAGGGTAACAATTATTAGAGCATATGACCGGATATTAGAAGGGTGTGGGTTCGAGTCCTGCCGGCGACATTTATCTTTGCTCGGAAGGTTTTTTCAATTTGGATGAGTGTTTCAGGCTAATAATTATTGTTTATAAAAATAATCAATTAATAAATATTTGACAAGTCAAAACATTTTTCACCAATAAAATGAAGACATAATTTATCTCGACGCCACCTAGGGAGGGATTTAGCCGTTACAAGCCTTCCTCATACCAATAAAGTTGGTTGTTTACAGGTGAAATATAATAAAAAACCGTAATTATTGAATGAAATACTAGTATTTATTGATTAACTTGGCGGGTTTGCGATAAGCCGACGTAGCTCAATGGTAGAGCATCTGACCGGATATTAGAAGGGTGTGGGTTCGAGTCCTGCCGGCGACATTTATCTTTGCTCGGAAGGTTTTTTCAATTTGGATGAGTGCTTCAGGCTAACAAAATTTACAGTTTTATTCCGAGCTTGATGAAATTTGGCATACTTGACCTTCAAAACAAGGGCCACTGTGTATATGAGCTTTCTAAAAACCACCCCCACCCCCCTTTCCCTCCACTTAAAGCAGAATTTTGGTATTTCTTGATGAAATTTTGTACGCTTGACGTTCAAATAAGATGAAAATTACTGGGTAGGGGTAGGGGTAATTCATCACAACCTCAAATCTTTACTCCGAACCATTCATAACCCCGGGCAACGCCGGGTACTTCAGCTTGTAATAAATAAATTGAAATATTTTTCTAAAAAATATAAAGTGGTGATTACAAAGTAATTTTTAATTAATTTATTAATAATGACGACACAAAAAGAACACCAACCGTTTGAATAAATTATAGGTTAGGTTAGATTAGGTTTTCGGGCTATGATTTTTTTTGTGCTTTTAATGACTTTATATCACTTTTAAAATTGTCCCGATTCGCACGTGTGTTGATTAATCATGGAATCCAAGAAGACATTGCTCTATCAAATCAATGAGTCAGGTTATTTCTAGAGTTTTATTAAAAAGAATATGAGACGATGTATGAATATGGATAAAGGGGGGAGTATGTATCCCTTCGCCTACCTCTGCGAAATTGGCGTGCTGTAACTAATAACTAGGGTATCGAGTGGGTCCGGCTGTAATATTCGCGTGATCGTAACTCCGTTACCCTGACATTGCGTGACAAAATACACGTTTATTTTATAGACTGTCGTTGGCTACGTGGCTATTAACACTTTGTACACAATAATAATGATTATTTACACAAATTCAGCGCGAGTTACATCGGTAAAGAACTGTTTTTCAAGTTACTTGTTGTTTTTTTAGAATGTTACCTGTATTTCTTGATAAATCTATAAGCAGGTATTGAAAATATCTTCTTATGTTGTACAAGATTATAAACACATTTCATAACTGAATCAACGGAGAACTGGCATATTTAATTATACACGGTGATTCAAAATAATGGACTCATTTTCGCATTTTTTTACCATATCTTTATTGTAATTAAATTTAACTATAACTAAAAGACATGTATAATATAATAATGTACGTTACAGTGGTTTATAAAGTAAAATAGAAAATGATATAATAACAGTTATAGTTGAAGTTTCACATAAGCCGCCTCACTAGGCTATTATTTGATGCATCCAGTTTGCTCAAATTGGTGATACTGACGACTAATGCTATTTTTAGTTGCAGGTACAATGCTAAAAATGAAGAACAAAGGTATGCTGGACTACCGTTGCCGACTCAGTTTCACAAAATTCACGAACACACAAAACTTTGTGATGCATAGTAGCCATTTTACTCACAACTGATGTGAAATGGCCGCTGGCGGTGCGAGCACTCTGGCGGTCGTTCGTGCAACTATGAGCGATCTAGCGGTCGGATTCGAGACTTTCGGCCCTCCTCTTTCAATTGCTATGCAGATCATACACATATAATATTTAATAATTATCTAGAAATATAGGGATACGAAATTGAGTCCATCATTTAGAATAACGCTATACAATATTTATTATCAAACTTATTATAAAATAAGAATAAAAAAAAAAAATAAAAAAAACTGGTCGGATATTATATTATCTTTTTTATTTTAAAATAAAATACATTTCGACCTTGATCATTTTAGTGAAATTAATTTTATTAATTTAATTTGAATTATTTTGGAAATTAATTGAATTAATCGTGATTAGCTATATCGGCATATCCTTTCAATCAATATTAAATTAACGTAAGTTTACTATATGTTTTATATGTACGGATATCTTCTACTTTTATATCTTTCATGAACTTTTATTCTTTACATACTCTCTGACTTTATATACTTTATGTACGACCTAATGCCACATTTAATAGTTTTTAAATTACTTGTGCTATATTCTTATGATCGTCTAACTGTGACATGTAATTATTGTTTATGGTATGTTTATACCGTTGATATTAAATAAATAATATCATCCAAATAATAAGCAACTTATTCTGGATATTTGGCATTTTAAATTTAGAATATAATTGCCTCCAATATTTCGTAAAATTGGGGAGCCAAAAATCTGACGAAATTACGTGAATTAAAATGATTTATTTAATTAACAAATTCTGTAATTCGGGAACTTATCGAAATGCTGCTTTATTTGACGAACTTTTCTATATAACGAGACAAACAAACTCTACAATATATCTTTTTTTTATCTATTTTTTCACCTCTGTTGTTTGATTTTTAATTTTGGTTTTAACCAAAGATGGAATAAGCTTCGAGGGATACTCACAGGACCACTTGTGAGGAGTTAATGTTTAAAAAAATCTAATTATTATTATTCGCAGTAATGCGAACCGACTGATTGATTTGAAGACTTACCCCCTTACTTAATAATCGCGGCTTGAACATTATGCGGCGCGTAAGTTCGGAATAGTGCTAAACTTGACTTATTACCACGGCGTGCTCGTGTTTAAAATTGTCTTAAACCAGGCTTTAGGCCGGGTCAGTGTTTTGCTACAAATTATATTGAAGTTTTTTTTATGTGAATACTGCACAACAATCTCAAGTGGACAGGAGGATACGGGAAAGACGGAGGTACCTGGCTTTCACCTGGTATTCAGATGTGGTCACCAAATACGTCTAATGGCATTTCAAGTAATGTTTCGATTCTGAATGGTGGTCTTCCACAATGGCGATGCTGAAAGTATTTATCACTCTGGAACGTGCTTCGAATATATTTTATAATGTTTACGAACGTCGGAATTTTTGTTTATAGATGAATTTAATTTTTTGATATTAAAAAATCTTCTTAATTGGCAACCATCTCGAGGTTGTCGCGTTCTGTTCCCAACTTTTTCACCACACTAGTCAATTATACTTCTCGTTTAGACAAAGTTATATAATAGTTCTCTGGTTTCCACGTGTCACCCGCGCGATACAACTGCCAACTCTACAGTTCAGTGGGACACATCCCGCGAATCGGCGCAAATGAAAACCATCGCAGTGATCATGTCACCCGCCGCGGCACATTTGCAGAGCTCCAACACGAGTTCTGAGTAGTGCAATGATGAGTGACTCTTGTTTGCTATTTCCTCGAGTTGTGTTGGGTCTGTTCGCGGTGTGATTTGTCGTGCGACCCACTGCAAACGGACAATGATAGTATTATTTATACATTTTAATTAATTGTAATGGAATTCTCGGCATAAACTGTGAACGGATAAATCAACGTACGTACAAATCAGCACACTTTTTTAAAGTGATATGAAGTCGTGAAAAGAATGACAAAAAACTGGTTAATCAGGATAGTTTATGGCCATTCTTCCCAACTTTTCGAATGATCAATCTGGGGCACCCATCAGCCAAGTGTTTTGTTGAGCATTCGCTTTGTTTGCCTGTTTCCAAACATTTTTGCTATCGTTGAACATTCTAAATTGTCTATGAAAGTCCCCGCTTACTTTCACAGATAATAAAATAGTGCCTTACTACTTTTATAGTCAATAAAATGGTGCCCGCCCACATTTTATAGACAATAAAATGATATCAAAGTAAAAACTTTCTATGTAAAATTAACAGAGATAAGTTAATATTTCATTTATTGTGAATACACATAATTTGTTTTAAAAATAAATACATAAACTAACATTTTATACTTCACAAACTAATACGTTAAAAATCTTTATTTTCAACACTTTGTTAGCTTGACTTTTGCAAATACCGCGAAAGTAAACTGTTTTTTTGTACATTTGACATTTCTGTTTCGTGAAAAATAAGAGAAAACTAGCATATAATAAGTAAAGTAAGTTAGGTTCTCTTGTTTTATTGAAAACATATAAAAACATGTTGTTCACGTAACGTAATGAATCACGTAAACCAATAATGACATTTCGGTGACATTTTTACACCCTGTTGACACTTTTTATAACTATTCCTCTGTCGAGCGGAATTTAATTCACAAAAATCGATATCTTAAATTGATCGTAAATTTGATCGAGAATTTCGTTGTGAAGAGCCCATTTGTGTATTTAAACAATGTTGAGGCAAAATTTCGGTTCAGCAGTTGGTCAGTAAGGGTTGGGAACAACGGCCGTTAGATTACGTTATCGGGATAGTTTTTTTATATCACTTGTGTCACTTATATCACTTGTGCTTATTTATCGTGCAACCTGCATAACCTCACTAAATATCACTTTAAAGTGTGCTTATTTATCGTGCAACCTGCATAACCAACAGTATACAAATAAATTAAATAAAACTTCTCGTTTTGTTTTTTTGTTTTTGTTTTTTTTTTTTAATCGAATTAAAGCCTGTTATACTATGGGCCAGCACTCAAAAATGGCCCTAAACATCACATAAGCAATACCACAAACGATTTATCCCTAAATCGTATACGGGTAAATGTATATTGGAGTACACATATTAGAGTAGAAATCAGAGAGCCATTAAAAAACCAGGTATCGTTTTACCAAGTAGAAAGACTAAATGAGTCAACTGAGAGCAAGAAAAGTCTAGTCGACATTACCGTCTGAAAGTATGTTGCCTGTTGTATGCTGATGATGCGGTGCTGATTGCTGACAGAATGGTAGATCTAAAGTCCCTCGTATCTAGGATGAGCTAATGATGAATGTAGTACGAAAACAGTGTGCAACATAGTTGTGAATTATGAATACTTGGAGCAGGTCGATGAGTTTGTATATTTGGAAAGTATGTTTACGAGAGATGGAAAGACTGATATTGAAAGAAGGGTGAATCCAGGAAACTCCATTAACGGAGGACTGAACACGGTTGGCGCTAATAAAAAGTTGTTCAAAGAAGCTAAGCTAGCAGTCCACAATGGAGTGCTGTTACCAACCCTGATGTATGGAAATGAGGCATGGGATTGGCAGAGAAAGGATGAAAGTAAACTGAATGTCGTTGAAATGAGATCTCTGAGGCGAATGTGTGGTAAAACCGTGTATGGTCGTGTGAAAAATATGGAGATTCGTAAAGAATGCAAGGCTGATGTAGGTATAATGAGTAAGATTAAGAAAGGGACGCTTAGATGGTTTGGGAATGTAGAGCGAATGAACGAAGAAAGGAGTGTAAGAAGAATATATGACGCGAATATGAATGGAAGAAGAAGCCGGGGACGCCCGAGGAAGACATGGCACGATCAAGAGAATCAAATACTTGAGTCGGCCCATGTCAGAAGTCGGAATAATAGAAGAGAATGTATAACACGACGTATGAATATGAATGAAGCAAGAAATGTATGCCAAGATCGAGTTATTTCGCGGGCCGGCCTTTCTGCCTACCTCTGCGGAGAAACGGCGTTATGGTTAGTTAGTTAGACATTACCGTCATAATCTCCACACTCGAGTAGGACATTGCTGCATACGTATCACGACCGTTATAGAATTCTAAAATCTCTTCAATTATGTTCAATCATTGCGAAATTAATTGGTTAAATTATTAGCTCATAAAAGTTTATACGAACAAAGGCATAATATTCCATACTTTTATCAGAGTCTCAAAATTCTTTCAGTAAGAGCAATTCTGTGGTACAAAATTATATTTCAGCACATTCATAACCCTATATATTATACAAATAGACTAGAGCATACTTACAATACTCGTCTCAATTTTAATGAAAGATTAATGCTTCGTAAGCATACAAACAAATATGGACAAAGAACGTTAGGTTACATGATTCCTAGCTGTTTAAATATGTTTTCTGCTGAAGTAAAAAATTGTATTAAGATAAAACTGTTAATAAATATATTAATTATAATAATAAGACCGAATGAAACTATTTGTTTGAGGTATTTAGGAAATCTCATTTTAAGTTCGAGTTATTGTTGTTATTTATGTTTTTTTTTTTTTTTAAATAATAAGAAATGTTTATGTTTTAAAGATTTAAGTTTGTTATGTATGTTTTTATTTAGTTTATGCAGGTATGTGTGCAAGTAGCAGTAATTAGTAATAGCAATAGTAGAGCAAAACAAAAATGTACACCCACTGAAAGGTCTTATAAATCGTAGTAATAAAATAAAACTTTGTACGTTTTCACAGGAGCCTTCAACGGCTTCTTGGGTATTCACCACTGACGTTTGAATGAATACACGTGCCATAATAGCCAAATTTGCCTAATTGCCTAAATTTTGGCACTAGGCGGGTTCACGCATTTCTCGAATACATTACGTCACCATTCATGTATTGACTGGCGGCGAGCGATCATTTAGAGATTTTAAGTAATAAAACAATGGTTCCTGCGCATTCAAATGTTGTAAAACTATAAGTGGTAAAGAGAATAATCAAAACTGTCGCATTACATTCCACAGATATGAGTTTTTTTACTGTATTTTACTTATTCAATTATATAATACATTAACATTTTTTATTGTTAGAAAATCGCACCCGTTCACGCTTCTTTCGCGTGATTTTGACTGCGGTAAGCAAATTTAAAACATTTGCAAAAAAGGCAAAATAATTACTCAAACAAATTATTCGGTTTTTGTAAACAAGCCGAACCCTTTTCTTATTTGCTGTTTTACTTATTGGCTGTTAGGATTAGTTTGGAATCTGTTACCACAGCTACGGGAAAAAAGAGATTTGCCATAAATTCCTTACTATTGTAAAAAGTACAAGTTGATCATTAGCAGATTTGCTTTTCGAATAGTAAATACTAAGTATTTGCAGTGTAATGCGAGTTGCCTGGAAACTGTCGGGGTACGTTTATTCGCAAATCAAATGACAGTGACCCGCCCAATCTCGCCCTTCGCCCCCCTTATTTTGGTGTCTTCTCCTTGCGTGTTAGGGCATCTCTAGTACTTACCTCACGGATTATGTGAATACCACAAAGGTATAATAATACTAATTTACTTTAAATGAAAAGACACATTGTTTGAATCCACTTTTATTGTTGTACTAGCTGATTGCTAGGGCTTTTTTTTTTTTTAATGAAGTCATGAAGTTGTGAATTCTTGCTTGTCGTTTGGGTGCCATAATTGATTTGACAGCGAAAGTAATGCCTTGTGATGACTATTACTAACTCTAAACAAAGACACATTCATTTGAAAATTTTATTTCATTCCTAACATTTACTTTTTCAAAATATATCTAAATAATAAAGTTCTTACTTGTTCAAACAAACCTTCTTTTTAATATGTAATCTAAGGCTAACCAGAGTGGTATATCTATGGGCTAACCTCAATATAACATGGCGGGTTCAATGTTTTTCATACTGATTTTAAAACATTATAACAACAGTTTTACATATTGGATTTCATTCAAACTATTCTCTAAACCTTCCTGGCACTAATGAGAATAAACTGTGCTATTTTTAGCGAAATCGGCCGCGTAATTTTCGAGAAAATCGGGGACACACAGACAAAAAATAATTTTTCTATAAAGTGATTTAAACATCACGCTGTTATCATATCATCAGTGGATGAGTGCCCATTGCATTTAATCAGACAAGCACATGGCCTAGCTTATCTGTCAATGGCGGGGATATGGTACACGCTTCAGTCTCATAAACCTATCCAATTTAATATGTCGATAATAACGGGTTTATTATAATGGGTAATGTTTTTTTTACATTGTGTGGGAACTAACTACATATACTGCGTAATCCCGTCTAAGTGGTCTTCGGGTTTGAGCTAATTTGTAATCACCTGTTTGATTTTCACATAATTATAGTGGAATACTTTTAAATAAATTCTCGCTCGTGGAATGGTGTACTGTATTGTGGGGCTTCTGCGGGGTAAGGGTAAACTGCGGGCGGGTGTTCCAAACTATTTCGAAGCAATTTAAACCACTTTCGGTGTTTTTATTTTGTAAAAAAAAAACGTAGTACGGCCAGAAAACGGCTATATTTCTGATAAAATTTAAAAAAATGTGAATTAAACATCATGTTTATCGTATTTTGTGATAATATTACCATTATTTAGAAATAATAAATATTCCCCCTCCCGCTTTAACTTGGAGGTCTGTAGATTTTCGGTTCCTCGTGTTATTTATTTATTTATTATAACATGAACAGTCTTACTAATTATTAATTGTTTTTGCGTTGCGTTTCATGGGAGGGAAAACAGATTCCAAATGTAAGTACTTCACAGAATGGAAAATCCATTATCACATTTGGTTTCTCAGTAAATCGGTTCTTTAAATTTCACCGGTGATAAATCATTTTAATAAAATTTAAAAAAAAAATGGAAATTCGGTGGGGGCAAATAAAATCATATAAATTAAGGAAGCCATTGTTCACGGTCCGTTAAATGATATTCCTGTTCCAGTTAGAGACTATTTCCCTATTCCAAAAAGTAAATACGAACTCTAATGGTCCTCTGAATAGAAAATGTCTTCTCTAACAAAAGGTCATCAGTACTCATTAATACAACCTTTTATTCCTGTCAAGCCCTGCTTTCATAAATACACTTGTATGCCAAAAAAAAATATATCCTTCATAATTCGAATGAGACTAGGTCACACTTCTTGTCTTAGTCATCTCGTCAGATTCCACATAGTCAGCTCGCCTTACTATGGTTGTTACTGTGATTAAAAACGGAATAATTAGTACCCACTTAACAAATTTAATAAGGAATGCTCTAATGCTTTTAAATGTTAAACAGATATTTGAAGTACATAAATATGTGGGGGGACGTTCCAGAAATAAATTGCACGATAATAGATAATCTCAGTATCGTCCCGTTGACACATCACCATACAGAATCGAAATGTAGCTTCAAATGGCTTTAGCCTTGTTTGGTGACCAGATCTGATTAGCCAGGCGCTTCTCCATCTTCCTCTTCGCCGTCTCTTTCCCTTCCCCACTGCCTTCAGCTTCACAAGATACCACAAATCGGGATTACATAGTCCCACTGGGTCTGCAGAGTTCTGAACAGTTTGGACTCTTGTATGGCGTTCACATAAAAAAAAATGAAACAACAATTTAATAAACCTTATGAATTTTCGAGTAATGTTTATTGCATACGAACCCTTTAAGTGTACTATTAAAATGTGATGTAAAGTGATATCTGATGTTCTTTCTTTCTAAAACACATGTTTGACCTTAGGAGAACGGGAGATGGAACGTGTATTGTGAGGACCGTCTCTTGGTTCCCAATACGGAACAACTAGAATCGACAGGTTATGAGTCCAACGACTTTGTGAACGCGTCAAACTTCTCCATTGCTTCCGAACATGCTCTAAACCTAATTAAATTCGTACGTTTCTACCCGACTTAGCGGCATCATTCCCCATTTATTAGCGCCAGACAAAGAAAGCATTTACTCCCACACCATGGAATTTACGAAATGTTATCATTAATAAATTTGCTTGGATAAATAAATCCGTTCGGCGGTTTGTGCAAATAAAATTTGAAAACTCAATCGTAAAAATATTTATCTAATTGCTTATACTATTTCGTAAACTTTATTGTAAAATGGTATGGTTTATTTAATATATTTTAATTCAGTGGGGTAAAAAAAAACAACGGTAAAAAGATTGTACTGAATAAGAGTTATCAAGTAAAACAAACACTGTGTTCTAAACCACTAATTTATTTTTAAATCATCACCAATCGGTTTCACTTATGCCAAGCTTCGTCAGGGTAAATTTTAAAATTGTACAAAAATACTTAGAGTGAGCATATATATATAGGTGAGATATACAAATATAATAAGAACGAGACAAAATATAAAACGAAGCAATGGAACCGTGATACAAAAATATGCTTGCATGTAATAGAATGGAACAACACATAAAAAAATAGTTTAGTATTTTTCCGCAGAATTAAAATTTTTATTTGACAGGTTAAAATAAATATTTTAACGACCGCCTTCACGTATCAACCTCAGCGAATTTAAAATCATATTTCGTGTTTGATCTAATTTGCATGGATTAACCCCCGCTAAGCGTTGAATTGTCAGGGATAACAGGACTCCCCGTTCTCTTGTTAATATTTCTCTTTTTGTAGCTTCATAACTCGTATAACTCTTTCCCTTTGTTAATTTTAGGCCGAACGGGTTTCGCCATTTATGGAGTGTTTGAAATCATAATATTATCCTTATTTTTTTGGGATAGTCAAAGCTTTCCCAGGTGTTTTATAGCACACAATATTATTTATTTATTTATCTATTTACGCTTAGAAGGCTTATAGACGTTGATGCGTTTATCGCATAATTACTTGTACAAAGGAGTATAATAATATAGTACATAAAGTAATAATTGGAGTATAAAAGAAGTAAGCAGGTACAATATAAGTATGAAGTTACACCGTAATGAATAACAGTTTTACCTGTGGTTACGTTGTAACAGCAGGTTGTAAAAGAGTATAGCAAGTGTTAAGTACATATTGTAATAACATAAATATAAAAGAAGTATGTAGGTAGGCACTATGTAAGTAGCTATCTATCATTTCCTACAGCTTGTGGGACTTCGTAATCCGATTGGGGAATGTAGTGAAATGGAAGGAAAACGGAGAGGATGAAAAAGGAAAAAATGTGCATTTCGTAAAAGGGCCTAAATGTTTGTAGGGGTGACTAGATGCACCTACTGGAGGCTGGGTAAAAGTGTAGTGGACTCGAGTAAATCTGGCGTTCAAAAACTGGGCGTCTTGTATAGGGATAGCAGATTCTTCAATATTTACCAGGTGCTAACCCTGTACAAATCTCAATTACGTCCAACTATTTGGGAGCCAACTCTGGGCTGGAGCTCCAAAATAGCTAATAAACCCGCTTGATTCTGTGCAAATGAGGGCGGTCCATCTGATCGACAACCCGTTGTTAACATACCGGTTGTCAACTCTAATGCACGGACGCAATGTAGATATGCTGAGTTTATTCTACAGGTATTTCAATGGAGCCTGCTCGAACAAACTAGCAGTATTGATCCTCGACGGACACGAGCGGAGAACTCGTTCACAGTTGATGTCGGCTTTACTAGAACGGGTCGATTCTCCTACTCATTTTTGTGTAAGTCGGCTCGCATAATGAACGAGCTTCCGGTATCTGTTTTTCCTCCCTCATATAATCCGGCGTCTTCAAGACCCGCATTAATAAATCCCTTCCTACAGACCCTACCTTGACCCGCCTCACAACGCGGCCCAGCCGGGTGGTGATAAAGTTCCCCTGTCTTCACATCGTACAGACAGGGACGCTCTTGTGAGGCGTATCATGAAAAAAGAAGAAAAAAAATCATGGTCTCCTTCGCTTGTTTTCTCAAAACGTTAAATAAATACGTCAAAACATTACGGCGTGGCCTTACACCATCTATTTACTTTCCGTGTCCGATGGAAAACATTCTATGCGCGGGTGAAGAGGGGAACTGAGCACTGAGCGAGCTTAATTATCACCACCTTATCAAATGTGAATTGTTGTGATGAAGTTTAATAAATATTAAATAAATAATGTCGTAATGGATGATTGTTTCAATCATAAACTCACCTTAAATAAAGGCATTTGAATCTATTTTAGAGCGCCCGCAGGAACTTTAATGATTTTTGTTTTGAATTTCATTAATTATGCTCGTATATCAGAAATCATAATGTAGCCAAGCCGCGTTTCTGGTAAAATAACATCTCTTCGCCACGTTGCGTTTTTTTGCTCATCTGGCCGTATAATCAATACTAGTTATTCAAAGTCGCTTTCAGAGACACGGAAGAAATTGCCCGATACAAATTGGTCTTCTATTCTTAATTTATGGTAAATATTAAAATTTCGAGGTAGTAAGTACGGTCTAACTCGAAATCTGCGTTTTATCCTTGATAAAACTTCCACAATTACTAAAACCGAATCCACATCTTCATCGTCAGAACTGATCTTGACTTCTACACAATGTTTCATAGCGAAATCCTATGATCCCGTTTGTAATTAAATTATAGATTTCCATTAAAATATTTTTCAAAATTACTAATAGATTAAACTACAGTTGCAATAACCTTCCTAGCTCAATCATAGGAGCCGCTAGCTCAATCTCAGGAGACATTTCGTGTTGGTAGTTCGTTTATGATCAATTTGAGAAACCACCTCTTCCAGGATATATAAATACTCGTATATAGGTCGTCTTTTGCTATAAAACTACCATTGAACAGGCCTGTATTTAGCAATGACTCTAAGCTATAGGAGAAGCTACAAATCTCTCTGTGTACGCATTTAACACATTGAAGGTTAGAACGAAAGTTAACTGAATTTTTTAAAAATATGTCGGGGCAAAAAGTAAATAATAAATCCGAATCATAAGAGGTACGATACCCAACAGGCGTCAGTTCTGCAGACTTCTGGCGAGGAGGATACTCATGGAATCCGTGTAATCACTATTAGTTAAAAGTAATAATTACTTTTCAATCTATTTGGCAGAGCCAGAAGAAGGAACAGTTTGCTGCTTGAGCCGACCCTCTACCGGTCTCGTAAACCCCGCCCCCACTGAGCGTTACCATTGGAAAGGTACCAGATGCTAGCAACAAGATCAAATAGTTCTTGACTTTAAATAATACCGGGGTTACTTGTAAAACTTTTTTGTTATGGACCTGCTTCATAACAACAATTGTGTATTAAAACAATTTTTTTAATTATTAATTATTTTTATTAAGATTTAAGAACCTCATCGTAATATTTAATCATTGAAGAAGATAATATTAACATAACCTAAATGAAAGATGAAACCGGATAAAAGGACAGAAACTAAAAATATTTCAGTCGCATCTGGGACTCGAACCCAGGTCCTCTGCCTATCCGGGGCAACGCTCAACCGTAACCTAAACCATAACTCTAACATCTCCCAGATGCGACTGAAATATTTTTAGTTTCTGTCCTTTTATCCGGTTTCATCTTTCATTTAGGTTATGTTAATATTATCTTCTTCAATGATTAAATATTACGATGAGGTTCTTAAATCTTAATAATAATTAAAAAATTGAATTCTTTAGGCTTTTACAAAAAGTCAATAGATGTCTCATATAAATAAAAAGTCGGATGTAAATCCGAGACACTGTTTAAGTTTGCAATTGAGTTCGGGTAGAACTTTGTAAACATCATAAAAATAGCTGCCAATAATATGAGATTAAACAATGGAAGATAATATTCACAAATTTTGAATTTGAGATATGATATCGATGAAGATGACACAAATTGAACTTGTCTCATTAGCTAAGTCGGTTGAGCGTTGCCCCGGATAGGCAGAGGACCTGGGTTCGAGTCCCAGATGCGACTGAAATATTTTTAGTTTCTGTCCTTTTATCCGGTTTCATCTTTCATTTAGGTTATGTTAATATTATCTTCTTCAATGATTAAAAATTAAAACAAATGTTTTTGTGCATATTTCGAAAAAACAATCGCAGGAGACTCGGCTTAAGATAAAGATTTACTAATTAAAGTTCAGGGTTAATTATTGAAGGTCTTGCCGGAAAGATTTCGCTTTTTCTACTGGGCTGCATCGAGCTCCTTTTGTATTCTTTTCGAGTATGTTAAGAGTTACAGGAAGTATCTCTTAGCATACTTCAAACTAATAGTATTGTTTCCTCCTTTTGAATTGTTAATTTTTGTTCTATTTCTGGTACAACACACTATTCCAAACATTCACGTTCTCAAAATTTCCGCTTCGCAATATTCCCTCCAGCTTGTTTGGTATTAAAAAAAATGTCAGGTTAACTGTACTACCTTTGGAATTATTTGACTTTAATAATAGCCGCCGATCCGATCAGCCCTCTGCGGCCTGTCACCCTCACCCCCCCACGATCACGTAATTAAATCTGTGTCACGTTATCCCGTGAACAGCGCTGGAGGTGGGTTTTACTACCACCACCCGTATTTCGCGGGGCTGTTTATCTTATGTCCCGAACATTATTTCATAATTTTACATTATCTTTCGTGGTGTACACGTTTTATGGTAAGTGTTGTATTCCCCGGCGTATCGTTTGTGAGTTAAATATTTAGTTTTACTTCTTGCGAAAGTACCGCCGTAAGTTCGCGTAGCTTGTGTGATATATTCGGGGGTTTTTATGATGGTATATTTATGAAGAGATAATACGTGACCTTAACATGAAAATTAACTTATCTAAGATGAACTACCAGCTACCGCAGATACATGGTTGTCCTGCACGGGATTAATAAGTGTTTTCTTAACTATCAAGAGGTTTATAATATATATATATATACTTTTAAATGGTTATGTTATGTACCTACTCACCTGACTCTAAACTCTGTACCTACTTCTCAAATTACAAGCTATTGTTGTCTTAAACCTAACCAGACAATTAATACGTCACCCAAGACCGTTCTATTAGAGTGGCTATTAAAATACGTATTCCGTCTGAGAATTTATAGATACCCTGATAAAACTATTCCCGAAAGCAATTCCCAAAGTCAATTGTTAATGTTCGTTGGTCATTGCTTAAAATATTATGTTTATTGTCGCATCCTTTAAATTATACACTAATCTATTATTCTTGAATCTGCAAGAATAATAGATTAGTGTAACCTTTTTAACTATGTCCGCCAACTTTCTAAGTGCAACGGTGCAATTCTTTGTACGTTTCCTTAAAATACCACATGTCTCCTACATCTCAGTTCATTATTCCTACATCATAGCTAGGGTACTCTTGGTACCCCAACTCAATTCCTTCTTTCAATTACATCTTTTGCTAGAGCACACTACGTGCCTGGTTATATTTCTTACATCTAATAAAATACATAAACATAGTATCGACTACTAAATCTATAACCCGAGCCAACAAGAAGGGGATCGAATATAATATACTCGTACAAGTGAAGAAATAAATATATATATATATATTCAGTGAAGAACAGTTAACTATTCCCCAAGAACAAGTTGCGTATTTAATACGTACGTGTTAGGTACGTAACAATGTCACTAGCTCAAAATCAGTCTAACCTTAAATGTACATAAAGGGATAAATGCGGTTAAAAATTTGACGTTTTATCAGCAAACAAAAATAAAATATTAAATAATTACGTTTTTTTATGGGCCTTCCGCACGACTGGCTTGTCGATACTGACTAAAGCCACCTCGTCGAAAGGTTCGACTGTCCGACGTCAAGACTACCAACTTTAGGAAAGGAAAGGAAAGGATGACTGGACAGTCGAACCTTTTGACGCGGTGGCTTTAGTCAGTATCAGGCAAACCAGTCGTGTGGAACGGCCATAAGAACGACACGTCATTATTTCTAGTTTTTTTTAATCCAATTTATTTTTTGTTATGTTTTGAAAAATCATTGACTATCTGTGTTTTTAATGGTGGTTATATTGCCAATAAGAAGGCACAGTTATTTCCGAAATATGGCTTCAACTCCAAACTAAGTAGTGTATACAAAGATTCTAAGTACATAACCGATTACTTGTAAGGACTTGGGAACTGTGTTTGACGCTCGTCTAAAATTTCATGCTCACATTGAAAAGATCTGCAAATCAGCCACAAAAATGTTGGGTTTTGTCATATACGAGTATAGTTCAAAGAAGTTGACAAACCTTGCAGTTATAAGGGTGTTTAGTGGGTAGCATTCTAGGGAGTCGATCTCATTTATGGGTGCCAGAAACAGTTCGGTTTTTACCCATGGCTGTTTTCAATCGCATTTCTCCCGGGAATGCTGGGTTTCTGCATCCTAAGTTCTAGAAGAGATATAGCATTACTGCTTATGGCTCATAAACTCTTGAACGGTGTATTATCAATACCTGAAATCCTGGCTGAAATAGGATGTCCCCGATAATTTCACGCGAGGCCACCAACACAGGCTTCTGTTTCTTCCCAGATGCAGAACTAACTTACCAATGATGCCTCTCGGAAAAGTTACTAGGTTAATTAAATTTCTCGCGGGAAATGTGGATATTTTCCACTTGACCTACAACAATTGTAAGCACGAACTAACTACAATTGTTTTTATGTTTAATTCGTAGAACTCCATTTAATTTAAAAAAAAATTATTTAAATCAAATGTTTTACAGATAATAAATCATTATTTAACAAAAAACACGTCCAATTTAGAATAGGGTTGGAGAAAATAAAATCATATAAATAAGCCGTCACAATGTGGACTAACCGCAGTTTGAAAATGGCCTTGAACGCCGAAACATCTGTCACAATAATAAAAAGTAAAAATACTTTCAGAACTTAATAATAACATTATTAAATTTGATTTACGTTAAATTAAAAAAAAGCCTACTTGTAACCTTTTTAAAACCATTTTTGTAGCTCTGTTTATCTATACATTATATAATTAAATTTAATAATTTAATAATTATGCCAACTATATTTTTTGTAATTTTTTTTATCGCTTTTCCATTGTATTGGTGTTTATAACTGTTTTTAAATAAAATCAATAAAATTAACATATTTTCTAAATACACATTTAACATCGCTTTGTTTATATTATATTTACATGTATCATTCGAGGTGTTGATCACCAGACCTTCTTCGCCCCTAAAAAGAAGGACCATGATAATAATTAAGACAATTAGACCTTGTTCTGTTTGCTTAGCAATAACTATTCAAATTAAATATCTCCAACTGTATTGAATGCGGTTTAGGACGAGTGTGTCGTCCTGTCACTGAATTGTCCCTCGTTGACCAACGCTTTGCATTCAATGCCATCCGAGAGCTATTTTCCACAGTACGAAATTGACTCGGCGTTGTGTTTTTCCGACATGTTTTCCTACCAAATTACAGTTGTAACGAGATGCAACATTCAATTTACGACGTTTAAATTATAAATGTAATTTTATTTATGCATTTTGTGTGTTTTCGTTTTTAAAAAAAGTCACGAACCATAGTATAATACCGCGAGCGCCGCAAGTGTCACCAATATCATTCACCCATACTACTATAAATCGCATCTACGCACAGTGGCTTCCGTATTTGTTTTTACCTACACACCAAACGCATAACTTTCATTGGCTCCGCCGCTTTGATAGTTCATGCAGTTTGGTCGTAGCTCGGCGACAGTCGGCAGACTTTCATGGCACACCTCTCTTTGTTTCCATTATATTTTCCGAACCGCTGTATTTGACGGTAGTTACAGCTATTCCTCAACTTTGGAAAGAAAGTTTGAACATCGACATCGCTGCAGTGCTTCAAGAAGTTCTGCGTCGAATGGTTGCTGACTACGCAGTCAGACACACAACATCGTAATTGATAAATAATGAAACGGATACTTACGTTAGTGATTTTGTAATTTTTACATGTATAAACTTTTTTTAAATTTTATTTTATTTTATTGAAGTGTAGAGATTTTATGTAATCTATGCAACATTATCTGATTTCTAGAGGCACTGCTGAAAACCAGCTGCACTCTGGCTCGGCTCTGGGATGTATAGCTGAGCAGTGACATTTTTGTCGTTTGCTAAAAAGAAATATTATCTAAAAATAATATATGTTTATCTTATTGACAAACAAATGTTTTTGTTATTAACATATATTACGGTTGAAATATATATAAATATTCTTCTACGAATAACTACTAAGAGATGGACGCTTAGATGGTTCGGACATCTAGAGAAGCTGCCAAGTGTCAGAAGTGGACGCGCAAGTGAATGGAAGAAGTCAGGATTGGCACAGTGATAATAATAATAATACCTGGATGACTTGTATAGCGCCGTTTTTGTGAAAAATCACCTCAAGGGCGCTGTAAAAATACTACTTACTAGAGTTTATCTTATTATGTACAAACAGATACAGAAACATACTTACCTGGTAGGTCACTCCAGAATAAAACGTTAAATTACTAAGTTTTCGCTTGAGAAAATATTATTTTACACGCACAGGACACAATATTAGAAAACACTGCACATTGCATGATATTGCAGTTACTGTATATTATAATAAAACAAATTTAAAACTTTTTTCCACTTTAATTTTTATTTGACCGTAACCGGGTTTCAGCTCGTTAGAGCCATTTTCAGACTGGTACATAATTTGTAAGTGGAAAAAAGTTTTAAATTTGTTTTATTATAATATACTATAATGGAATTCCACCATGTATTAACAGTTTCAAAAATAGAAATATTGCAGTTACTGTTTAAATCCCATTTGTCATTGATATTATATTTATTAGAAGGTTATTGGTGAAAGAAGAGTAGGTATTTATTTGAAACATTATTTTATTCGAAATTTTCGATAATATCTATTTACGGTTACAAATACTTATAGTTATTTAGAATGTCGCGGACTATGAAAAGTTTCAAATTTTTCTGTTAATTACTTTAAGTAGGTGATAACGGCTAGCTTCGCTATGTTAATTAGGTATGCAACTTAACCATTCATGGATTCTTTCCGAAGAGATTTGAGTTTTGCTCGAGAGTAGTGTCGGAATAACAGAATGGTATGCATAAACTTCAAGGAAGCGAGCAATGTATGCAAATACAGAGTTATGCTGCATTTCATCCTCTACGCATACCCCTTCGAGGAAATAATGCAATTAGTTACTTTATCGTTAGCTAGTTAAATCTGTCGTAAAAGTATAATCTCACGATGTCGATCCACTTTCATGTCGGTTTGGATAGGCTAGATTAATTATTAATTATTTATTAATATTCTGTATTCGAGCATAGTTGTTACACAAATTCATTTTCTTGGTTTCCCATGCTCTCCAACTTCATAAACATTTCGCCTTTTTCAGCACTTCAAATTCAATTTATTCATTTGAAAGTTGTGATCGAGCGTGAGAATCTCAACACAATCTACGATATATTTCTTTCACTATATTGTCTTTCGGTCCTGGCTTCCTTTGCATACCGATTTCCCTATAATTTTTTTTCCCTCACTTTGTTTCCGTTTCTTATTCGGTAAATACATGAATATATCGCCCTGCCCCGAATTTATTCTTCAATATATTTTTCTTGGGTGTATCCATTCTTCCCTGTCAACTCAGTTATTGAGTCTTCTTTGTCAAGAGATCTAGCGCGAGACGTTTTTTCAAGGCAAATACGTGTGAATAATTTATTTTGAAATTCTCGCACACCGAAAATCCCAATATGCATACTGTATTAATTCCTTAGACCCGTGAAAAATCACAGGATGTAACTATACTTGTCAAGATGAAAATTGAGACATTTTGTTATTTTAAAACCCTTATTTTTTATTTATTTATTATTTTAAAGCTCTATATAATCCGCACATATTTTAGCTCTATTTTTAAAATGCCTGCAAAAATGTGTCATATGAATGCATATTTCAAAAATAGAATTAAATTTTTTAAACTTCTTGTAAAATATATTATAGGTAGGTATCTTGGCATTTAATTGTAAGTAGATATTTATTAAATTTTTAATTATTAATTATTTTTATTGAGATTTAAAAACCTCATTTTAATATTTAATCATTGTAGAAAATATTAAAATTAAATATTGGTTAAGCAGATGTCCTGGGTTCGAGTCCCAGATGCGACTGAAATCTTTTTATTTTGTGTCGTTTTTTCCATTTTCATGTTTCATTTAGGTTATGTTAATATTATTTTCTACAATGATTAGATATTTATTATTTCTAATTTTGAACCTGTCAATTCACGGTGGAAACACAATGTAATCCGTCTTCCAGAGGGTAATAAATCAATCTGAAAGTAGTTTTTAAAAATAATATTAGAAAGCAAGGGGAATTCACTCCTGACATCGATGCTATATATACCATAATTTTTAATTTTGCCAGTCGTGATAGGGTGAAACCGGTCCAGTCGAAAATAAATAAGTGGAAAAGGGTTACAGAGGTTTTTTAATTAAAAAAAATCATTTTGTTTGGAAGTTTTAATTTACCATGTACTTTTGCTTTTTTTGGATTAATAATTTGGTTGTGTCGAAACCGGTAGCGAATTTATTAATCCAAAAATAGCAAAAGTACATGGTAAATTAAAACTTCCAAACAAAATGTCTAGAAATTGCTAAATAGTGAATGCCGAAAAAATACAAGAAAAAAAAAATCATTTTAGATTATTATTTTGGAACTACAAAATGTCATTATTATGGCAACAAAAAGGTACTCGCTGGGGTTTTTTTCTCATGTTATCTTTGGGGATGCTGTGTGGAGGGTCTGGGAGTAAGCTTCGGTATTATAAATACCAATGTTGAGAACATAAAAACCACAAATCATTCCACAGCCGAGCTGTTGACGATTGATTGAGATAATTTGTACACCATTAAATGTTCACCGTGTAAAATGTCGGGCACGCGTTCGGCGTGTCTACTGGATGTGCACGACGGAGGGATCAATGGCGTTGGTTCTTTGCATCACATTCCTTTTAAATACCGGAGTTGCATCCTAAATTATTGGAATTCCTACTTTAAAATGGTGGAATTCGTCCACCTGACTGATTTTATTCAAGCGACTCTTTAGAAATATTTCCTCAGCCAGGATGAATGCAATCTGATTCGTGTGTACAGAAACCTGTACATTTCAAAAGATATTGAAATCTATTTTACATTCGTTATTGTATTTTGTGAATACGGTCTATACTATCGATGTACCCACTATGATATGTTTTACACCTGTAACTATTATGATTTAAATTTTATAATGAAGCATGTAAAAAAACCCCAAAAGGCGTATACAGTGTATAATAAATATCTATATGTGAAAATGAATTTTTGTCTGTGTGTTCTCGATTTTCTCGACAATTACTCTACCGGTTTCGCTGAAAATAGCAGTTTGTTTTTATTAGTGCCGGGAAGGTTTAGAGAGTAGTTTGAATGAAATCCAATATGTGAAACTGTTGCTATAACGTTTTAAAAATAATATTAAAAACATTGAACCCTCCACGTTGTACTGAGGTTAGCCCATAGATATACCGCTCTGGTTAGCCACAGATTACATAATAGGAAGGTTTGTTTGGGAAGAATATTTTCATAATGGAAACCACAAGTAAGAACATTATTACTTAGATTAGTTTTTTTTTAAATAAATGTTTTGAATGATATAAATTTTTCAAATTAATTAGATATAGTAAAAGTCGTCACAAGGCATTACTTTCGCTGTCATATCAATTATGGCACCTAAAATACAAACAAGAATTTACAACTTTATTACTTGATTAAAAAAAACCTATTAAGATTGAGTGTCAAATACTCTCGGGTAAAAACCAGCATTCCAACCTCACAACATTCCAATTGGGGATGCTATATTTCCATTGGCTTCGAGCAGTTGTGATTTTGTGATTTTAATGTGTGAAAAAACTTTTTGTGATTTTAATGTGTGAAAAAAGTCCCCTTAAGAGGAACAGCTGCGCGGCCTGTTTCATACAAAACTTAATTTTGTATTTGAGGCTAAAATACTCACCCAAACCTAATGATATTGTTTTTCATCAAAAAGTATAGTAAATATCTAGTACGGATTAGAAGTAATTTTTGTTTTATATTATGAAATATAGGCCATTAAAGAAATTGACTTTTCGCGATTTTAGAGACACCTTTAACAATTATTTGGGGACTAACGGTGATTTTAAAAATCAGTTTTACCCCATCTGCTTTGAAAATATAATTAAACGTAAAATAAAAAAAAAAATAATAAAAAATAAATAAATAAGCATTATGGCAGACTTTAAGTTAAATTAAAAACGACCAATTTACGTTGGAACACAAATTTGCCATACATAATTTAAAATATCGACACGAAAAAAGTATTTTTTTTTTAAATGTTTTGTTTTTATATTTTTATTTACGTAATCATTTGTACATAGCAAATGTGAAATATTTTAAAAAAATACGGTAAATCCGGAAATAATTTTCTGAATTACCTCTCAAATTACGAAAAATAATTTTTTTTCATGGCGTATACTTCATAATTTAAACCAAAAATAAATGAAATACTTCTCATCAGTACTTGATATTTACTAAACCTTTAATGAAAAAAATATATCATTCAGTTTGGATGGGTATTTCGGCCTCAAATCCAAAATTAAGGTACGTATCAAACAGGCAGCACAGCCGTTCCTCTTAAGGAGCAACCTACAAATTCCGTTGCCTAAAATTCAGTAAATATTCGTCTCAAAGAAACCCCGTTTATGATAACTGCATAATGCGGTTCCAAACAAAGGAAAAATGCAGAAATAGTGCTCCGTTCGCATTGCAGATTTGACCTCTTTACAAGTCCCCACTTAACCCCGACACCGACACAAAGCTGTATAATTTTATTGAAAATCAATCACACGATATTATTATTTGATATGTGAATCTGTAATTATTTTATGTTCGCGAAAAGCAGTTACTTGATGGTTTACCATTTTATGCGTAGTTTTAATTAGGTATATTCGTAAATTTATTTAAAATGATTTTTCCCTCGGTTGTTTAACTTTTTCTGTATATTTTTTTTTATATTGGACTGTAATGAGTATCTTTATTTTTAATTTTTAATCATTGAAGAAGATAATATTAACACATCCCAAATGAACCACGAAACCGAAAAAACAACGGAAAATAAAAAGATTTCAGTCGCATCTGGGACTCGAACCCAGGACCTATCCGGGGTAACCGCTTAACCAACTTAGCTAATGAGACCAGTTCAATTTACGCCATTTACACCGATATCATACTTCAAGTTCAAGACTTGTTAATATTATCCTCCATTTTTTTATAAATTCCATATTATTGGCTGCTATCCTTATGATGATTGCAAAATTGAATATTTATTTTTAATGTTACTATATAAATCAATGTTTTTTTTTAGTACAGGAATCTTTATATTTTTTATTTTTTTTTAAATATTGCGTAATATAAATATTCATAAAATAGTTTATTTTATTTTATATTACCACGAAACGAAATGGACTACTTTCTATATATAACACGTGAGCAAGTAGGGAACAACTGTATCAATGAATTCCATTAATGTAACATTATTTGTGAAACTTACTAATGCCTAAATACAACGCGCACAATATCAAAATGGTATAGAATGTTAATATGATCAAACTATCTACCATTTTAAGTTTTAATAAAACACACTTATTTTATTAAATAAAACCATCACTTTGTTATAAATCACGAATTTATTATATTTTAACGTCAAACGGTATCGCTTAGATCGATCTTCGTGAGGCCAATTATAATAACTAAAGAATAATAGAGAGTTATCAATTACCGTAAACATATGAATATTTCCATCTATTGACATATCCCATCTATTGTTATGGCAATATGCTATACTAGCGCCTCTAGTGACTTGCGTTGGCGGAATTGGGTTTTTCCACACATATGAATAGATTTTCTGCGAAAATTCTTAATAAATGATAGAAATCGAAAATTCAAATTATAAATATCATGTAAGCTACATATGATTTTACTTCTTGGCGGCCTCCATTGTCGAGGGGTAAGGCTCTCGACTACGAATCCGAAGGTCGCAGGTTCACATCACGGCGGGCACATGCAAATTTTATTTAATTAATTTGTGCTGTTTCACAATTATTTCATTTAAAAGTAATATAATGTATATTTGCGCACCATCCAGAGTGGAAGATACTCTCAGTATCGCCCTGGTGAAAGACTACCATTCAGAATTGAAACGTTGCTCGAAATGGCTTTTAGCCGTGTTTGGTGACCAGATCTGATTAGCCAGGTATTTCCCCACCTTCCTCTTCCCCTTCTCATTCCACCACCCAAATACCTTCAGCCTCACAACATTCCCCAATTGGGAATGCCATAGTCTCACTGGCTCTAGTCGGTTGGGAGTAGTTGAGACTCTTGTGCGGTATTCATATAAAAAAAATATTAAAAAACTTTGAAACTTCAATAAATTATTATAGCATCGCTATAAAAATGGGTATTAAAGTTACACAGTGATAAAAAAATACTACAATTCCTCGTTGAATTGTATAATTTTTTAGATTCAATTTCATATGTGGATAAATACAGTAAAAAAACTAACTTTCGTGTTAGAATGAACGATTGGAATGGTTTTCATTGGCACTGTGGAAAACCGTTGATGATTTGTTTGATTTTAATAAGGTGACTGCTGTGAAACACCGGGAATGAAACTGTTTGAACATCTACGTTTACGTTAATATCTCTACGGTATTCTCTCTTTGTATTTACCCGGTGAAATGCAAATACCAACTCACAGCAGTATGGGATTGCTCTGAAAATTACTGAATTGTTAGCATAAATTATGAGGTAGATTGATGACGGTTACATTGTGTTATTTTTTTTTAATCGGAAATTTACGGGTTCAAAATCAGCGTGAAAATTTTCTTAATATACCTAAATGGGCGCTATTAGGTCTGAGTGTTGTTATCGTTATTTTGATGAATTCCACAAGTATACCTTTACAGTGGTGGTAAGGAAAATTGTTTATTTCATTATTTATTTTCAGTTTTACGCCATAAATATGATATTTGAAATATTCAACAATCTTAGCATTATGTCAATTTACATTCATAAACATAAAAAATAAGAAATAACAACAAACGCACACATTAGAAACACCAGGTCTCAGAGTAAAAAACACATCCAACAAGGAACCACAAACACAACATTTTGATAATAAACTCTACAACAAAATCCCACTCTGCTTAAAAAATCACAACAACAATAATGAATTAAAAATCAAATAAATAAAACGCTGGATACGTTACATATGGAGATCTGAAATAGATAATATATCAACACTGCACTTAAAACACCTCACCTTACAATTATTGTTTTTTTTTCATCAATTGTAGCAATTTAACATAATTTTATTTATTTTTTTGTAAATATAATCCTCAGCACGGGAAATCCCAGTGAAGATATGATTACTTTTTTTATTTGTTATACAAAAAATGATAACAAAACCTTATTAGTATTATTGTCAATTTTACTGATTTTTTCTGTAGAATTGGTTACTCTGGTTCGTCAGCGATGATCAGAGTGCTAAAAAATATTACTCGTGTATGATTAAAAATCTCATTCACTGTCGTAATCGATATAGTTCAAATCACTAGTATATCGCTGCAACCTACAGACCAGTTGAATTGTAATTGTCGAGAAAATCGAGGACACACAGACAAACATTCATTTTTATATATAGCGATATCGGTAATGTTCTCTTATTGAACATCTCACAACTTTTCCGTTTTATTTACTATGTCCAAGGAATATCACCCGAATTAAATAACAAAATCAATAAGTAAAAATTGTTTTTTATATATCTATCGATCTACGTGAAAAGAAAAAATAATTATCCAATATTTGTACAAAACCGAAAATGTATTCAAAATCTATGCTGTCCGAGAGTATACTTGTGGGAAATACCACGATAGGATTTCAAATTACAAGAAACTTTAAATTTTACATCATATTGGTGACCCGACAATTGGCCCTCCGACAGTTGATCCCTCCGACAGTTGTTACCCCTTCGAGGACATTTAGTTATATTATATGCAAGTAGGAACCTTTAGGAAAGTTTTTCCAAAGCCGACTGCGTATATAAGTATGTCGTATTTTGTTATTCGCCCGCATATCCTTACTGCATACTTCCTCGGGGAGTCGGCTTTATTAGTAGTAAAAATATTTTATATAGCGGATTTCCACTCAAGACGCCTGCAGATATAAGTATATTGATTTTTTTATGCGGCCGCATATCCTCTCTGCATACTTACTTTAAAAATGAGGACATACAGCAGAAATAATCATTTAGGGGATCAATTGTCGGGGGATCAACTGTCATGGAACCGAAATATTAAAGGATTATAACGAATTTCGGTAAATAGCGCTTTGCAGTTACTTCAAATAATAATATTAGGATTAAAATCCCTTATTTCAAACCTGCTCCTTTCCCTTGCGTTTTTCGGATGTAAAATTTATTTTGCTTACACAAACACTCCACAATTTAAACCTATTAAAAATATTGTAATATTTAGTATTGTCTGTTAGTAACTAAAATTGTTTCAGTATTTACTCCAATCCTTTATTTATTTTTTTAGCAATCAAACATAAAATTTTAAATCACTGAAATTGTGATATTTACAATTTATAAAATCATTTATCATTTCTGGGTGTTGATATAATAGAACTATTAACTTGAAAATTCGCTCAAGAGGTAAAATATCAATAAACTGTGCTGTATAAATTTGATTTGATTGTTGTTGACGTTTGAGAAGAGAGCCGGGTGACATCAATAGCAAATTTAATGAGAAACAAACAATGTACGTAAGGAAATAGTATATCCTTATTTATTTTAGGCTCGTACCTATCCTTAATTGACAAACGTATCAAATTTCCATACCTTGTATCCTTGTTTTGTTAACATGACGCCCGCGGCAGTCGGCACTTCCCCCGATATCGCAGTTTCCTCGAGATCCGAAGCCTTTGTGTATTTAAAATCATTATGATAAATTGTGAAACGTACTTGAATAGGCTCAAAGAAACCAGAGAACACTCGCTCATAAAATCCACATCATTTCTTTGAAAAAAATAAATAAATTCCCCCACGCTTTATAATACCTCGTGACCATATTTCTAGGAATCTGTCTCATTGGGGATGTACTAAACATTGGATTTTTAAAATGATTTTTCCGTAAAGGCCTGCCGCTGATAAATCTGGTCTAATCTCTCTCTTTTTATCATGAACGAAGCATATAACTGAATGAGAGGTTACAACAAATCTCCCAGTGGCATCATTGTAATATTTGGTCAAAACATGTTGATTTTTCGGTTTCGGTGGTGATTTATTCTTTTTGATGTTTTCATTCGTAAATTAGGCAAATAAATTTAAAATATCAGTTTTTGTAAAAATGAAATCCCAATTTTTGAGATGAAAACTGACGTTTTCAGCTCTTCGACATTCGACGATTCAGGTTCTTTTATATTTAAAAAAATTGTTATAAGTAAACCAGTTTTATATTTTAACTCTGTATTTTGTAGGTATTGGATTTTTGCATATTCAATTCATTCATATAATATTTTTTCTGCACTGTATCCAAAATAATAAAATCTTACAAACTTAACATTCGGTTTTTTTTATTTATTTTTTATTATAAAGATTTTTTTATAGTTAAAAAA